>VCHN02000014.1:55572791-55874897 GCA_007115665.2 Sequoiadendron giganteum
AAAAGTCGAACCTATAGGTGTTGTTGAAAAGAGAAAGTGGTTTAATAGGTGTGATGAAGCTTTTGGTACTTTATGTCTATCTCTTTCTTTTGATCTTCTTTTTCATATTGAGTCTTGCACTACACCCCATCAGATTTGGACTACTTTAGTGTTTTTGTTTGAGAAGCAAGATACTATAAGATTATTCCAATTGGAGAATGAGATTATTGGCTTAAATCCTAGGGATTTTGATAGCATCTAGGAGTTCTTCACAAAACTCAAGTCTCTTAGATTGCAGTTGACACAGTGTGGTATTCAAAAGCAAGACTCTCAGTTGATATTGTCCATTCTTTCTAAGCTTGGACCAGATTATTCAGTTTTTGTCTCTACCTTTTATGCCACTAGGGATGCTCTTGGTAGACAGTTTATTATCCCATCTCTTGACGACTTTGCTTCATCTCTCACTCGAGAGCAAGCTAAGTTGGCTAGCATGGGCAAGTTGAAACCTTCTACATCACAAGCACTTATTGCATCTCAGGGGCCCATAGATTAGAAGGCTTCCAGTGGAAATGGAAAGAAACAAAAACAAAAGGATTCCAAACCTCATGAGCGGCAAAAGGAGTCCTCAAATTCATCCTCCTCTTCAAAGGGGAAATCATTTAAGAAGGAGAATGTTACATGTGCATATTGCAAGAGGGAAGGACATGCAGAACATAATTGCTATAAGAAAGAAATTGAAGGGCTGAAGCATCTTCTTCAGAAACATCAGATTGATTTGCCTTCTACGATTTTTGCATCATCTCCTTCCCCTCATTCTTCTTCTTCAGAGCAACATGACAGGGGCACAACTAGTTTACATACTTCATCATATATGAAGGGACATGCTCTTTGTGCTTATTCAGGTCTTTGATCAGGGAGATGTCTTTTAGATTTAGGAGCATCTCATCATATGGCATCTTCACAATCTATTCTCACTTCCTTTGAGCCTTGTACTATGTCTCCTATTTTGATGGGAAACAATACATACATGCATATTACAGGGAAGGGGTCTATTAGTTTTGGGGACAACACTTTTCAGGATGTCTTGTGTGTTCCTCATTTGATGCACAACCTTCTTTCCATATATCAGATCACACATGGAGGCAATGGGAGATCTGTGGAGTTCACACCTGATTTAGTTATCATCATAGACTTGGAGAGTAGATCGGTTATTGCTACTGGGGTGGTGGATCACTCATCTCGGTTGTATTCCTTTGCGGATTTTTCTTCTGATGGTGCTTTTGTTCCTACAATTGTTCATCACACTTCTAGTGTGAAGCAGCCTACAGAGGAGACTTTTGGATTCTTGAACCTCGGTGTTCTCACTTCGAACCCAATTCTTGAGCCATCCATTCCATCTCCTCCACCTCCTATTATGGTTGCTGATATGTCTATGGCTACAGATGTGGTTTCTTCTGTTTCAGTGCAACAGGACCTCGTTGATCATTCATCTTTGGAGGTTTCTCTTCATTCTTCACCTACTTTGACTTCTTCATTGGTTGAGATCACACCTGATTTTATGGAGACATTTCGGGCTACACCTATTTCACCTTTAGAGATTGCATTCATGTAGATTCTTCCCTCTCACTTCTTTCAAGAGATGCAGTTTCTTCAGTCTTTTTGGAGCTACTTCATTATGGGGGGCTATGTGGTCTCTTTCTTCCTCTCTGCTAGGGGGGTTCCTTCATGTATCTTTGTGATGGATGGTGTCCTTGGGGGGTCTTATGGAGTCCTCCATCTTTCATCACTTAGTTTTTTTTTGCATTCTATTTTGGGGGGGAGTTTTGTTTTCTCCTTTACCCCGTTTGGTTTAGTTTGCATTGCATTTGTACTTGGGTACCTAATCAGGCCTTGTTGTTGGGACCCATCTTTTCTTTTATGCATCTTGTCCTAGTGTTTTAGCTACTCCCTAAGTTCATCTTGAAGGGGGGTGTTAGATTAATAAGTTATTTCACTTAATTAATTTAATCATATTGGTTAATTAATTAAGTCACTTATCACTTTAGTTTTACTTAAGCTAAACTTAGGCACATTAATAATTAATTATTAATTATTAAGTGTGCACACTAGGGTTTCCTAATTTTATGTTTTGATCTCCTTTCTTAAGGATTGATCTCATTGTAATTATTCATTCTCTTCATGCATTTTTTTGCTTGAGGCTTGCAGAGCATCTTTGTTGTTCTCGAACATCTCTCTTTCTTTGTGGTAGGTTATTGCTTGCTGGCATTCACTTGGGTCTGTGAGGTTGGTTTATCAACTTCTACAAATTGGACATTGCACAAGGAGTGGGAGTAGTTATTCATTACATGGAAAATCTAGGTATTGTGCATTGGATAGGTATGAAGTAGATTCTTAGGTATTTGAGGGGCACTTTTGATGAATTGGGATTAGTCTTTAGGTTAATGGTTATGTGGATGCAAATTTTGGTGGAGACAAAGATAAGAGAAAGTCCACTACAAGTTACACTTTTTCCTTAGTTGGAGGTGTAGTTAACTAGGTATCAAAAATTGTAGGTAATGGTGGAACTATATACTACTAAAGCTAAATATATAGCATCAACACAAGATAGAAAGGAAACAATTTTGCTTCATATAATTCTAGGTGTAGGTAAAGTAAGATAGCATGTTGTTACATGGTGATAGCTAAAGTGCTTTACACTTAACATGAAACTCAACATACCATGCAAAAAAAAGTATATTGATATTTAATATCACTTTGTACATGAGGTGGTGGAAGGTGAACAGATATCTTTAGCCAAGATACACACTAATATAAACCTAGTAAATATTTTGATGAAGCCCATTGGTAGAGAGAAGTTCATTTGGTTAAAAACTTCTCTAGGCTTGTATTTTACTTGATGATTGGTAGCATTAGCATTGGTCTTTCAATGTGAGGAGTTATTTGGAAGTTAGAAATTTGACTTCAAGTGGGATATTGTTGGAATGTGAAGTAAATTTTATTTTTATTCTAGTAGTGAGGAATATTCGACATTGAATGTTTGACATGTAGTTGCATGAGTCACACATTCTATTTTTGGAAGGTTTTTTTGACAAGGACTCTACAAATCATATTTCATATGCATTTCAAAGTCATTATTTTTTGTATATTCTATGGATTTTTAACTATTAATTATTCATGAGAAATAAAATTGAAATATCTTTGCTTTTGATTTTTCTTGGTATAATATTTACCAAGTTTTCCACATAAATATGTGCAGTTTTTTCTTATTATTTTTCTCTATTAATTATGCATCATAAGATTTTTTATCATTTATTTTATTTTCTCTCTTTTGGGGAAGATTTTTCCCATGTTTCTCTCCTTTTCTTTGGTTATGAGAGATTTCATTCTTTTTTACATGGCTACCTCATCAAGCCTTGTAGACAGGACCCATTATGCATCCACCATTTCATTCATCATTAGGATTTTTAGCTTCGCCTTAAGTTGATCTTAAGTGGGGGTGTTGGAGTAAATAGTTAATCACCTAATAATTAATTAATTATTAGGCCCCTCTTACTTTATTACACAAGCTAAAATTAGGAATGATTTTTAATTACTGTATTGAGCTATTTTTAGGTCATGTTGTCTCATAGTATAGGATGAGGACACTTGTCAATGTCTAATCTAATCCTCACTTGGGGTTTGATCAAGGGTTGTTTTTTTCCTTTTTATAAAAATTCATCTTTCATTGTAATCTATCATTCAAGTTAATACACAATATAATTTCTCAAGTTGAGAAAATTCATCTTTCTTAATATATATTTGTGATAGGATAATTGCTTGCAAGTTTTTTTTGGGAAATGTGGGGTTTAATCATCAACTCCAATACAAATTTTACTTACATCTACACCACATCAGATGGTGGTTGAAGGAAAACATGTCAACTTGTGCAAGGTACTCCAAAGAAACTACTAGAAAACATCCAATTAACAAATAATACACACTACCAATTCTAGTATGGCACTCTAACTATATGTTTATCATTTTATTGCATGAATACATTACCAACATTTTTGGAAAGATATGGAAAATAAATAAAATAGTGGCAAAGATGCCACAACCTACACTAAAGTATACTAGGGGGATTTCAAGTCTTTCTAACAACAAATGTATCCAAGAAAGGATATCTTCTAACATGGTTCAAAAATATGTGAATGATATCATCTTCCTAGTGGACAAATATTATACTTTGATGGAGGCAAGAGAACTAATTTTTTGTGGATGATCCCATATGAAATCAATGATGAATTGATAAAATCATATGCTAAAACACTATTGACTCTACCTAAGGACCCCACCATATAATTTTTTGTAACATATAAATAATTCATGGAGAAGAAAATAAAAAAGCAAGCATAAGAGAAATTAGCAAAAAATAATGAGAAGTTGCATCAAAATGGGGCATCCCAAAACCTTCACCACCAAAAGAGGGGACATATACACCTTAGATCAAGAGGTCAAGTAGAATAAATTTGGGATGCTAATTATTCTAAATTAGGGACCCCAAGAAACAAGGAGAACAAAGGGCCACACAAAAATCAAAAATAAAACTACCAACAACCCCACCATAAATGTACAAGAAGAAGAAGCCTTAGTCTAGGAAGCCACTAAAGAACTCGTAGAACTGAGTTTAGAGAAGAAAATTTCAAAAAAAAAGAAAGGGATCAAAAGAAAATAAATTTAAGAATCAAATACATAATATCATAAGGAGGAGCAGGAGAAACAAGGGAAACAATAATAAGTGCTACAAAAGAAGAAAAAAGTTGTGGAACAAACACCACCAAACCCGCAATCATATATGTCAAAAAGGACAGAAATAGAAAAGGATATCTTGGATGTTAACCTATTAACCAAATCACTAGATAAAAAGGAAATCTCCATCAAACAACACAAATATACACACAAGTGATTCTAGATAATCAAGCAATAACTAAAGAAGCCATAATAAATTATATTGTAGCCTCTACAACCAACTTGGACAATATTATTGAGAATTTTCTATAGCACCTTGCTTCATCCATTATGTAGAAAAGGGAGAAATTAGTAGAGATAGAGGGGGAGATGAGAAAACAATCACTTGAGGAATTTGACTCAAATATGTGTATCACATAAATAGCATAGATAACATAATTGCAAGCAATGGAACTAAGGTCTAAAAAAATGTGGATACATTAATAACACAAAGTGAAGAATCCAAATCAAAGATCTAATAAGAGATTTTTATGATAATAAAATGAACCTATGTTGTATTAATAGATGAATATAAAAAGGCTCAAGAGGAAAAAGATAAGGAATCCACACCTTTGCATGAAGAACAACAACTAGAGGATCAAATATTCGAGTAACAAGAAACACCTACATCTCCACTAAGGGTAATGGATTCCACCTTCACATCACCAATGTAGCATATAAAATACTTTTATCTCAATAGAAGAAAAATAAATTGATAGCAACACCACAACTATTTCATCTATCACTTCTCATACCACAAGTTGATCTATCACATATATCCCCCATAGAAAAGTTTCATCTCAAGGATATATTCCATAATACAAGAGAATACATTCTCAAATATCATATAGAGAACATGAACCTAATGGAAACTTCAATTAATACAATTCAAAGTAGACTACCCCATTCACAAAGAGATACAAATACACCATTAGAAAAATGGTTGAGGTAGCTTATAGATGTTGTGATAGTAGAATTAAATAATCAAGAAGTAAAAATTAGAAATAAAGTCTTGGAGGAAATAGAAAAGAGGCACATAGAAGAAATGAGTAATAAATGTGATATCTCATACCCTCCTTGAGACTTGGATCAACATTATTAAAAAAATGGCCAATGGCATCAATACCCTCTACTAGTTTTTCTTACAATGGCCAACATTTATAAAAACCCTAAAGAAATAGAAACTCAAATTTAATAAACATCTAGCACATATGATGCCAAGAAAGATATTGAAGTCATGGCCAAGATACAAATAGAAATTATGAAAACTCAACTTTAACGGATCTAGGACCAAAGGGGGAAAATCAAATCATAGATTAAGCAACTCCAAGAGGTAGTTAGCTTGAGACTTTCCTATGTTACTAGACTACTCAAAAATACAAAGAACATGACCGCAAATATAGATACCAACTACTACAACAGATGCTAAAGGGACCTTAATTTAAATAAATAGTCAAATTCAAGTTCTCTAAAAAACTAATATTAAGTGAGACACAACCTTCCAATAGCTCGTGGAGATATACAAGAATAATTTTCTAGAAAACCACTAAACTAATATGTTAATTTTGGATTTTGAAGAAAATTAAGATCCTTAATGTCTTGATAATAATACATAATTTCAAAATTCAAGATGATATTAATAGGATAAAGAGACAAAGTGATAGAAACACCTACATATAACTATATTTGATTACAAGTGGATTCTGGAGCTCTAGTTCAACTCCCACATAATCTAAGAGTCATTATGATCACAAGGGACACATCCCTTGTTGAACATATGTTTTCATTGATGTCAAAGGTGCTTGTGATGTCAAAGGAGCTCACTGATGTCAAAGGAGTGATGTTAGCGAATCGGTGAGAATTGAATGTAATTACTTCTATCATGTCTGAGCTTTTGAACTCTAGAAGTATTATTGTCATGTTATGTTAGAGTGTTTGAGATCAGGAAGTACTATGATAAGTTACATAATGTTAATAGTATATTTTCTATGAAGAATTCTACTTTTAGTATGCTTGAAATATCATCTTGTATCTACCACTGGTGTTGGAATTAGTTTGGAAGTGTTTGCAAAAAAAATTTGTGGTTTGCTACTCATGCGTTGTGTTTTACTATCATATTATTTTTCTCCACATTATACTGTAGTTGAATACTATGGCCTAAAATTTGGACCCAAATAATGTCACTCATGTTGTATCAGATTCCAAAGTTGCATGGGTTGATCTTCATTAGACAAAAAATTATAAGAAATAGAGTGTGGTCTATGTTGGTTGGTTGACTAAGGATAATGTTTGAGTATTTATGCTAGAGAAGCGAAGCGTGCACCTGTTGGATAAAGTGTGTGAAGATGAAATATTTTAGTTTAAGATCTCTAAAGGAATTTCATAGCATTATCTATTTTTGGCAACAACCAAATTGATTTAGGACCGACCCGTTACACATTTCACATCAATTTGAATTTAGTTCTACCCTTAGCTGACCTGACTAATTGCGGATATTGTTAAGAGGTTTTTGGCCAACATGAAATGTTGAATGTATTGGAATGTATATATTTACGATTGGGATTTATTCAATATGTGTCAGAGTATAGTAATTTTATGTAGCTAGTGATATTAATGTGATGTAATGTGAGTTGCATTCCAATCATTGTGTGTCATTATCAAAAGATAATATGTTGTATAGAGGAGTGTTTGAATGTAAATCAAATCAAGTGAAAGCTATGTTATATCATTCTTGTAGATCCAAAAATCATATCTTTGGAATCCAGTAGGATTGGTGTCTTTCCTATGAGTTGTTGCTTATATCTTTGTGTTGGGTATTGGTGTCTCTAGTAGGTTTGTGCCTAAAAATATAATTAGGGATTGGTGTCTCTGGTAGGTTGGTACCTATTGGAAAAATAAATGGGTAAAGTATAGTCAAGAGATATGTACCCCAACACTCCTTATGTAGCTTTTTTATACCCTAGAGGATATAGTAAGAGAAACAAGCATGTGTAGTGGTAATATAGAAGGCATACATGTCACATAACATCATATCATCAAAAAAATTATTTATACATTCATAAAACACATATATAATCCTTATAACTCCTTATACTATAACATAAGTAGGTACAAAATATAGGTCTTAGTCTCTGCTCTAGTATCTATCATTTTCCTATCTTATCACTCATATCCTCTCATATCCTCTCATCTCTCATATATCTCTCTTCTATTATTTACATCACATATATATATGTATTCACTTGAAGGTACATGACTCCTAACTATAGCTAGTGCCTTTTCTTGATACCATAGACCTCTACTGATAGCTTGCAATATACTCTACTGTCACCCTTAACCTACCAACATTATCCCCCTTTTAAAATGGTGTATTGTTCTCAAGACATGATGCTCAGTTGGGAAGGAGATGTTGGTATTGTATCTTCAATTTGGCTAATGTAGCAGTCCAGTGTGCATGTGCTTACAAGATTGTACCTAGCTATCCTTGGATTTGTGCCAACGTATGCTCTGCTTATTAAAGAGTATTTGGGATTAATATTTTGGTGGTTATCTATTTCACTTCCTTTAAAATGAATTGGAGGAATCTCAACTCACTACTAATAGTTTCCCTTAATTGTTGTAGTTTCTCTTTTAATAGCTCCCTTTGAGTATGGAGTTTTTGTAGTTGAATGTGGAGGTTTTCTACTTCATCCCTTGTGGCTCCAGATGGGTCTTGTAATGGATCATAAGCCACTTGTGCAATCTAGTCTTCAAGATAAATTATCTAGTTGTGGAGGTTCTTTTTTGTATTTGGCCACTATAAAAAAATTAGTATGTTACCCTAGCCTCCTTTATGCTATCTCTGGTTTGATTTATTTGTTGCTCGAGCTAGGAGTGTGTGGTAGCACACCTCTTAGTGAACTACTCAGTATTATTTTTAGTCAGCTCTTCTTGGGCCTCTTTAATGATGTTGGCCTTTGTGGAGGAAAAATATTCTTGCAGACTATCCACTAGCTGCTTCAGTTGTTGTGGTAGCGGAAGTGAGGTATCTAACAAAAGATGGGGAATAGTGTTCTGCAAGGTAAGCACTGCATCTTCCAATTGTTCAACCTATTGGATGTGCTCATTTAGAAATTTTTCTCGAGTGATCATGTGGAAGATGTCCCCTAGTTGTATCTTTTGTATAGGTGACATGTTGCATAAATTTACTTGCAACCCAACCAATGGTACTTTTAGCAACTACAAAGAGGGTGTTGGTTGAATCTATTGTTGTTGCACCAAAAATTTCTCAATGGTGGAGATATTTTTTGAGGGTGTAGATGCATCTTTGGAATCCTCCATGTTCTCTTCTTCTCCTCTGGAGCCCTCCACCTTTTCTTCTTGTCTCTTTGTGTTATCTCTTGGGCTAGCCTCAATCTCTCTAGGAGTGGTAGCTTTTGGAGTTGGCCCCTCGACTTGCTCTTATTGCCTTGTCATTTCTTCATATAGCTTCTAGGTGGTTTCCTATGTTTCCTTCTGGATGGCCTTTGTATCCTCTAGATCATCCACCATGAGTCTATCAATTCGGTGTTGTTTTTTTTGAAACTCTTGTGCTTGTATCTATGCCAAGGCTTGTTTTTGTTCCTATGTAATTTTTGGGATGATTGAGGATATTGCTTGCTCCTTTATTTCTTCATCCTTTGCTAGGTCCTTAGCCCATTTTGTACTTGTTTCTACCCCAATTTCTTCTGGAAACTCTTTCATTTCCTCTTCGAGGCCTTTGTTGGAATGGTTGACATATCACACCAAGTTTCGAATTACTCTATTTTATTTATTATAATCCTCATACATTTTGAGGATTTTTGGTAGAATTCAATGGTGGACGATGGAATTATAGGTTTCCAATATGTTAATCAATTCTTGAGGTTGCTCTGGGGATGATTGTTTCAAATTTAGCTCTAGTGGTTTTGGAGCTACCTCGGATTGCTCTAATTTTTCTAGTGGATGGGTTAATGGAGTGTGTTGTCCTCTTCTCTTCTTCTGAAGAGGTTGCTTTATTTCTTCTTTTGATATCTCTTCTATCTTAGCTTCCTTTGCCTCCTCCTATGTATACCTTTTTTCCCTTTGTTTGAGTCTTTCTTGTCTAGTTATTTTTGGGGCGTGTAGTGGCTTCCCCGAGTGACACTATTGTGTAGATGTTGAAGGTCCTATTTTCCCTGGTGGAATGGTTCCAAACCTTGTGGACCTTATCTTGAATGGTTCTGATTGTGTTATGGTAGTCACAAATTGTTGGAACCCTCCTTCCAGTATGCCCCATTTTTTGTAAACTTTTCCTTTGTTTTTCTCTAAGTCTTCCTTCACTTGGTTAATCTTTTTATCCATTTCTTCTTTATAGGTCTTCAAAATTTCTATAGAATTATCCTTAGTCTATTGAATTAGTTTGGTTGCATAGGCATCTATATATTTTGTAGAGACTTCATACGGTAGTGTCAAAATCCAGACAGTATAAGGTTCAATTGCCTCCATATATGTGTAATCCTTATCTACTAAAAATGTTATGGTTTGATGTATTTTTGTGTGGATACAAAGAGAATCCTTTTCCTTTGCTACATTTGTTCTTGGAAGGTTTTGAAGAACCCTCGATATGCACCTTTGTAAGTTTTTTGGTTTAGGAATTGGCGCATATGATATTTGATTTGTGCAACTATAGTATGGTTGAGTTGCCAAACCTTCTCCTTAAAGTTTGGTAGTTCATTTAGGAAATTAAATTTTAAACAAATGAGTAATGTACCATACTAGAAATGGTACTATGTGCACTGAAATAAATAAATCTATGAATTAGAATCACTATTCCATCACAACACATCAATAGAGCTATTTCATTCTGAAAACAAAACCATAAAACAATATATCTAAACTACTCAAAAACATAAATTCTTTCACTAAAACTAATCTCTATTGCTCTCCTATCATTCAAGACTTTGTGCTTATATTCAAAATTCTCTCAGTAAAAGCATGTGCACAAAGAGCTATGATGAATGGAGATTCAAAATGGAATACAAATATTCTAAATGAGAATGCAAACAAGCTAGATGCTGAAATTGAAATATAAAGCAAAGATAATGGAAATAGATGCAAAAACGTAGAGATGCAAAATTTGTGTTGGGAGCTAAAATGAGAAGAGAGTCCTATTTAAATAGGCATCTTTAGGGTGAATACAAGTTGTGGAAGGAATGTGGGATAAAATATTGGCTTGGAGGAATAAGATTGAAATGGATAAATGAATGTAGGTGGTAAATGAATAATTTAATGAATATGTGTGATAGTTAAATGAATATGAAAATGAATGAAATGTGTAAATGCATTAATGTATGAATATTTTATGATGGATAAATTATTGTGAAAATGGATTTAATGAAATGATTATGGTCATGGGTTTTATGAGTATAATATTTTGATGGTAATGCATGAAATATGAATATGAGATGAGTGGATAAATGGATAGATTATTAAATGATTTACTCGAATATGCAAATGATATTTTAGTGATTAATGTATAAATGATAAAGGATAAATGATTAAATGATTTTATGAATAATGCTTACAAATGTCTGTAAATGCTTATAATATGAATGAATGGTTATAATATAGAGATACGATTACATGGATAATTGAATAAAATATGCAATGATTTTAAAATGATTACAAGGACATTTTTATGTGTCTACATTTTGCCCCTCTTTGAGTCAATGTAGCTTGTCACATTGTTTCAAAGAAAAATATTGATCAACTAATACATGCCCTAGAGATATCTTGGTAAGAGTTATCATAAGAATAATTTTCCTCCTCGAGAGATTGATCGAACAGAGTGTAAGAAGATTAATCTCTCGATAGATGTCAAGAAAATGATTAGATACTTGATATTGTGCAAGTGACAAAGCGGTGATGTACATTTGATGGAAATGGACAGTTGATAGGCATAACTGAATAATTGATGGAAATGATCAATATAGCCAGGTTGATGAGCTTGATTGAGATAATTGAGATTGGTGCTTAGGCAAGACAAGTTGATGCAATGATTGATTGATTTATAAAGGGGATGTGAGATTTGATTCAAGGGACATATATCAGTTGGATGAAGCAATTGATTGATTTATTTGTGACAAGAAAGATGAAGAAAGTGAAATGCAAGAAATGGAAGATGGAAGAAATACAAAATGGGAGAAAATGAAGGTGATGAATCCTCTTGTTATTTTTAAGTGCTTATATCATCATCAAGCTTATTATGTCACAAATTAGTATAAGCGTCTAGATAACATGAACATCTAGATGACCTAAATATTGTTTGCATTTTTATTTAGTAATGAAGTGTAAGAATCTAGGTATAAGGACCCTAGATGACCTGAATGGTTATTGCATGGAAGACACTATCGGACAAGGAATGCTCTCATCCACACTAGACTCATAGGTTCTTGATTGTTTTAGACAACCATGTCTTAAGATGAGTCATCCCATGAATAAGAAACAATCCACAGACAACAAACAAGTGAACATGCCCTATCCTCGCCTCTCTAGTCCAAGACATCCTTGAGAAGCTAAAAGATATGTCACCAAATATTAAATCATAAAACAATCAAAGATAAACAAACAAACATGCATCATGCTTCGATATAGAACTGATTCTTGGTACGGTTGTATGTGTTTGGTTGGATTTGAAAGATGGGTTGATAGGTATGCTGCAATACTTTTTTGATTGTTAATCGTGATACAATTTGATTTCATTGAAGTTTAGAGTTGTGTGGTGATCTAAAAGTGTCATTGTTTTAGGGATTTTTGAAGTTATTTGATTTATTTTTGGAATATTTGATTTTTTTGGATTTTTTGAGGACATTTAATGATTTTTATGGATTTTTTCAAGACGTTTTATGATTCTTTTAGATTTTTTCAAGACATTTTATGATTTTTTTAAGACATTTTATGATTTTTTTTTATTTTTTCAAGATATTTTATGATTGTTTTATATTTTTTCAGGACATTTTATGATTTTTTTAGATTTTTTCAAGATATTTTATGATGGAAAGAGATAAATCACAAGCGAGCAGACAGACACAAAGGGTGGTTTCTCTAACCATGAGATGTTCAATACCCTAACCCATAGCTAAGGTTGAGGGAATGCCCTAGTGAGGAATAGGACCAACCTAGTATGCATGGCAAAGCAAGCAAGTGAGGGGACTGTTGAACAATTCTCAAGCCATGGTGAATATGAAAAGGCCGATTTTGAAGTGGAGAGTGAATGAAAATGGGATGAAAAGATCAAGTAGATCTCCAAAGGAAAGAGGAGAAAACCCTCTACACATGGTGCCGATTTCTCAATTGTCACCATGGTACTTGCTCAAGGCAACACCAAAGTGGTTTTCACCATTGAATGAATTGATTTCTCTTTACTTTTTTTTATCATTTTTTTTGCATTTTTTCAGGACTTTAAAAGAGTGTACCCTCTGAAGTACTCAGATATAAAACTTGTGAATGTGCATATTGTTGATGGGATCACTAAGCAATTCACCTTCTGAAGTAGATAATTGGTAATGCCCCAAATCCATACACAACAGTGATAACGTATGGACCCAACCAGTTAGGCTCAAATTTACCCTTCTTTTCTTTATCTTGTTGATTGCGAGGATTTTTCATGAAGGACAAGATCTCCAACCTCAAATGTACATGGTTTGATTTTCTGATTGTAACTTTGGCACATCCGCTACTGATATGCTCTAAGATGATTGAAAGCAGGTTGCCTTCATTCATCTAATTGCTGCAATTCCTGCAAACAAGAAACTCAATATTCTTCATCATTGATGTGATTGCATAAGGAGATGCGCAAAGAGGGCAACTCGACCTCAATGGGTAAGATGGCTTCAGATCCATAGACAAGAGAATAGGGGGTAGCACCTTTGGGAGTGCGAACACTCATGCAGTAGGCCCACAAGGCAAGATTTAATTGAATATGCCAATCTCAACCAGCTTCATTGACCATCTATTTAAGAATTTTTAGAATGGTTTTGTTAGAGGCCTCAGCCTGGCCATTACCTTGAGGATAGTAAGGTGTGGAAAAATGGTGTTGTATATGGAATTTCTCACAGAGTTCACGAACATCCTGATTTTTTATTGGACGACCATTATCTGTGATGATGGATAAAGGAATGTCATAATGACAAATGATGTAGTTTAGTATGAAAGTGGCTATTTGTTTTCCAATGATATGAGTGAGGGGAACAAATTCAATCCATTTCATAAAATAGTTTGTGGCAAAAAGAATGAACTTATGACCATTGGATGAAGGTGGATGGATCTTTCCCACGAGATCGAGTCTCCACTAATAAAAGGGTCATGGTGTAGCAAGAGACTATAATTCTTGTGCAGGATCATGTATCAAATCTGCATGTTTTTGAAACTTCTTGCATTTTTTAACAAACTGATAAGAATTTGTTTCCATTATAGGCCAATAATAACCCATATGCAAGAGTTTTTTGGCCAAGGTAGGACCGCTAGAATGTGCCCCACATATACCTTCATGTAATTCTCGTAAATAAATTTTTCTCTCGTCATGATCAAGACATCAGAGTAAAGTACCATCGAGACCTCGACCATAAAGGGTATCAGCTAAGATTACGTAGCGAGAAGCTTGATGGATAAAGGTTTTACAGGATTTATTGGATAGATCTGATGGCAAGGTGTTATCTCAGAGATAGGTATAAATATCACCATACCATTGAGAATTAGGGCCAATGATAAGACAAATCATTTCAAATTGTGGTATATTGTAAGCAGGTTCCAAAAGAGGCTCTAACAAGAACTCACAGTAGGTGGCATTACCTAGCATTTCCACAAGTGAACCAATTGTTGTCATTGCATCAACAACCCTATTACTATCTCGAGGAATCTGCTCAAAAGAGATTGATGTGAAATAGGCCTTGAAACCATCCACCATTCTTTTGTAAGGCATTAATTTTTCATCTTTTGTTTTGTAGTCATCATTAACTTGTCTGATCACTAACTGAGAATCACCGAGAACACGCAACTCAAGGATTTTCCATTGCACAACCATACGGAGCCCAGAAAGTAAGGCCTCATATTTTGCAATATTGTTGGTACATGGAAATTGTATCTTGTAAGCTTTAGGTATATAATCCCTTTGTGGAGTGACAAAGAGAATGCCAGCACCAGAACCACCTTGTGTAAAGGAACTATCAAAATATAAAGTCCACAGACGTGTAGATTTCATGTCGAAGATTGATTCATCAAGAAATTCTATAATAAGAGGATGATTATCTATCATAGGAGCATCGACAAATTGATCTGCTATAGCTTTTCCTTTGATTGCTTTTATTTCTATGTACTCAATATCAAACTCACTAAGAATCATCACCCATTTAGCTAATCGTCCTATGAGTGGTACTTTGTTCAAGAGGTACTTAAGAGGATCAATTTTTGCAATAAACTTTGTTTGGTTTGTAAGCATGTAATGTCACAACTTTTGTGATGCAAAAATTACAGCAAGGCAAGCTCTTTCAATAAGATTGTAATTGAGCTCATATCCCACTAGAGTAAGACTGATGTAATTGATTGCATGTTCCTTTCCTTTAGAATCACGTTGTGCCAAAAGTGCCCCCAATGTTGTGGTGGTTGTGATATATACAGAAGTAAAGGCTTGTCATCTATAGGAGGTACTAATACCGGAGGTGTCATCAAATACTCTTTGATTTTTTGAAAATCTTGTTCACACTTGTCATCCCATCTGAATGGAACATTCTTGTGTAATAGATGTTGATAGGGTTGACATTTATCTGTGAGTTGCGCTATGAAATAGTGGATAGACTGAAAATTTCCTTATAATGATCTCAGTTGTCTGATATTCTTAGGTGGAGGCATTTCAAGGATAGCCTTTATTTTTGCAGGATCAACTTCAATTCCTTTAGATGAGACAATGTATCTAAGGAGTTTCCTAGAGGTTACTCTGAAGGCACATTTCTTTGGATTCAATCGGACATTATATTTTTCTAATCTTGTGAAATTTTTATTCATGATCTCTAGATGTCCATCTCTTGTGTAAAATTTTCCCAAAAAATCATCTACATAGTCTTCCAAATAGGTATACATCATGTCATGAAAGATAGTGGTCATTGCACGTTGGTAGGTAGCTCCAATGTTCGTCAACACAAAGGGCATGACATTCCAACAAAAGGTTCCCCAAGGACAAGTGAATGATGTCTTAATTTGATCTTCAAGAGAAATTTTAATATAATTATAGCCTGAGAAACCGTCCATGAGGGATAACATTTCATGTCCTGTTGTCAAATCCACTATCATGTCAATGTTTGGAAGTGGGAAGTCATCCTTAGCACAAGCTTTGTTTAAATCTCTAAATCTGTGCAAACTTGGATGCCCCCATCAAGTTTTGAAACTGATACTAAATTTGAAATCCAATCAGCATAGTCAACAAGTCTTATAAATCCCACATCTAGCAACTTTTTTAATTGAGCTTTTACCAATAAAGCAATATGCGGGTGCATTTCTCTCAAATTTTATTTAACAGGTTTTCCCCCTAGTGGCAAAGACAAGTGATGCATTACTAGATCTAGATCAAGTCTTGGCATATCTACATAGGACCACACAAAGTTAACTTGTCTTTCCTTGTAAAACTATATATGCTTTATTCTCTCTTCGGGTGTTAATGATTCTACTAGATGAATTATCATTGGTTTTTCTTCTGTACCCAGATTAGCTGGTATTGTCTTCTCCACCAACATAGATGATTTTTTATGATATATTGCTATGGGAAGTGTGTCAATCCTTCCATCCTTGGGCACCTTAGAGAGGTTTTCGCCCTTGGATACATCCTTTATTTTACTTTTTTTGGGTCTAATAGCACCGCAAAGAGGTTTACACTAGAAGACCTATTTATATTTTCAATAATTTTGTGACTGAAAGGCTTGGCACCCTCTCCAAAGTAAGTCACATTGTTGAGTTCTATGGTGAAATCTATCTTATGATACTCAAGAGGTGTATCTTCTCATGCTCCCAAAAAAATTATGATTGCCTCATCATTTTGAAATACATCTAGTTGTGGCAATCCCTTTTGGTCCAAATCAACAAGTTTGGGGTGAACCAAGGGTAAAGGGTCATGATTGGAATCAAGATTTTGAATGGATTCAAGGGTGCAAATTTTATGATTGGGTTCAGGGGTAGGGATACTATCATAGTCATAAATGTTAATGAAGTCATCGATGGCACTTTCCTCATTTTTTTGTTTAGCATTAGAGGACTCTACTTTCTTACTTGAAGAACATGCGGTACTCAAGGTCTTATCTTTTTGCACATCATATCCTAAACTAGGGACTTTTTGCACACAATTAAGTTGTATTGGTTCCAAGATACCCTATTTTTGTAACCCGAGAGGACTTTTACCATCATATCCCATTTTTTTTGTAAGATCAAATCCTTTACCATATTGTCCAACATGTATTTTTATTTTAGGTTGTTCTTTTTCTATATCCTCATCTTTGTATAGCCATTTTAGGAGATCAACTTCTTCTATTTCATTATAAAGGACTCCCCATTTTTTGAGATTGGTCACTATAGTCTCTGCATCTAATGTGGTCTTAGTCATTTGTGGTTTGTCATAGGTATGGGGAGATAAAGGTAACTTTCCAATGCAAAGGGCATGATTCAAAGTATATTCTCCTACTCCTTGTTCTTTTACTTGTATTTTGGTCTCAACTTCCTTAGATTTTGAGGAGGATTCTTTTAAGGACTCTGGATCAACATATGCTTCAGAAGGAAATTCCTCACGATTGCTTGGGATGGTGATTTCAGTTTTAGGACTTAGATTATGGCAATACATGAAAGGGCTGGGATCTCCTTGTATTGTGATTTCAACACCATTGTGTGGGAATTTTATGCACTAATGGTATGTAGAAGGTAGTGTTTGCATTGCATGAATCCAAGGTCTTCCAAGGAGGATATTATAGGTCAATGGGAGATCAAGGACTTGGAAAACCACATCCTTTACCATAGGGCCAACTCTGATTGGCACAGTAACTAATCCTTTAAACGAGCATTCCTCTTCGTCATATGCCTTTATGGTAATCTTGTTCTTTGGATCAACTGCATTTTTAGAAAACCCTAATTTTGTGATCAATTCTTGGGTACAAATATTAATACTTGCTCATTCGTCTATCAGAACTCACTTGATCTTGGCATTATTGATGAGGACATCAATGTGTAAAGTTGCATTATGCAGTTGTCGAGGGGATGAATCATCATTTTTAGTAAAAGTGAGACTATAAGGTGAGGTGATATGTCCCACCATAGCTTGGAATTGGTCCACATGTAGGTTTGTAGGCATAGTAGTAGTAGCAAGTGCTTTATCTAGAATACCTTTATCCTCAGGGGATAGGCATAGCAACTCAAGTATGGAAATTTGCACGGTAATTTTCCCTAAATATTCTATGAGGTTATATTGCGAAGCTGGTGTAGCAAGTTTTGAATTAGGACCTTTAAGGGTGACTGTGCCTTTGTGGGTAGTAACTTGGCAATCAGTTTCTTTTCCTTTTATAATGAAAGTTTTTACATGATTATCAACCTCAGTGATGTTATGTATGGTATAGTCATACTTAGCAGTGGTATAATTTACACCATCACTAGATTCAAGAGCCTTTCCTTTATCCTTGTCATGCTTAGGGAAAGGGTTTTTAAACACCTCGCGATCAGAGTTACCAGAAGGAGTGTGTCCATCAATTGCTATCTTACCATCATCAATAAGGTCTTGCATCAGATGTCAAAGTTTATTGCAACTATTAGTCTTATGTCCTTTATGTCTATGATAGTCACAAAAGTGATCCGCATTCCACCATGGGGGTTTGATTTGTGGATTATATTCCTTTATTTCGAGTAGCGTTATAATATTAATTTCAAGACTCTTTTTTAATGCGGATTCAAGTGATTGTCCCAATGGTGTAAAATTTTGTTTAGGGAAACTTCTTTGTTTTTTTTTTTCCTTTATCTGAAGATGAACCTTTGAGATTGTAAATAGGTGATGATGTTTTAGTTGTTTTTGCATCAACAACTCCATCATTGACTACATTCTTGTTCTTTGTCCAAAAAGGTGTCTTGTTGTTTGAATTCGATTTTTGATCTTTGTCATTATTAAGTTTTATAGTTTCACCGTCAATGAGAGTTTGTTCGATTCAAAATCCCATCTCTATGGCTTCATCAAAAGAATCCAAGCATTTGAGACGAAGTTCCCTTCCAATTGCTTTATTCAAATTTTGACAAAAGAGGTCAACAAATTCTTGATCAAGAATGGTATAAGGTAATCATTTTGTTAAATGTCTCCATCTTTATAAAAATGACACAAAATATTCCCCTGGTTTTTGTTTAGTGTTGAAAAGGTTTGTCATGGTCACTTTAAAGTCACAATTGAAACTATAATTGGAGACAAATTTATTGGCCAATTCTTGAAAGGATTTGATGGTCAGGGGTAATCATGAAAACCATTCCATAGCTTCTCCTCCTAGATTCCGGGCGAATAATCTCATAAGGTAAATTTCATCAACTACAAATTCCATGGTAGTAGCACAAAATTGTCTTAAGTGGTTTTTAGGATCTCCTTTTACATTGTATTTGTCAAGTTTTGGTATGTCCTAGGGGTGAGGAAAAGGTGGAATTGGTAGGATTGGATCGAAGGGATAAGGACACATATCTTCAATGGAGAACTTGTGAGATGATGCTTTATGGTTCTTAAGAGTGTCCAACTCTTATCTCAATGTTCTTAGCTCCTCCAAAATGGGATTGTTTGTAGGTGTGGGTTTTCATGTCTCTGAAGAACTCTTGTAACTAGGTTGTAGATAAAAGGGTCTATGATCTTTGATTCTACCATCGTTGTTTGTTTTGGGATGCTTAGATTCACTAGATTTGGGCTGATCATTTATCGTGAGTAGTGACATGTCAAAATCAAGAGGCATTTTGATTCCTTCGTCAGCAAGGTCTTTGAAGTATTGGTGTGGGTTACGTTTGACTACCTCTGTAAGAATTTTAGTGAATCTATTATCATTAAGAGATTCATTTATAGTGGATTGGGTTATTTCTTCATCCTCAATTTCACTTGTTTCACTAGTTTCACCACTAATGTGATCTTCCCCATCAAATTCTTTTCCCCAAGGGTTCCCTTCTTATTGAAACATTTTTTCTCTTGTTCTTGGGGTCATAGGTGATTGTTCTGATTTTCAACCCAAGGTAATGTATGAGACATAAGACTAGGATGCAATGAAAAGGATATGATTCTAAAATAAGATATGAAAATGGTATGGTATGATATGACAAGCTAAGAATGCAAGAGCTCAAAGGCAATCTAGGTCCAAAGTTGGTTATGATGTCAAGGCTGTACTTGTGTTATGATGGATAGACACAAGGACCAGTGATCAAGAGAGGGTATGAAGGAGATGATGGAATCCAAAAGGATTTCCCTACTCAAGGATAATGGTATGTTCCCTAACTCAAGGATGATGAACCTCAAGTGATGTGGGTGATACATAGCCAATGGTTTGATTTCAAGACCTAGGAAGAGTAGCCTAAATGAAAGCTAAAGGTTTGCATGAGCAATAATGGGTATGCAAGGGTGGATGATATGCAAGGACTAGGTGAGATGTAAGGACTAAGTGGAATGAAATGATCAAGTGGAATGCAATGAATACGTGGAATGCAATGACTAAGTGGAATGCAAGGTTTGAAAAATCATAATTGAAGGATGATGGCCCCAAGAAATCTAAGTGATAGGTTCATGTTGGATGTCTTTGTTGTTTGACCTTTTGAGGTTTGCAAAGTTTGAAATGTTGCAAGTTACTAGGTGTGATATTTGTTTGAGTTGTATTTTTGAACACACAAGCAAGACATAGCAGAAAAAATGTTCTTCAGTTTGTTTTTGTGAAAAAGTTGGATTTCAAGATGAAAACAATCATGCACAATCCTAGGGTTGGCAAGGACAATATTTGTTGGATCCCACTTGGATTAATCCAACTGCGCTTACTCTTAGCAGATGAATTAGAAGCTTGGACACACTGGATCCACCTTACACGACACTCACTTCTTGGGTCAACCAAGCTCTGAGTTCTCATGAATCTCCCATGATGAACTCTTCATCTCTACTAAGAGCCGTAAGAATGTGGGATGGCATGAGAGGTGGTCCCTCCTGTACCGATAAATAGAAGGATTTTGACAACTACAAAAGATATGTGTCTAGTAAGGGAATTCATTCAAGTAGTTATACATGCAGCAAGATTAGCTCCAATAAGGAGGATTCCCACCCTGCAGAGGTTACACTCTATAGGGTTTATGGGGATTCACTTGTCGGCATAACACATCCACACTCGTGATACTTGAACTTTCCTCAAGCACCCATTTTATATACCGACTGGAAGTAGCTAGGCTTTAGTCTGTTACCAGTTGGGTTGTTCCCTTGGGGTGAGTAATTTTTCCCACCAAGGTAGGCCCTCTAAGGGATTAAATACATACAAAGACAATGGGTCTAGTTTCTGATCACCATGTTTGCACAAGGTGAGAGCATACTCCCTACCATCTCAAGCATAGCAAACAATGTTCATTTTTCATTCCCCAAAGCAAACAAAAGAAAAATGGTGGGTTTGGACTCTGATCACCAAGTTTTCACAAGGTGAGAGCATACACCTACCACCGAGGAAAATAAATTCCACACCCCCTAATTATGCTATGTGTGATCAAGCAATTGAAATCAAAGCAATAAAAGGAGCCCTACAAACATCATTAGTAATTTTGACCTTTGTTCTTCGACAAGCGTGATGGTTTTCTGTTTTGTTTTCAAATTCTTTAACAAGCGTAATTCTTGGGCAAACGAACCTGCAAAAGATAAATTAATAAAATTAGTCCCCCAATCAAACAAAACTAAAATAAAAGAAAATTAGCATTTACCCTAAAATCTAGTTTAAATTAAAATAAACTCTAAATGATTAAGTCTAAATTCTAAGTTAAATCTAAATTAAAAAATCAAGATCTAGATTAAAAGACTAAATCTACATTAGAGATTAGATCTAAATTAAAATTAAAAGCTAAATTTAAAGCTAAATCTAATTTAAACTAAAAGATAAATTAAGAGAAAAGCTAAAGTAAAGATTAAAATCTAAATTAAAACAAGAGCTACAGAGCAGCAAAGTTCCTGCCAGAAATTTTTACAATAGTTTTGTTTGTATTTATTATGTTTGTTGTGTTTTAGGAACAATTGGTCAGGATAAAGCAGTTGTCACCTAAATTTAGGAATTTGATCATTGAAAGAGTCAACTTTGTCTTCCATTAGAAAATGAGCCTTATAACAAAAGAATTTTGCTCAATTCAAAATTATGAGATACTTTGGTTGCGCTTTTAGTCCATGAAGAAAGCGCAATTTACATGTTGCCAACATTATGTAAATATTAATGAGTTCAAATATTTATTTAACCATTCAATAATAGATAACTCATTTGTAAGCCCCATAAAACTTATAATGTGAAGTGTATTGAAAAAGGCCTTGATTAAACATCGGAAACCTCAATTGAACCCATATGCTCATTTTACTGATTGTAGAGTAATGGACAAAAGCATTGCAATAGTCATTGGACCAAGAACAAAAGGTAGAGGATTAATTGATGAAACAATTCTTGAAGCCTCTTCATAGGAAACATGACTGACTAATTGGTATTCTCTTTTAGCACTAGGATCTTGCAAAAGTGGAAACAATAGTTTTAATTTGCTATACATTAACCATCTTTTACTTACAATTTTTTTCTGAAAAAGGAAGTTAGAAAGTGTCATACCTCTACTGCATTTAAGCCAAGATCAATTAGTATTGCACCAGGTTTTAGCCAATCACCACGAACCAAATTTGGCACACGTATTGCAGCAACAAGAATATTTGCTTCATGATAAAATTTGTAGGAAATTCTTTATGTTTTGAGTAGCTATGGTCTACATAATTTTTTTGTGGAAACATGGTTTAAAAATTTAAACTAATACTTAAGTAAAGATTGTCTACTATGTTTCAAATTTTAGAGCTATTCAATAGAATATGGCCCATATTCTGACATGTCAAACACTTTTTTAAGAAGATAAAATGTAGTCCACCCTTAATCAATGTGTATTTATTTACAAACTAAACATTTGTACTTATAAATTTATAGATATGTATTTTTCCATATCCTTTTTCAATTGAAAATAAAGATTACGATGTTTCTTGTAGATTATGTAACAAGTGATCTATGAAAATTCAAATCTACCCATTTTGTCTAGAATTTGTTTTTAAGACATTTAATTGTTATTGTTGTTGTCCCTTACCTTCAAAATAAAGTGTAAGTTGAAATTCTAGCACAACTAATTCTCAAGCAAAAGTTTTTAGTATTTTAAATAACTATATAAAATTTTAAATTATCCTTTGTAGCTCAAATTTTGATGCTACTCTTTGGATTGAAAATGTTTTACCCTTAAATAACCTGCTCTTCATGTGACAATTTTTACTCAATATTGTGGTGGACACATCAGATACTTCAACCATAATGATTCAAGAAATTGATGATTCAAATTATTTTATTCCTTTCAAGGTGACCACACAATGCTCATGTATTTCTAGGATAGTACAGTTATAAGCCTACCATCTAGAATCATAATTATGTACTACAGACTCATCACTGTGTGAATTGATATTTATCTAGGGCATTAATTGTTTAACTTAGCCATTGATGTGTATACCCTTAGCTTCCAGATCTGCTTGTCTCATTTGATTTTTTATCAACATCACTATCTTTGGATAAGTCGTAACCAAATTCTAAGGTCATCTCTAGATAGGCATGCTCTCTTCCAAATATGATGAACTAGGGCATGAGTGCACTAAATGTGCTACATATCCATCAAATTTTATTTGGATGATCAGAAAAACTTCAAGAAATCATAGACATAAAGAGAAAGATTAAATAAAAGCTAAATGAGATACACTCTTGACAATCTTTGTTTGGGATTTTCACTACTATTTGGTTCTATGTTATATTCTTTTCAAAATTGGATTTTTTTTGTTATGATCAATTGGAATAGACTCTTAAAGAAACGCATAAATATATTATCTTATGTAATAAGCCCACAAACATAAATAATAATTTGCTAATAACTCACAAGAGATAACTCTTTGCAGTCAAACACAAATCTCCATATTTTACACATAGATCCAATAATTATCGCCAATGAATCAGAATAGTAATATCAATCTTAGTTCAATGATATATGTCAATATCAAATTCAGAATTAACAATAAATTCTGGATACTCCACATTGGGCATTGAAACAAATTGAAAAGTTGTCTTTATTTGCATCTCCTCCAGAAACTCATCTATCTTGTAAGTCAAGTAACATATGCAAACTGTATGTACCAGCTTGTGCTACTAGAATTGGCAGTCATGTAAATTTTTGTAACATACTGGCTAGTATAAGTTATGTTAAAGGGCCTTTACCATTTTGATGGAAAAAATACATGATAATGGGTCTCTTTAACTTAATCCCCTACTTGGTGAAGAAGACCCTATGGGGGATGATTAATTGATTCGAAAAATAAGACAATTCATTATGCAATTAGTAATCCCCTAGTTGAAGTTGACAAGAGATATATGTAGTATAGAAGTTGCCAAGTCAACTTATCAAAGGCTTTGGACATATCCAATTTGATAATCATTCTAGAGTAACAGTCAAATTTTGATAGGTTGAATGGTTCTCCAGGTGTAGGTGGATTTGCAAGGTGTACTTTACTTTGAAGCATTCTCATGAGGTCAAACACAATGATAAAAAATCTGAACAATACATAAGGTATACAAAAATAAATTCCTTGTGGGCTTCGATAAGGGGTCTTTTAAACCAAATTGGCATCTATCATGGTCATGAATTAAAATGTAACCAATATTTTTATACCCTTATTGTACCCTACCCTTTATTGAACCCTAATTTAAGCCTAACCCTACCACTTACCATTGTCCTAACCTTAGCTCCAAGTTTTATTTTGGATTAACAATTTTAATCCTAACTTAACATTAACCCTAACCCTAATTAAATCCTAATTGAACCCTATTTGAACCTTAATCTAAATGAACCCTAACCCTAACCCTCATTAAACCTACTTAAATCCTTATTGTTACGGTTCAATTAAGGTTTAATTAGCATTATAGGATGGAGATTAAGGTTAGGTTAGGGTTACAGCTGTGAATATCTTAATATTAGCTTATAAATTTGACCCTAACTATAATCATAATTGAATCCTAACCCTAACTAGGTAATTGAACCCTAATTCTAACCCTAACACTAACCATAATTAAATTCTCACTCTAACCCTAACCGTAATTAAATCCTATTGTTATGGTTGAATTAGGGTTAGGTTCAGGTTTCAATTAGAGTTCTAGTATAAATCTTGATATTAGTTTATAAATTTGACATTAATGATAAATATATTAAACAAAGAAAAGTTAGTATATATTTTTATTCGTATGTGAAATTAAGTACTATTAGGGTTAAAGAATTATTAATTTATAAACAAAACAAAAAAGTATTAATGAAAAATATTACAAACAAAAAAAAAGTATTTTAACCTAAAAATTTATTTGCATGTGAAATGAAGTATTATTAGACTTAGAATTATTAATCATAAAAAATAATTACTCAAATCACAACAATATTTGTAAAGATTATAATTAATTATAAAATTAAACTAAATTTTAATTTCTAAAATTTATATAGTATTTATTATCTAGTTTTGAAAATAATCATTTAAATTATAGTAATTATCTACTACAAATAAATTAAATTAAAACTAATATTTATTTTTAAAATAATTCAACAATTATTAATTATTATTTTAGAATAATTTTTTTCTTTGCATCATAACTACTTTTGTATTTTTGAGTTCAATTAAGTATATTGTTGTGTATATATATTACAAAAATAAGTATTTAAATCTAGAATTATATTTTTATGTGAAATGAAGTATTATTAAGGTAAGAATTATTAATCATATAAAAAATTAAATCAACAAAATATTTTTAAAACTTAGAATTAATTTTAAAATTAAACTAAATTTTAATTTTTAAAATTTATAAATTATTTATTATCTATTTTTAAAAATAATCAATAAATTATATTAATTATTCAATACAAATAAATTAAATAAAACTACATCCTATCTACATCTCTAAAGGTTTGGTTTGGTGTATGGGGGGATTATTTGTAATGCATACAATGTAAAAGGTGAAGTGGTATATCTATAATGATTGATTGATCTACTATATTTAATATAATTACATAAAACTAAATATTATTTTCAAAATAATTCAACAATAATTAATTATAATTTGAGAATAAATTAAGAAATGAAAAAATATATATAAACAACCTTTTTTATTTCTTTGCATCCAAGTGATTTGATTATTTTTATATTCTTGAGTTGAGTTGTGTTGTTCTTAATTTGAATAACCAATCATAAAGCAAAAAAATAATCAAATCAACACAATATTTACAGAACTTAAATTTCATTTTAAAATTAAACTAAGTTCTATTTTCTAAAGTTCATAGAATATTTATTATTTAATTATTAATAGGGACATTGTGATAGAAGGTGATTCTATGGTCATTTTCAAAGAAAACAAATTAGTTCATAATTGATTGTAGTGTGAATGTAGTTTTATCAAAATATTTGTGTGATTGTAGTGTGAATAATAACGTTGAATACTCCTAGTTTATGCTCCCTGAAAATCCACCTTTATCGCTCAAAACTTTTCTCCAATTATATTACAAAAAATTAATTTTGGATGAATGTTTTGTTATATATTTTGCAATAATATACATTTTTTTGTCAAAAACATATTTAAAATCTAATCTAAGTTAGTTCTAAATGTAAATTAGAATTAAAAATCTAAATCCCAAGGTTAGAAAAATTCAATCTAAATTTAAATCTAAAAATTCACATTAAAATTAATTCTAAATAAAATCTAAATTTAATTCTAATTTAATTAAAATATAATTTAAACCAATTCCAAATCTAAAAAAGAAAACTAAAATATTGTCAAAATCAAAAGAAAATCAGAACTAAATTAATGCAAAGGCTAATATTAGAAAATCACATAAAAATGGAGGATGTGTTTCAAATAACCGCTTTGCAAGATATGCTTAGAATGAAATAAAGTAATTGCAGTAGACATTTAAAATGAAAATGGGAAAAAAATTTGTTTGTTGCAAACTCTGAACCTGAGGTGCCCAAATAAGATTTAAATCATGGCTTTTGACTAAGATGCATAAAAGGGAATGCTCATTGTGAGCGCGGAATAACATAAAGAAGAAAATAGCCAAATAAGATTTAAATCATGGCTTTTGACTAAGATGCATAAAAGGGAATGCTCATTGTGAGCGCAGAATAACATAAAGAAGAAAATAAAACATTTTTAAAGCCTTCTAATGTTTGGTAGAATTTTTTTCAAAGCCTTATTATGAGCTTAAAATCAGAATTCCACCATTCCACAGACAAAGTTTTTAACTGGAAAGATTTGAAGAGCAATGCAGGGGGTATGGTGATCACATTTTTTATTTAAAGCTATTTTTTAGGGCTTTTACTTGCTATAAATGAATTCTTTCACTCCAAAACAATGCTTGGGGCATTCTTCATGACCAGAGGGCATTTCAAACTGCCCAGTAGTAGTGGGAAAACATGGCAACAGAAGGAAAAACATGGTTTTACTTGTTTCTCATGCTTCTCCAACAAATTTGATGTTTCTGGTATGGTTTCAAACAACCCAACAATAGCAAAAATGGGACAACAACAAAAATGAAGAAATGAAGAAACGATTGCTCGTAATCACTATTCCATCACAGCACATCAATAGAGTTATTTCATTCTGAAAAAAAAAACATAAAACAATATATCTAAACTACTCAAAAACAGAAATGCTTTCACTAAAACTAATCTTTATTGCTCTCCTATCATTCAAGACTTTGTGCTTATATTCAAAATTCTCTCAGTAAAAGCATGTGCACAAAGAGCTATGATGAATGGAGATTCAAAATGGAATGCAAATATTCTAAATGAGAATGCAAACAAGCTAGATGTTGAAATTGAAATATAAAACAAAAATCATGGAAATAGATGCAAAAACGCAGAGATACAAAATTTGTGTCGGGGGCTAAAATGAGAAGAGAGTCATGTTTAAATAGGCATCTTTAGGGTGAATACAAGTTGTGGAAGGAGTGTGTGATAAAAGATTGACTTGGAGGAAAAATATTGAAATGGATAAAATGCATGTAGGTGGTAAATGAATAATTTAATGAATATGTGTGATATGCATGTAGGTGGTAAATGAATAATTTAATGAATATGTGTGATAATTAAATGAACATGCAAATGCATGAAATGTGTTAATGTATTAATGTATGAATATTTTATGATGGATAAATTATTATGAAAATGGATTTAATGAAATGATTATGGACATGGGGTCAATGAGTATAATATTTTAATGGTAATGCATGAAATATGAATATGAGATGAGTGGATAAATGGATAGATTATTAAATGATTTACTGGAATATGCAAATGATATTTTAGTGATTAATGTATAAATGATAAAGGATAAATGATTAAATGATTTTATGAATAATGCTTATAAATGTCTGTAAATGCTTATAATATGAATGAATGGTTATAATATAGAGATATGATTACATGGATAATTGAATAAAATATGCAATGATTTAAAAATGATTGCAAGGAAATTTTTATGTGTCTACAGGTACTTGTAATTCTTAATTTTTTGGATATTCTCTAGTAGTTGTTCCCTCATAACTTCATAGAATTCAAAGTCTTTTCCATTTATCAACATTTGATAGGTAGTGTGGATAGCGATGGCGATTGGAGAATCATCTTGGTTGGTATAATAGATCTTATAGTCAATGCCCATTGTTGCATACCAAAAAGGATTTGTGATTGTTTTTAGGCTCAATATTATGTCATTGAAAGTAGCTCTAGTCATCCTCACTATTCTTGATGGCCTTTTCGGTTGGAATTCTTCCTATCATCTTCAACCCATCACCATGTGGGTGGATTCCTTTGTAATTATGTAGGGCTTATCTAGAGGTACATGAATTTTTCATGCACCCAACTCAACATGATTCAAACCCATTCTTCCTCATTTCAAAAATCTAGATAATCCTTTCATATGTCGAGATTATTTTGGCCAATCTCTATATATTTTGATTTGTAGGTTTTTTCATCATCCTCTAGTAGCTTGTATCAGAGGTACTCTAGTTTTATGTGGTTGATTTCGGCTATTGTTTCATGGATGTACTTTTGGGAATCCTCCAAATAAATGACATTGTATGGTACTAATGAGAATGTGCCATCCTTGTTGGACTCCAATGTCTTGTAGAGGTATCTCTTGAATGTAGGTTAGGGCTTCTCAAAGACTTTTACTACTATGGGAGTGTCCATTTTAGCGTAGGAAGGATTGGTGAGTTTTTGGTTATGAAATGCTAAGGGGATGCTTAATGCAAACTTAGATTTTGATTACAATTGTGAATAATGAAGTAGGGACATGATATTATATAGAATTGGGTTATTGGGGTATGAGTTGTGAAATAATGGGGTGGTAGTTGGTTATTAAATGTTCTTCCTGATTCATGAGTTTTTTGATCCATTAGATTGATTTGATGGGTGGATTTTACCTTTTAATTTTCCTAAGGTCTAACTATGGTACATATTATACATTTCATGTTTTCTAGGTTAATGTGTTCAATCTAGTGGTAGGTAATAATTTTTCAATAATTCTCCATTAGCGTGCCCTATTATGAGTGTGCCATCCAATTGTCTCAATTTTACCACTTTGTATTTGACTATGTTGTGAATATAGTATGGTCCTAACCACCAAACCTTTAGTTTTCTTTGATTCTTAAATTTTTTGTCATATAATAATACTAAATCCCCTCTTTGGAATATTTTGAATCGCAGGTTTCGGTCGTGTCATGCCTTTTTTCGTTGTCTTTCCAACTGATGGTTATACACAACAATTTGTTGGAATTCATTTAGTTTTACCAAATCTTCTATTCTCGTCATCAAGAATTGATCCTCTTCTAACTATAAAGTTAGTGTGGTTTGTATGCTAGGAATTATGAAATTCATGGGTATTGTTGCATCAAGGCCATATACCAAATAGAATGGTGTGAATTTGATAGTCCTCTTGTAGGAAGTGTGGTATGACTAGAGTATCGTAGGTATCTTGACATCTCAATATGTCTAGTTCCTATCACACATCTTTATCAATGTTTTACCAAAAAAATTGAGTGCTTCACTAGTTCCATTTTCTTGTGGATGGTATGGGGAGATTTTATTGTGTGTTAATAAAATTCTACAACAACCCCTTTACCATTTTTTCACAATTTTTTTACCTTAATCACTCACTATGCTTAGATGACATCAATACTATGTAATGATATTTTGATATAAGAATTTCGAAACAATCTTACTAGTGCAATCTCTTGTGGGTTCTACTTCTACCCATTTTGTTAGATATTCTACTTCAATGATAATGAAACCGGCTTTAGAATATTTTGTCAGAGGTTCAATTGGTCCTATGAAACCTATTGTCAATTTTTCAAATGGGTTTTGGGCTGAGACCAACCTTACTGGTATCTCCTCTCATGTAGTAGGTTTCCCTACCCTTTGGTAGATATCTCACCCCTTTGCATATCATATGGAATCTTTATGTAATGTTGGCCACCATAGGCCTATCAATTTTACCCTTCTTGTGGTAGTTTCTCCAGAATTATGACCTACAAAAAAAAATTGTGTGCCTCTTGTACGATTGTTTTCCTCTCATGTTTGTATACAACCCTTCTTGATATATCATCCTTCCCCATATGGTGTAGTTCACCCTCTATTAATGTGTATGGTGTAGCTCTCCACACTAATGATTGTTTGTCTTGTGGTGATATGTCCTTTGGGAATTCTATGGTAGAAAACAAAACAAAAATGTCTTCCAATTATTTTGGTACCATGGTAATGCAGAATAGATGTGTACCGATAAACTCCTCTCCGTGTGTATCTATTTCTTCTCTAGTTTCAATCCTTGACAAATAATCTAGCCCTTGCTTATTCTTTCTGGGTTTCACCATGATCTTAAATTAAAATTCTTGGAACAACAACAACCATCTAGAGATGCATCCATGGGTAACTAGTTTTTAAAGTAAGTATTGGAGGGGTTCATGGTCTGTGAAGAAGGTGGATGGTGTAGACATTAAATAATGTAAGTACTTTTGTAACAAGTACACCATTTCTAGTGTTTATCTCTCTTTTGTAGTATAGTTGTTTTCTATCGTAGATAGTTTCCTACTAGGAAATGCTATAGGATGGTCCTAGTTCCCCTTAATCTAGGTGATTACTACACCTATTGCTATACCAAAGGCATAAAAATGAACATGGAAAGGATTGTTCCAATCCAGAAATATTAAGATTGGTGCCTCTACAATCCTCTAGTTTAATGTATCTAATTCAGAAAGTATTGATCATTATCTGGATAAATACCATTGAGAAATTCTTTAGCCTCATGAAATTATGGTATACATATAGGAACCCCATCCAATAGCAAAAAAATTCTTTGACTGATCCTTTTTCTTGATTTTCACTTGGTGCTAAATGGAGAAGCCATTGGTGAATGAATATATCTCCCTTCCAGCTATAGATTCTAATATTTCTTTTGTAAAAGGTGTGGGGAATGGATCATGTAAGCATGCTTTGTTTAAATCCCATAATTCAACACACGCCCTATCTCTCTGGTTTTTTTATTTTTTACTACCATTGGAATTATCCAGACTACATCCTCTACCGATTTAATTATTTGGGTAGCCAACATCTTATTGATTTTAGTTTTTACTTTCTTCATGTTGGAGTTTAATGTATATGGTCTCTTCTAGACTAGTTTGGCACCCTCTTTGAGTTGTATTTTCATAACTCCAACCTCTTCCTTGATCCTTTTCATTTTGGTAAAGTTTTGGGGAAACAAATCTTGGAACTCTACTAGGGCTTCTATTGTTTGTGCAACTACCCTGTTGTCTCAATAATCTCCTATCTGGGCCAAATTGGGATCCCCTTCTGTTGCAATGTTTGTTTCCTTCAATTTTAGGGGTTCATTATAGTATTTTTATTTAGGGATAGTGGATTCTTCTATTTCCTTCTACCCTTGATCTATTTCTATATCTAGTGTTTTCTCTTCTTCACCATCCTATACTGCACAATAATGTCTTTTTGATCCACCTACCTCCCATTTTTTCTAGTTAGTGTATTCATATACTTCTTTTGTCGAGGGTGTGTAATGGGTTTGCGATACCAATATTTCTCCTTCTTCTACGGATTGAAGATAATTTCCTTCATCTAAAGTAGTGTGGTGTGGATTTTGGGATTTCATTGTAAAAGTAAAAGATGTTGATGAAATCTGTAATCATTTATTTCCAATTTTTTGTTTCTACCCATCTTTCTGATCAATATACCACATTTTTCCCATGGGACTTAATTTCTAGTAAAATAGTTGTATATATAATATATATTCATATTCATAATTTCCCTCCCAATGATGTATACACATATCCAGGTGGTGTTGAGGCAGGATATCCCCTTTGTAGGGGGGTATATCTTCATAGTATCCTACCTCTAGTATAAATCTGGCCTTGATCAATTATTTGAATGTCTCCCATTTTTAAAAGGTTTGTTTTTGTGTGTTAATCCATCATGTAGCATTGCAAGTAAGAGTATGTAGTAAAGTCTCTAGCCTTTGTGCTTCAGTGGGGAATATTTTTTCTATTTGGGCTATATAAGGTAGTAACTTGCCTACTCCAAAGTATTTGGGTAGCTGATTTTGAAAATTCCTCCTTTAAATATGATATATTTATCAAGGGTCCTCATCCTTATCATCCCTTTCTTATTTTGTGCGACCGCAAATGTCCTGTACTACACTATCCTCTATTGTTGGTGGTTTCCTTATTATGAATACTATCTGAGAACCAAATATTCTCTGAGAGTGTACTTCATGATTATATTTCATCCATGCCTCCAATATCATCTCAGTGTCGGTACTTCCTTTAGTATCATTTATCTCAAATTCTCCCTCTGAGTTGGGCTCTTCTAGAGTTTCAGTTGCCAATATGGTGGTGGTGTTTATAATTTGGTTATTGTCCTCATAATATTTTTTATTTACTTCTACATATGATGCTTCTTTCTTGTTACCTAAGGGTATGTTGACCACCCTTATGTCATTCACAAATGATATTTCTTCCTTTCTAGCATCTATTATTTCCCAAGATTCCACAAAACATCTCAATCTAATAGTGCATCAAATAAATCAAAATTTTCTTTCATTGTTACTATTTCAAAGTCAACTGTCTATTTGACTCCTCTTACATTAACTTCTACATTTCTCCTGGTACCTAGAGTCTTCATTCTAGTACTGTCTATTAGGCTAATGTTATATGGAGTTGGTTCTAGTACCAATTTACCTAGGTACTCCCAGATTCTCTTGGGAATTAAGTTAATGTCTAGTCCTAGATTGACACTTACCTTAGGGATCTTCATATGGTGTATTCAAAGATCAATAATTATTGGTCTTATTTTCAAAAAAATTCCCATTTTTCTAACTTGTGGTATGTTCTTCTTGTTTTAGTATTTACTAAATTTCTTTCATTTGGTGAGCATATTGTGTTTTCTTGCCAGTTTTGCGAATTTTTTAAGATCTTTTACTCCTTGTTTTGTAAAATGGATATTTTGTTCCTTCTCTCTTTCTTGTTCTTGTTCAATAATTCTACTAGTCTATTCAACTATCTTATCATGTTTCTCCTTTGTAGGGTGGAATTTCCCTTCCTCTTTAGAGCTTTCCACTTCCTCGGTAGTTGTCGCATTTTCTATTCTGATGTTTGTACCTTGTTGGGTCAGCATTAATTCCTTCCTCTTTTTCTTGGGTCTAGATTATGTGCGATATTATACTTCAATGCTTATCTCTTCCATAGTACAACCCTCATCTTTTCTAGTTTTAAGGCACCTTATGGTCCCTTCCTTTGGGTTCTTGGGTGTTTTGCAGAGTCTATCCTCTCTATGTGTATGAGTCTTTCTATTTATCATTTTGGTCTTGTGATTGTGCATTCTTGTAGTGTTAGTGTGATTTTTTACAGTTAAACACATCATGGTCTTCCTCACCACAAATTTTTCACTACTTCCTCTTTTCTCCCCAACATTCTATAGTGAAATTCCTTAGCTTATCTTAGTTAAAATAGGTTGCATCGGCTCTTTTTCCTCTTCCTCGTTCATGGCCTCTTCCTCTGTTACACCCCAATTTTGTAATTACTATATAGGGTAAATATGAATGTAATGTGAATTCTTGAGATGAATAAATTATGCCTGTACCTTGTTATCAATATGAATGTTAGCTCATTTGATGTTATCTCATTTGATTTTATCTCAGTTGATGTTATTTCATGGACAAATACTGCATATATGTGAATGGATGGTTATTAAATTATTATTCTTACTTTCGAGATGTTTTACATATACTACATATGTTGTGAACAATTTATTGTTGTGTGCATGTGTTAGTGGATGTAGGTATATGTTCTATTCCTCTAGGTGGAGGGGAAGTATCACTCAGGAGAAGATCTTGGTCAGGTAACTGGTAACGTAAACTATCTGAGCATACACACCACATTAGAATGATTGAGTTGAGTCAATTTTTGGGAGGTTGGTAAGTCATCCTTAATTGATATATTTGTATTGGAAGTCTTATTTACTACTGCATGCATTATTGGGTGATGTTTATCTATTTGAGATTTTGAGATCTTTTTGTACTATTACAGTTATATGGATAAGTGGGACATACGTAGAGTATGTATATATATATGCACATACATGTCAATGTGATCTAACAAAATGTATATGCACATCTATAGATGTACCACATGTAAATACTTATCAATATGATGGTTATTGTGAATGGCTATATGTGAATTGAATATGAACATATATATATATATATATATATATATGTATTGTATATACATGTATCCATATGTATATATGTATCGATACATATGTACATTGGTGAAAGGACACACTCATATGGATGCATCAATATAGATATACCTACATATACGTGTACATAGAGGCATATACTTATATAGATATGTATATATGTATACATTTGATATATTATGTTTATTATGTTTAAATACTATCTTTCATGTACTCTTTTATATATATCGAATGTATACTTACAATGTTGGCTTATTATATATGTATATGTAAATATATTAACGTTTATATATATACATATACATATATATAAATATATAATGGTATTCAAATATATATTTGTATATGATTTATTATATATATATAATAATATATATTTAACATATTATATATTAATAGAAATCAATTATCATTTACCATGATAGAAGCCGATTTATAAAGGTCGATAATAGTCATTAATGACTATGATTGGAGAGCGAATGAAAGTTGCTTATGCTTGTTTTGTGAAGCCGATTCTCACTCATACTGTCACATGATATGGAACATTGGTATTGCATTTAGAGTTGTTGTCTTATGTCAATACAAAGCATGGACTTAGTCGATGCTTATGATAAAGATCAACTTTGACTTGGTAAATATATCTGCCATGTTTTATACATCTATCGATGACTTTGTCAAACGTATATAATATCTTAGTCGACTCGTCTCCAAACCGAGTTGATGGAAGCTTGATGTTACAAAATTGGTAGTTGATTGTTTCTGATGGAAAGGAAAACCATGCAAACAATGAGTGTGGATGGATTTGGCGCCACCTCTGGAAACCCAATTATTGTAGATGTCTATTGCATGAGATAACTTGAATTGAGCATATGCATATTGTTAGAAACCGATCAGACATGCAAACCATAAAATACCTTCCACAAGAGAAAAACAGAAAAAGCAAAGCAATTTGCATGAAGATGTGCAAATGAATTGTATTCAAGAATTGAGAAATTACAAAAGATTAATTTCTTTTTAAAAACAATGTGTGCATAACCCTAAAGGTAAAACCTAATTTTGACCTAAAATTAGCTCAACTAAATAAAGCTTGCTTATTAATTAAGTAAATTGATTATTACCTAAGTAAACTTAATAAAGTGTAATTAAATAATTAATTACACCAACACCCCCCCTTAAGTGCAACTTAGGGAGACTAAAAAGGATGCACTTAATGCTAGGATGAATGCAAGAAAGCATGAATTGGTCCCAGCTACAAGGCCATGTTAGGTACCCATGTACAAATGCAATGAATGGGAAAGAGGAAAAAATCCCCCCTCAATGAGATGACCTGCTGCGAAGAATCATTGGAAGAACACTAGTGGAGTAACACTGGAATCTTAAATATGGAAAGAAAGGAAAGATACCTTTGTTTACAAGAAACCATATAAGAGTCACTGAAGGACTCAGGTGGAATCGTGATAATGCAACAACAGACCCGATGCCAAGGAACACTAGAAAACTCACAAACTAGAACAACCCTGGAATCTATGAAGCAACAGTAGATGAATAAATGATGCTCCCCATAAGAGGGAATGATATGATAAAATAATATGGAAGCTATGTGTATCTCGATGTCAAATTTCAATGCCAAACTATGACTAAAAATGATCCATAGGAGCAAGTACTATGAAGATTCTAGAACATTAACCATAAAATGAATGGCCCTCAAACTGAGATGTGACCTGATGTGAATCTGATGTGATTCAAGATCATTAACCATAGGCTCTCAATCTGAGATGTGAACCAATGTGAACCAAAATGTGTCAAGCTATGAGCAAGATGTGGCCAAAAGAAACAACAGAATCCAGATACAACATATGTGAGTTGTCATCAATACAAAGATGAGATGAAAGTGCATGCAATGCAACTATAGTCTAATCAAATTATTATGCAAGAAGCCCCCCTGATGGAACTTTATATAAGTTCATTTATTACAATACCCCTTGATTGTAAAAGGAGAACATGCAAAACATGCATAAATCAAAGAGAAAAAGAAAACGTAATGCATGAAAACAAGAAAGAGTGCATGCACAAACCAATGTTCACATCTGCCTCCATGATTAAAATTGACCTCAGATCTGTGTAGAGGATGAAATCAAAATTTTGGTGCCACTTGAATCACGAAAAATGGATAACCGAGACAAAAGATATGCCCTCCGAAGCGAAAAAATGCTTCATCTGAATTCAAAGGCCTAAAAAATAAATCTGGAAAAAAATACCTGCACCAATGGATCAGGCTCGGAACCAACTTTCCAATGGCATCTCATTTTTTAAAATGGACTTTGTATGCTCAAGATACAACCATTTTACTAAAAATGCTCATTTTAGCTTTAAACCAAATATTTTATTAATTTAAAGATTAAAAAATTAATAAAATATTTAGTTGTACCTTCATGGCACAAAAATTGAGGCAACACAAGAATTGAGAGGGCATGAAAATCAAGACAAAGTGGCATGAAAACTGAGGCAATCCAAAAATGTTCTAAACACCAAAAAATATGGCACAAAAATTGAGGCATCTATACGGATCCGTACAGTCTTACAGATTTTTCTCGTGTGACTCTCAGGGTATGCCTTTTTACCGCCCACCCTTTTTTTGTGAATATGTACTTTTATCTTTAATTTAATATAGATAGCTGCCTATTCATCAAAAAAAAATCCCCAAAAACACAAAAAATCAATTTTCAGCAAACCCTATCATATTTTATATGAAAATAGGGGTTTTTGGGCCTTCTGAGCGAACTCGTGAGGGTTTTTTTGCATTAGCATGCACAGTTTGAGAGATCAAGGTTTGAAATTTCTCAAAAAATGATGGAAAAACCTTTTGATTTGGCAAAAAACTGTCGTAGCTTCAAACCCTCACAAATTTTATAAATGAAGATGAAAATAAATGAAACAAAAGCCAATCTTGACTTTTTTCCAGTACTCTAAATCCAATGGAGATGTCCGATTTGATCCAAAATGCTTCAGAAATAAGCTCAAGGAATGAAACCCTCGAGGAACCCCGAATGTGCTCTGTAATGAATTTCTCCAAAAACTGAGAAGGGGTTGCAAATAAAGGCCCTAATACCATGTTAGAAACCAAGATCAGACATGCAAACCAGAAAATACCTTCCACAAGAGAAAAATAGAAAAAGCAAAGCAATTTACATGAAGATGTGCAAATGAATTGTATTCAGGAATTAAGAAATTATAAAAGATGAATTGCTTTAGAAAAGCAATGTATGCATAACCCTAAAGGTAAAACCTAATTTTGACTTAAAATTAGATCAACTAAATAAAGCTTACTTATTAATTAAGTAAACTAATTATTACCTAAGTAAACTTAATAAAGTGTAATTAAATAATTAATTACACCAACACAAATTTCAATAAGTCTTTAATTGTTGTCAATATTGTAAGTCGATCTGTAGATGATTTTGTTGGGTATGAACTTAATAAGTTGCCACCTTTTTGTTGTGTTTTATGTGTTGCTTTGCATGGATTTTTTTGTCCATTTTCATGCCTAAACTATAGGTTAAGAAGTTACCAAGCTACTCTATAAATAGCAGAGCCATTTCATTTGAAAGGATGCATCTTTTTGCATTCTTCTTGCAAGTCTTTATATTGCATTATTTCCTACTCTAATTTTATTTGTGAGAGAGAGAAAGAAATCTATTTTATTTGTGAGAGAGTTGTTGCTTGAGAGAAGTAAACTATCAACTTGAGAGTTAGAGTTTATTGTGACGTTCTAGAGAAGTTGATTATCAACCTTGTTGTTGTTGGAAAGGGTTGCATTGATGTCAATTATTTGGATAAGCGATAACAGGCATGAGGATCTTCTTCTTTGTTATTTTGCTTATGAATAATGTGTTTTCCATGTATGCTTGAATTGTCTTTTCCAGTATGTGCCTTTAGAGAAGTGAGATTGTCTTGATAATGAAATTGGAGCTTTTATGTTGTTTTTATGATGTGCTTTTAAATACTCCATAATAGGAGATGGGTGTTTATCATAGGTATTGGATACTAGTCATAATTGAACATAAGTGGCACATGTGATCCACTTAGCTAAGTCATTGATTTAACTAGAATAGATTGTGTTTACTCCTAGGATTGTTTATCTAGTATGGAAGGGAGCTTGTGTACTTACTTGTTAAGTAGGTTATTCCAAGTAGACTAAAATGGTGATAGATTATCTCTATGATGATAGATTATCCATTGAAGGAAATGCCTATGCATAGTTTAAGATGGACTTAAGTCAAATTGGCCCTGAGTAGTGTATTTGATAGATGACCTTCCTCTAAATTACCATTGAGAATACTTTGGAAAAATTAGTGTGATGACCTTTGGCTCCACTATCAGTTCACCATGATCCAATATTACATGCTAGTTCTAGATTATGGGATTACAAGTTCTAGTTATGTAGGACACAACACTATGCTCAGTTGGTTGTCATTATCAGTTACTCTACCAATCACTTCATCAAAGGGAAGGGCCATCTATCAAATGATATATGTGCAAGGGACCGCATTAAGAGTCTGAGGTTGGTGAAATAGCACTTGAGTGATGCTTCTCCTCCACAGCAGGCAACAAAAGAACAAAGATTTAAAAGGAAGGATCCTGGACTGTCTTATAGCTATTTTTTCCAAAGCTCATTGAGCTATGTATGTAAATGTATCCTTTCTTGTATTGTTGTAACTTATGAAATCATTGAAATGAAATGGAATCCATGTTGTATTATGTTATGCATCTTGTCTAAAAATTCTCAATAAAGAAAAGATCTTTTTTATTGCAATGGCTTGTTACTTAGTTAATTTACTTGAAAGGTGAGAACTTAGAAACTTTTACTTCATTGAAGGGTTGGTATGTTACATGTGATATCAAAGCTACCAGTTTTATCTTTAGAACCTATGATCTCATCATTATTTCCATCTAACATTATCTAATGTTGTGAATTCTTGTGCCAGGATGGTGCTTCTTAGATTAATGGCTCAAAAGTTAGTAATCAGAAACAAGTGCTACCTCAAGGCCAAGAAGGAAAGAGAATCCATCATTAGAACCATAGAGGAAACCAGCTATGACAATTTCATCTGGTTGAGTGACACCAAAACCTTTAGTAACGTACTCTCTCAGATCAGTGATGTGAAGAGAAAGATGAAGATGGAGGCTATGTACAACTACCTACCAACAATCTCACCAAAAATGTTTGTCATTACCACTTTCCAGGGATATACCCTCAAAAGGAAGTGTTAATCTGGAATTCATCTTTAGGGACCCTAGAATTCTACCATTGGCAGAAGTAATTCTAATTTCTTTGAGTAATGTGTCTGAGAAATATGCACCATGGACACAACAAGACAAGAAATGGTCTCATGAATAAATGTTTGCGAAAAGGGGTAGACTACATTATTGATGAACACCATATTGATATTGCCTCTCGTAATTATGTATCGAATGATAAATCTGAAGGCTATTATCCTTTTTTGGATAGGTACGAACAAATGAGAGATGAACAGAATGATTGAGAGCAACAATAGTATTAGTTTGTAGGCTATACTCCTTTAAGTTATTTGTCAAAGAATGAATTTGAGGGATACTCTCCACTCAACTATCTAAATAGTCACTCCATGTAATTAAAGGATATTGAAATCCTCATGAAATGAATAAAATTATGTGTTTATCAAAAAAAAAAAGTGTGTGCTTAATCTTATGTGGAATTCTTTGTGTGCATATGAATGTCATTTTTAATATTTTCCATAAGATAGTTGATAACATAATTTAGTCTAACATGGATAAGCATTCAGGTAAATACCAATCACGTAAGGATGGTGAGGACATGAACTAATCCTGGTGGAAGTCAAGAGGTTGGACAAGGAACCACTGGAGTAGAGGCTAGGCTTGACCAAATCTTGGAAAGGTTGGCTAACCTTGAGCAGGAAAGAGTTAAGGATAGGGTAGAAAATGATGTTCTCATTAATTAACATGATGGATAAAACTCTTCCCATGGACGTGAAGAAACCCATGAACATGAGAAGGAAAAATCACCTACGCCGTCTGTAGAAAGGAATAACAAGCTCATGGCTTCTGAAATTTCCAAGGAAATGAAGAAGATAATCTCACCAAATTTTGATGGAAGTGTTGGAGGAGATGAGGCTAAGGTGTGGCTTGTCCAAATGGAAAATTATTTTGAAATATGAAACTATGATGAGGTTACTAAAGCCGCATGGGGTGTGTATCAGTTAGTAGGAGAAGCCTCTAACTAGTGGATGAACAAGAAGTTGGAACTTAATATTAACTCATGGAAATTAACATGAGGGGAATTCATGGATATTTTCCATAAGAGATGGTTTCCACAACTCTACTATGACCAAAAAATATCAGATTTCCAAGGTTTAAAACAAGGTAACATGACGATCAATGAATATTGGGAGACGTTTACCCGACTTATGTGCTATATTCCCATATATCACAAGGATGAGCACTTCCACATTAGAAAGTTTATAATGGGACATAACAGTCAGATCAGAGGAGAAGTGGATATGCATGTTCCAAAAAAATGTATCTTGTATATGAGAAAGCAATTACGCAGGAACAAAAGCTTAGGGCTAACTCCACTTGTCGAGAAAGAAGAGAGCAAAAGAAGGATGTGGAATTTCCTAACAAGATAATCCTAAAGAATGTGTAATATGTGCAAAATGTTCCAAGGCAAAAGAAAAAGAGATTCCACAATGATGGAAAGTAGTCTAAAAGAGAGCGTAAAAGGAATGAATCTAGCATGGGTATTACCAACAAGGTAAGTGAGAACATCAAGAACTCTAGAGAAACCATAGAGAAAAAGAGGACCGGCTATAGGATGTTTTATATGTAAAGGGGGGCACTATGCTAACGAGTGTCCCAAAAAATATTTTGGATCATGACCATATGGTAATCCATTACCCACCCAACAAGCGATGTTTCAACATAAGATACATGCAACAGTGGATGATCGTCAAGCAGAGTACCAAGTAACTCCAGTTGAAACACCAGGTATTTTGTTTGGCTTACCCAATTCTATTCTTATTGATATTGGTGCAATTGAGAATTTCATTTCATCTATAATAGCTCAAAAATTATCTAGGAAGGAGGCATACATGGCAATGTCTTGGGATTTAGAGTATGCAAACCAGACAAGAGCAAAGGTGGATCAATTTCTATTTGAGGCTAGGATATAACTACCCAGTTTCTCTACAGAAGTACACCTTTATGTTACACCTCTAGGATCATATGATGTTATCCTAGGTATGAATTGGTTGTGGAAACATAGGTCTAAGGTAGATTACCATGTAAAGACTGTAGAATGCCTAGATGATTTTGGTAATCAAGTAAAATTCCAAGGGATACCTAGAGAGGTTAGGATTCGATAAATCACAACAATGCAACTTATGAGAGCTAAGAAGAAAGGGTGTAAACTCTTCACCATAAATATTGAATAACTTGGGAAGCATAGTGATGATTCAGAGTTACAGAGTTTTTAGGAGCTAGGAGATGGTGAAATAGATGAAACTAGAAAATCGGATATGGAGAAGTATCCAATATTGACAAAATTTTCAAATGTGTTTCTAGATGAGTTACTAGGATTGCCTCTAAAAATAATATTTAAATTCTCTATAGATATAATTCCAAGGGCAGAACCTATTTCCAAGGTACCCTATAGGATAACAACCACTGAACTTATGGAACTTAAGACACAATTGAACAAATTGTTGTCTAAAGGATTGATAAGATCAAATGTTTCACCTTGGGGAGTGTCAGTCATCTTTTTTAAAAAGAAGGATGGTACCTTGTGTTTGTACATCGACTATCTATACTTAACAAAGCTATGGTTAAGAACAAGTATCCATTGTCGTGCATTAACAACCTTTTTGATCAAATGAGGGGAGTCTTTGTATTCTCTAAAATAGATCTGAGATCTGGATATCACCAATTGAGGATTAAGGATGAAGATATCTTTAAAATTGCATTCAGAACTAGATATGGACACTATTAGTTCAATTTTTTACCCTTTGGTTTAACAAATGGACCTGCAATGTTTATGAACCTATTGAATACTGTATTTAGGGATTACCTTGACAAATTTTTATTAGTTTTTCTAGATGATATTCTAATTTATTCTAGAAATGAGGAAGAACATTGCAAGCATTTAGGAATGGTCCTACAATGTCTAAGAGAACATAGGTTGTATGGTAAACTTTCTAAGCACGTACATTCTTCCAAAAGAGGGTACATTATTTGGGTCATGTGATCTCGACAAATGGAATTCTTGTAGATCCATCTAAGATCAAGGTGGTACTTGACTGGCCTATACCTAAGAATGTGTAAAAGGTAAGAAGTTTCATGGGTTAATTAGGGTATTATAGGAAGTTTGTTGTAGACTTCTCTAAGATTGCTTTCCTGATTACTTACTTACAAAAGAAAGGAAAGAGATTTGAATGGACTAAGAAGTGTTAAGAGGATTTTGACCTACTCAAAGAGAAATTAACCACCGCACTGGTCTTAAAAGTACTAGATCCTGAGGGTGACCTTATACTTATCACAGATGCATGTGGAGAAGGGTTAGGAGGTGTTTTAATTCAAGATGGGAAAGTAATTTCTTATGAATCTAGGAAGTTGAAACCTTATGAGATGAATTATGCATCACATGATTTAGAATTAGAATTTTTTGTTTACGCATTGCAAATGTGGAGGCACTGCTTGTTAGGAAAACCCTTTGAGATGAAAATTGACCATAATGGGTTAAGGTACCTTTTCACTCAACCTAATCTGAATGCTAAATAGAGAAGATGGCTAGAGTTAATATTTGACTATAATTTTAATATCAGTTATATTAAAGGGAAATAAAAGCGGGTTGCCAATGCTCTAAGTGGAAGATGTCACATTGCTTCTATAGTAACCAATTTTACCAATTTTAAGGGGCAAGTACTTCAAAAGTGAAAGGAGGATGAATATTACTTACAAGTCAAGAAAGACTCGCTAATAATCCATAAGATTCTAGGTATGAAGGTTTTCATTTTGAACCTAACAGATTACTTAGATATAAGGGTAGAATGTATGTACATGATGTAGAAGAATTAAGAAATATGGTATGGAAGGAAGTACACAAAGCACCGTACTCTGGATATCCTAGAGTGATGAAAATAATGGTTGATATAAAACTATTATACTTCTAGAAGGGAATGAAAGGAGATGTCACTAGTTTTGTGGCTAGGTGTCTTGAGTGTCAAAGGGTAAAAGCTAAGAATCATCATCTTGTAGGATTTTTATACCCACACGATATACCAGAGAGGAAGTGGCAAGTCATAAGTATGGACTTTGTGCAAGGATTTCCTATGTCAAGGAATAAGCACAATGCCATTCTTGTGGTTGTAGATAAGCTTACCAAAAGCGGCACATTTTATACCCAAGAATCTAACTGATGGAGCACCTGTCATAGCAAGAAAATTTGTGCAAGAAGTGTTTAGGTTGCATGGGATTCTTGAGAAGATTATTTTGGATAGGGATGCACGAGTCACTTCTAGGTTTTTGAAAACCTTATTTTCTATGCTAGGGACTCAGTTGAATATTAGCTCAACCTATCATCCGAAAATGGATGGGAAAACTAAAAGGGTGAATCAAGTATTGGAAGACCTTCTTAGGATGTATTGCATGGATCGGGAGTACAAGTGGGAAGACTACTTTCCCTTAGTTGAATTTTCTAACAATAATTCTTATCATTCTACGATAAAGATGGCTCCTTTCGAAGCTTTGTATGGCCAAAAGTGTCGAATCCCTATAAGCTGGGATAAACTTGAGGATCAAGTGAATCTTGGGCTAGAGATGTTGGCTGAAATGGATGAGCAATTTAATATTGTTAAGCAAAGGTTAGTTGAAGCTAACAACACATAGAAAATCTACGTTGATGCTAACAAAGTGTGTTGTAATTTTTCCTTAGGTGATAAAATATTGTTGAGAGTGCAACCTCACAAGAGCTCCATTAAATTTGGAAATTCTTCTAAGTTAGCCCCGCATTATGTTAGACCTTTTGAGATTCTAGAGGAATTGAATCATGTAGCTTATCGGATCGCATTACCACCAACTCTTGCCAGAATGTGTAATGTTTTTCAAGTGTCCTACCTTAAAAGGTATATACCAGGAGATAATCATGTGATCGATTGGACTGCTTTACAAGTACGAGACCCTGGAGTAGTAACTCTTGAGCCCGTCAAAGTGCTCGGAACGTGTAAGATTTGCTTACAAAACAGAGAAGTCTTATAGTACAAAGTCCAATGGGACCAGTATGCAAAATACTTGGCTACTTGGGAGGACTATGCTGAAATTCAGAAAAAGTTTCCTCATATTCTTAATACTTTTGAGAATGCTTGAAACAATGTGTTGTTAATTATTATGTTTTATGATGCTACCTAAATTCATCGAGGATGATGATTCAGAAGGGGGGGAATATGTTACACCCCAATTGTGTAATTACTATTTACTATTACTACATAGGGTAAATATGAATGTAATGTGAATTCTGGAGATGAATAAATTATGCTCGTACCTTGTTATCAATATGAATTTGATCTCATTTTATTTTATCTCAATTGATGTTATTTATTGCAAACATATTGCATATATGTGAGTGGATGTTTATTGAATTATTATTCTAACTTTGGACATGTTTTATGTATACTGCATATGTTGTGAACAATTGACTACCATGTGCATATGTTAGTGGATGCAGGTATATGTTTTATTCTCCAAGTGAAGGGGAAGTATCACTCAGGAGAAGATCATGTTTAGGTAACTGGTAATGTAAACTATCCGAGTGTACACACACCACATTATAATGATTGAGTTGAGTTAGTTTGTGGGAAGTTGGTAGGTCATCCTGAGTTGATATGTCTAAATTGGAAGAGTCTTGTTTACCACTGCATGCATTATTGGGTGATGTTTATTTGTTTTAGCTTTTGAGATCTTTTTTGTACTATTACGGTTATATGGATAAGTGGGATGTATGTAGAGTATGTGTATATATATGGACATACATGTCAATGGGATCTAACCACATGTATATGCGATGTACTACACGTAAATACTTATCAATATGATGATAATTGTGAATGGCTATATGTGAGTCGAATATGAACATATATATATGTATAGTATATACACGTATCCATATGTATATGTGTATCAATACACAAATACATTGGTGAAAGGACACGCTCATACAGATGCATCGATATAGATATATCTACATATACGTGTACATAAGGGCATATACTTATATACATATGTATATATGCATACATTCGATATATTGTGTTTATTATTTATAAATATTGTCTTTCATGTACTCTTTTATATATATCGAATGTATACTTGCATTGTTGGCTTATGATATATATATATGTAAATATATATTAATGTTTATATATATACATATACATATATATAAATATATGATGGTATTCAAATATATATATGTATATAATATAGTGTATATATATAATAATATGTATTTAACATATTATATATTAATAGAAATCGATTATCATTTACCATGACCGAAGCCGATTTATAAAGGCCGATAATAGCTATTAATGACTATGATTGGAGATCAAATGAAAGTTTCTTATGACAGTTTTGTTAAGTTGATTCTCACTCATATTGTCATGCGATATGAAACATTTGTATTACATTTAGAGTTGTCGTATGTTGATGCAAAGCATGGACTTAGTTGAGGCCTATGATAAAGATCAACTTTGACTTGGTAAACATATCTGCCATGTTTTATACATATGTCAATGACTTTTTCAAATGTATATAATATCTTAGTCGACTCATCTCCAAACCAAGTCGATGGAAGCTTAGTGTTACAAAATTGGTAGTTGACTATTTCTGATGGCAAGGAAAACCATGCCAACTGTGAGGAGTGTGGATGGATTTAGTGCCACCTCTGGAAACCCAATTGTTGTAGATGTCTATTGCATGAGATAATCTGAATTGAGCATATGTAGATTTGAATAAGTCTTTGATTGTTGTCAACATTGCAAGTCGATCTGTAGATGATTTTGATGAGTATGAACTTAATAAGTCACCACCTTTATGCTATATTTTATGTGTTACTTTGCGTGGGTTTTTTTGTCCATTTTCATGCCTAAACTATAGGTTGAGAAGTTACCAAGCTGCTCTATAAATAGCAGAGCCATTTCATTTGAAAGAACACATCTTTTTGTATTCTTCTTGCAAGTCTTTATACTACATTATTTCCAACTCTTTTTTTATTTGTGTGTGTGAGAGAGAGAGAGAGAGAGAAAGAGCTCTATTTTATTTGCGAGAGAGATGTTGCTTGAGAGAAGTAAGCTATCAACTTGAGAGTTAGATTTCAATGTGACATTCTAGAGGATCTTATTATCAATCTTGCAAAATTTGGAAAGGGTTGTATTTCTATCAATTATTTGGATAATTAATAACAAGCATGAGGATCTTCTTATTTATTTTTTATTAGTGGGAAAAACGTTTTATAAATGGAACCAAAACCATTTACAACAGGTTTTGAAAGGACCTGAAACCCAAACTAAGATGAACAGGTTGCTCAAAGAATAGAGTCAATAACACCCAGTAGTGACACAGATAATTAGCCAGCCAAAAGCCAACAAACTACATGGGTCTTGAACCCCTTGGTTTTGACAGGACCAACAACCCACTACAACAAAGTTTTGGAAGGGACCTTAAACCCAAAAAACCAAGTTTTAACGAGAACCTGAAACCCATAGAATCCACAGTCAAGCCATACTCCACCTAGCAAAAAATTGAGTAGAACCTCTTGTAGCACCACCAAACATGAAAATCCAGATCATATTCCACCTCAATAGGAATAGGCTCCTCTCTATAGGAGGGGATTCTATTAAACACCTTACCACCGTTGTAGCCCCACTATAACACCAAACAACTCCACCTCCATAGGAGCGTAAACCATCTCAATAGGAACTGAAACAGTAGAAGCCAGCAGCCTGGGAAGCACCTCCACAAATCCACAGACCCCCTCTCTACCTATAAAAGAGAGGACTCCACCATGGTAGAAGAAGTATTCACCTTAAAAGAATACATGAACTGGAGAAATAGGAAAGAAGCCATCCAACCTTTAGCAATGAAGAAAATGACAACCATTGGCAACTCGGGGAAGACCGGCGAACAAGACAAAAAGACCCCTCCACAAAACAAACCGAGACTCCCCCACCAAATAATCTTCCAATAAAAACTCGGGGAGAGCATAGAGCTCAGTCCTAAACATAAGCAACAAACTTAACAAACCGCAGCTCGGTCAAAAGAGCCATAGAATAGAAGGCAGTCAAGCCTCCCCATAGGCCAAAGAAATAGCCACAGCAGCAACAAGGAGGACCATGTCCCCAATAGACTCCCAAGTAGATAGTCCTTGAAGCACAACCCTCTTGAGGCACACCAAGCTCAAGGCATAATTCCAAGAGCATTGCAGAGGAAGAAACCTAGAAAAGGAATTTCTAGCAGCAGCCACCAACAACCCTCCAACATGCTTCCAACCAGAAGAAGACCCCACCTCTCCACACGAGGGAGCCCAAGAGACAAAACTCTCCAAAAGCCAAAATCCCCAAAAGAGAACCACCACACACACAACCGATAGGGGCAGGGGGAGAACAGGAGGAACCAAGAAGTAGAACAAGCTAGCAAGAAAATCACACCCACCTTCCTATTACGCCAAATAGGAGCAAAGATAGGCTCATCTAGCCACCAGTCCACTTGAGAAAACCCCACACACACCCACACCAACTGCGTGGAAAGCAGCCAACACAAGAAATCAAGCAGAAAGGGAAAACCCAGCCATAAATTGAAGAGGGGAGAACAATCTCCACCCCCAAAAAGAACCTCAGCACCAAACACCAGAACAGGAAAAAGGTCCTCCAAAGGACCCCGAAAATCATCCATGATAATGCCATCAGCGTCCTCCACAACAGCCAAAACCCTTCCACCAAACTTCAAACTGCTTCCTCCAACCGCAACAACTTCCCAAGAAGCCAAGCTACCACCAGGGCAAACCCAAGGAAGCAGACAAGCTCCATCTGGATCCCCCTTATCATCACTTATTTCATTTGTGTCACCTACAGATTTGAAATCTCCTGCTCCCGCCTTCGCCCCTCCTGCACCCGCTCTCATCCTGCTCAACTATCTTCTTATTTTTATTTTACTTATGAAGAATGTGTTTTCCATGTATGCTTGAATTCTCTTTTCCAGTATGTTCCTTTAGAGAAGTTAGAATGTATTGATAAGGAAAATTAAGCTTTTATGATGTTTTTATGATGTGCTTTTAAATACTCCATAATAGGAGGGGTATTTATTATAGGTATTGGACACTGTTATGATTGAACATAAGTGCAACATCTGATACACTTAGCTAACTTATTGATTTAACTAGACTATCTTGTGTTTACTCCTAGGATTTTTTATCCAGTATGGGAGGGAGCTTGTGTACTTACTTGTGAAGTAGGTTATTCCTAGATTAAAATTGTGATAGGTTATCTTTGGGATGATATATTATCCATTGAAGGAAACGCATTTGTGTATTTTAAGATGGCCTGAAGTCAAATCAGCCCTGAGTAGTGTATGTGATAGATGACCTTCCTTTGGATTACCATTGAGAATACTTTGGACAAAGTAGTGTGATGACCTTTGACTCCACTGTCAGTTCACCGTGATCCGGTATTACATGCTAGTTTCAAATTGTGGGATTACAAGTTCTAGTTATGTAGAACACAACACTATGCTCAGTTGGTTGTCATTATCGGTTACTCTACCAATCTCTTCATTTAAGGGAAGGTCCATCTATTAAATGATATATGTACGGGGGACCACATTAATAGTTTTAGGTTGGTGAAAAAGTGCTTGAGTGATGCTTCTCCTCCACAGCAGGCAATAGAAGAACCAAGATTTGAAAGGAAGGATCCTGGACCATCTTATAGCTATTTGTTCCAAAGCTCATTGAGCTATGTATGCAAATGTATGTCTTCTTGTATTGTTGTAACTTATGAAATTATTGAAATGAAATGGAATCCATGTTGTATTATGTTATGCATCTTGTCTAAAAATTCTCAATAAAGAAAATAATTTTTTTTATTGGAATGGCTTGTTAGTTAATTTACTCGAAAGGTGAAAACTTAGAAATTTTTACTTCATTGAAGGGTTGGTATGTTACATCCTCCCCAGTATAGGTCATTGTCATTGTATGATCCTGGGCTTTGGATGGCGTTAGCATTCCTCTAGTTTTTCCATGGCGGGACTCTAAATCTTTGATCATGTCCTTTTGCCAGCTCTTTTACATATGCCAATTCCCTATCGTAGTTTGGCTAATTCTGAGTATGAGCCAAAGTGTCTACCATCTAGATCCATTCTTAGTTTCAGAGTTGTGGCGAAGAGGAACTATGATATATTTTTTTTATCATTTAATGGTTCTTCTAGTCTCTAGTTTACTTACTTGAATCTTCTTTCAAAATCTAAGATCAATTCATCTTCCTGTTGAGATAATTTTCTTAACTTGCTTACTCCCTTTGTTGGGAGTTCTAGACTGTCAAAATTTTCTAAAAAGGCTTGTTTCCCTTCATCCCAAGGCTTATTGTTCTGGGGGTATACTTTGTGATACCACTTTAGTGGTTCATATCTCAAAGAACTGATGAATTCAAATAGATTCATGTGTTCTCATTGTTTGTTCCTACTTTTCCATATTATCTCTAATTAAAATACATTATTTGTGGTGTTTTTAGTATATTTCTCAAAGACTGGCATCTTCCTCATTATAGCCATGTCTTCTTTTAATTATTTTTCCTCTAGACTTATTGTATTGCTTCTTTGATTGCTAATATGGATTTGGACTTAGTGTCATTTTTTTCCCTTCATCTATTATTTTGTTCCTCTCTGGTTCTCCAATCAATAGATTGATAATTACCTTCTATAATATCCCAATTTATTGTATATGTTTCCCACAATTTAGGTTTTCTACATTCCTCTCTTTCTTCATCTGAATTTATGTGTGTTATATATTCCATAAGGGGTGACTCCTATTCTAGGGGTGATGTTTTTTCTTCATACCTTTTCATTTATGATCATGTCTTTTTTCTATTGGTTGGTACCAATTTATGGTTAGTTAGCAAATCCTCGGGATTAATATTAGGTTCCACCACTTTTCCCTTTTTCTATTTTGTAGTATCATTGGCTTTTGGATCCTTTCCTCTTCCTTCCTTATCGTCGGATACACCCACATTGGTGCGCTCAGTAGCACCCTTCTTAGTGCACTCCCTTCTTTTCTTTATAATTTTGTTTGCCATTGTGTTTTCTTGTTCTTTCTCTTTCCTTTCTATTTCTCTTTTGTGGTACCTTTCTTATCTTTCCCGAATTTGTTTCAATTTTGTTTCTTTTGTATTTATTTCCATTCCTATTTTAATGATTTTAGATATCTCTATTTTTCTCTTGTTTTCTCATATTCCCATAAATGTCATTTTTTTTGGACTTTCATTCTTTTTCCTCTATAAGTATATTAATTTTTGAAGGAATTTATTGAATAGTCATATCTTTTCAAGGATCTCTAGGATCTATCAGCCCATCCCATTCATCATACCCTAATATCCTAACCCCTCTCATAAAGGTGGCCCTTAGGATCCAGCGAGATTTTAACTTTGTGCCAACTTTCCTCCTTTTTCCTACTTTGTGCTTCTAAACTTTTTACTCCTTACTCTAGGATCGTAGCAATGGAACCAATGTTTGAAAGAGAAATGTGGAAAGTATAGTCCAAATATTTGTGCCCTATCACTCCTTGTGTAGTTTTTATATACCCTAGAGAATATAGTAAGAGAAACAAGCATGTGTGGTAGTAATCTAGAAGGCATACATGTCACATAACATCATATCATAAAATAAAATATTTCTACATTCATGACACACATATATAATCCTTATAACTCCTTATATTATATCATAAGTAGGTACAAAAGATAGGTCTTAGTCTCTACTTCGTTATCTATCATTTTCCTATATTATCTCTCTTATCCCCTCATCTCCCATATATCTCTATGTTGTCATTTATGTCATATATACATGTATTCTCTTGAAGGGACATGACCCCTAACTATAGCTAGTGCATATTCCTAGTACCGTGAACCTCTACTAGTAGCCTATGGTATACTTTTTTGTTGCCCTTAACTTGCCAACAGTACCTATTTCATGATTGTAAGTTTTTCGTTATTTCTTTAGGTTGGATTTGCATAGTAGCTCCAAGTAGCTCTTCTCACTATGGTTTTTCCCACTCTAGGCTTTCATGTATATCTAGTGTTCTTTGTGTGAATGTGTGCTTCTGTGTTTCTTAATTAATACTTGTTGCTACAATGTTTTGAATTTCATGATTGGATAAGTTATTTATGATAATTAATGTTGAATTAAAGAGTTTTTCCATATATTGATTCAACCCCCTTTTTATATTAAGTTCTCTTAAATTGGTATTACAGCTAAGTTACTTTGAAAATCTTAACAGTTTGAGGTAGATTTGGGATGGCACACTCAATGGATCAATAAATATTATCTTCAAACAAGGCACCACATTTTGATGGTTTGAATTATGCCTTTTGGAGAGTAAGGATGGAAGCATATTTGATGGCCCTAATATTTGAGGTTTGGTAATCAATTGTGGATGGATATGATATCCCTAAAAGTTCCCCAAGGGATCGGGCTAGTGTTCATGTGTGTGTTTTCACTTCTCAACACAGACAACGCACAAGTGTGATGTTTCTCTTGAAAGGTGAAAATCTACAACTAGGCTTTAGAAAACCACCCTAAGGTCTCTCGGATGTTAGGTCATGACTTTGCAAAAACTACTCAGTTGTTGATGTGATTTGTTGGTAATTACAAAGGGAATTTATGGTTGACTGAGCATGGAGTTTCATGGGTTTGCAACAAAGTTTCATAATTCTTGAAATAGATGAATAGTGATAGTAAATTCTTGGACAACAATCTGAAACTTCTTTAAATCATCAGATTTAGTTAGATAGTGATGTTGGAATTGTATTTTTAACTCAGATTTTAAAGAAACTTCAAAAGGTTAAAGGGTTAAAAAATTTCCTAAGTCTGAAACTATGATGAATAGTAACAATGGTTGATGTTGCAGTAGATAAACTCCCAAACTAAGTTTTGCCTACAGTGTCACAAAACTAGTGCAATCTTCTAAGGCTCTTTGCAGATTTTCAAATTCTGCATTCACCTATTTAGTATGAACATACAATTGAACTAGAGTGCAGCATATGAAATAGCTTAGAATAACTTTACGCAGCAATTTTTCATCAACAAATTATAAAAAGTATGAGCTGGAAGTGCATCAGATACTACAACATACATTCACCATTAAAGTTGAACATGAACTACAAGCAAACATAAACTCAAACTGAAATAAACAATGCTGAAACAAAATTTTGGAGATAGAATCATGCACACATAAAGAACAATACACAAGAAACCATCAACTTCAATGCGTTTCTCATATATTGCAGGAGAATTCCTTTACACAACAACTCATCTCTCCCTTTGAAAATGAGAGGATGCCCCTATTTATAGTTTTCAAAAAGTAGAATGAATGGTCAAGAATTTTTTACAATGAATGGCTCATATTCATTCTAGTTTAGGGTTTTCACATCACCAAATAAGAGCACAAAATTTACAATATAAAAATAGACTATTTTGTCTTTTCCCTATTTTGTCTTGTAGCTAATTTTGGATTTTTAGCTATTTTAACAAATGTTTGTCTTCTATAATGGGGTTTCCAGCTTCCTTTTTCATTGTGGCATATTCAATGAACTTGCCAATGGTGGCCAACAACTTCTTTTCTTCAAAGAGGTCAGATTTAGAGATCTAGAAGGAAACCCTTTTGAATCCTTCCACCATTTGACCCCGATGCTCTATGCACTTTGGTCTTGCTCTGATCATTTTTTTTACTCTAAGAAGGTGCACGCAAAAAAATCCATGAATTCTTCCAACAACGTGTCGCTAGCTCCTTGCTCCATTCTTTTTGAAACTCACGCTTGATAGCCTCTCGATCTAATTCCAGTGCCGACATCTCGTATCCTTTCATTAGCTTCAATAATTCATCGCATTCAACCCGGTGATCTACAATCTGCTCACGATTGGATTCTAATTCTAGTAGGGACCTCTCCAAAACTCCTTTTCTGTATTCAAAATTTAATAGCCATGCCTTGGGTAGCTAATGGTCTTATTTTGAAAGTGCCAATTCTTTTTCCCATATCACTTGAGAGAGCTTGAGAATGCTCTCCAACTTGGGGTACATAATTTTTTAGAGCTTGAGAAACTCCTTACATGTCTCGATCACCTACTCTACTTATTTTTGCAAGACCCTATATTGATTATGCATCTTGGTTGCGCAGTGAATGCCTTTTTTGCTTGTGTCGATGACTCTTTTGACCCAATCAGAAGTAGACTTGGTCCGGTTCCTCATTTTCTCTATTTTATTAACCTCCGCTTTTGAGAATAAGGTGGGTGTAGGTGATTCTATTGGAGCTGATTCTCCTGATTTTGTCCATTACTGTATATAGGCAGTCAGTTCTACCACTTGTTCTTTTAGCTCCTCCTTTGTTGATTGGTCTTTATTCATATGTTGGAGGATGGTGGAGATGGACGCTTGGAATTTATCAATCTTCTGGGCTCTAGATGCCCAAATTGATGGTGGTCACCTAGTAATATTTTCCTTGCATATTGCTCTCGTCTTTATCTTCTGCAAGAGTGGCTACTTGCAATATTTTGGAGCCTGAAGCATCTGTTGTGATATGTGACCTTATCTTTAGCTTCTTTTCTTTCCTGGTCTTCACCTACATGTGTGCTAGTATTGCTTCTAGGAAAGCTTTGGGATTTGTGAGCACTGGAGCTTTTCTTTTTAGTTGTTGCTCCACCCATGAAGTAAATTCTATTTGGTGGTCTGGAGATGTAGTGATGAATTTATTTCCTTCCCCTTCCCCTTTCTCTTTTGAAGGTTCTTCCTCCTCATGCCTAGGGGCATCTTTAGCATTTCCCTCTTCTTTATCATTCTCTTCATCTTGTAATATGGTCTTTCCCTTGTCAGGATCAATAGATTCTTCATTCTTTTCATTAGTATATTCTTCTTGTGTTGTCCCTTTGTCTTCTTCGTGCTCGATCTCAACATCTTTATCAGGCTCAGCATCTTTTCCTCTCGTGTTCTCTTCTTCTTCTTTATCTTTCTCTCCTTTCAGGGTAACTTCTTCATGTTGTAGGCCCTTATCTTGACCAGTTTCTTGAGGCTAATCATTTTTTTCTATATCAACACCTGCATCAATTTTCCATTCCTTGGAATAATTTTCCTTTGGGCTTGCTTCTTTGTCCGTGTGCTCTTTGGGCTGCTCTCCCTCAAGTTCTTGGTGTGAAGTCTCAACCTCATTGTAGGAATCAAAATTTATATCATCCCCACCCTCAGGCATTTGTTTCCCTTCCTCATCAGAGGCTACTTCATCCAAATCAACCCTTATTCCTCCTTCAGGATGCTCAAATTAATCCTCACGGTCATAGTCCTCAAGCTCTTTATCAATATCCTATATTATTTCTTAGGATTCTTCATGCTTAGCCTCTCCATTTCTTCATAAATCTACATAGTACCCTTCATCTTAGGTGGCTTAGTAGGAGGTGGTGTGAGAGGCAAGGCAACAACAAGTTGGGCCATCAGAATTTTGACCTGAGGGTTTAGGATTACCTTAGAGAGCTCAGGTGGTACTTGTTGTAGATATGAGGCAAAGGTGTGTGGTAAAGTGAGGGGTATCATGGAGGTTGTAGGTAGAGAAGGTGGTAGAGTATAAATAGTTGGCAGTGGAAGCAGGAGCGAGGAAGATGATAGAGGAGAAGTGGTGGAGGAAGAAGAATCAAGTACCACCATAGGATCGGTCAGAGAAGCAAAAGTGAGGTGCACAGAGATGTCCACAGCAAGTGGAGATGAGATGGGAAGTGATTAAGGAGTGGCAGGGGATGGTGCAGTGGCACCAACTCATGGGAGTGTAGTGGTGGTGGGTAGTGGTGATCGTGGTCACATAGCTTCCTCCTCCCCTTGGGGTGGAGATCCTTCTTCTTGTATGGTGATCATGTCGAGAATGAAGACTCTCATTCCTTTTTGGTTTCCTTGGTATCCTTGGCCCTTCATTTGACTTCCAAGTGTATACCTTTTTCTCTAGTTTCTGCTCAAATGTATCTTTTCTCTTCCTAGATATTGTAATGGGCAGAGACTTAGGAACCTCACTCGAAGAGCCCATAGCGATGCCACTGTCTATTTCACTCTTTATGTCATCAATTGGCATACTTCCTCCCAGCATGCTTCTTCAATTTCCCAAGAGGATCCAATCCTCCTCTCTCCATGTGTAGCTCCAGGTTGTATTTTATGAGTTATCTCTGTAAGTTCTTCGCGCATGGGGAAATAGGGCAAGAATACATCCCTTGTCCAAATTTAATGGGGTATGGGACACCAACATGATGCTTGTTATGTAGAAAATTGTGGGCATTATGTAGCTATCAAGTAAGCTCCAACAAGATAATCTTGTCATTAGGGTAGTGGGGTAGCCGATATAGGAACCCCGAGAATCCTTCTACTCTAATGTATGTAAATTTGGGGAACTGGTTGAACCAATACCCAAAACCTTTTACCACCGCCTTGGAACTGTTTGACATCCTCCTATGGTAGTCTCCTCCCAAGGTCCTAATCATATGCCTGATGAAAGCATCATTAACTTGCCCATAATCCTTCTTGAAATTCTGGTATTGAAGCTGCGGATAGCAATCATACACCCTAAGTTGCCCCTTCTTTGTTCCCAATGTGCCAACACAGTCTAATCCTTTGTAAGGGAAATTTACTACCAGGTGGTAGACTAGATAGGAGTTCATGTTTAATTTTGAGGTCGTCTTCACTATAACAAATTGATTATGCAGATTCTCACTTATCATTTTGGCTCAATGGAACTTTGCATTGCCTTGGAGGATCTCTTCTACAAAATAAAACATCGACTCCTTAAAGAGTGAGGAAGTGGGGAGGCCCATCACCCTACTCAGAAGTGTCACTATGTCATTGGATTCTTCCACAAAATCACTTTTGTATAGTGTTTGGGGAAACTTGTTAGCACTACCCCTCTTATCAAGTAGCCATGTTTGATTGATCATTCTTTTGCAGCTGGTGGGGTCTGCTTTCCATACTTTTAAGGTGAACTCTTTCTCAACTTCTTCCATTTTATCAAAAAGGGGGATGCCAAATGTTTTCCCGATAGACTGCGGAGATAGGTCCACCAATACTCTTCCATCTTTGGTGACTATTATTTTGGTCTAAGTGTGATAGCACTCTCGACAAGCAAAAAACCAATTCTGGAGCAACTAGAGCAGGAGGAAAGCTTGCCACCTTTGCGAGTCCACTCTTCTTAATTCTCAAGGCCTCCTCTATTTTAAATTCCTCGGTCAACTTTGTTTAAATTCCTTTTATCATGTGAGGGAAGTCATGTCGAGATGCCCCTCTTGTAAATTTCATCATTTTTTGTGTTATAGAGATGGGGTATGTGGAAGCCATGTAAGGGGTTTTTGTTAATCTTTTGCCACTAGGTTGCGGCTTAGAATGGGTGGCGTTCCGTAGACGATGGCCTACAAGGGTGGACCCTATTGGGAAAATGTGTCACAACCTTGCAATTATATACAGTTTATTGTTGATAGGTGGTGGTTGATAACAAAAATATTGTACACTTGTAGCAAGATGTGGGGTTTAGGGCATCACCTCGAAAAAAAATCGCTGACACATCAAGGTTTTTTCCCATTGACATGTCAAGGTTTTTCCTACTAAAACGTCAAGGTTATTTCTCACTGACACGCCAAGGTTTTTTCTCGTTGACTCGTTAAAGATTTTTTGTTAACATGTCAAATTAAAAATGATCTTGGAAACCCTAATTCTAGAAGGTTCCAAATATCTTGTTATAAGCAGTTGGGATGTATGTAGACGTGTGTGTATTTCTGAGAGTCAATACAATTTTATAGAGGTTTGATATGCAGGATTGTAGACCATTGTGTGTTCCTATTTAAGTTGGAACAAAGTTATCTATGTTAGATTGTCCAACATCTCCATCGGAGATGGAAGACATGAGTAGAGTGCCTTACCAGAGTGTAGTTGGAAGCTAGATGTATGCTATGGTTTGTACTAGACCAAACATTGCCCAAGCAATGGGAGTTCTTTCCAGATATATGTCTAATCTCGGTAGAGTTCATTGGGATGCAATTAAAAGAGTCTTCAGATATTTACGTGGTGCCTCAGATTATTCCTTATGTTATCGCAATAATATGACTGAAGATGATATTTCCCTTAATATTCATGGTTACATAGATTCAGACTACGCAGGTGATGTTGATAGTAGAACATCCACCACTGCTTATGTGTTTAGTTTATTTGGTGGTGTGATTAGCTGGATCAGTAAGCAACAGGTTATGGTTGCTTTTTCCACTACTAAAGTAGAGTATATGGTAGCTACTCATGATTGTAAAGAAGCCATTTGGCTTAAGAGACTATGTTCAAATATTGGAATAAAACAAGGTGCAGTAATAATTTATAGCGACAGTCAGAGTGCAATGTGTCTATCCAAGAACCCAATGTTTCATGCCAGGACCAAGCACATTGATGTACAATATCACTTTGTTAGAGACATGGTCGAAGATGGTAGGGTGAAGTTGGTTAAGGTAGAGACTTTGATGAATGTTGTTGATTCCTTAACTAAGCTTGTGAGCATAGAGAATTTCAGATGGTGTTCAGAGACTATGGGCCTTTCTACCCCTAGCAATTAGAGATGATGATGACACCCTTTCATTTCTCTTGCAAGGTGTTCAAAAAGTGGGAGATTTGTTGGGAAAAATGTGTCTCAACCTTGCAATTATATACGGTTTATTTTTGATAGGTGGTGACTGATAATGCAAATACTATACACTCGTAGCAAGACACTTCAAGGTTTTTTCCCTTTGACATGTCAAGGTTTTTTCCTGTTGACACATCAAGGTTTTTTCTCATTGACACATCAAGGTTTTTTCTCGCTGACTCGTCGATTCTTTTATGTTAACATGTCAAATGAAAAATAACCTTGTAAACCATAATTCTAGAAGGTTCCAAAAAGCTTGTTAGAAGCAAGTGGGATTTATGTAGACATGTGTGTATTTCTGAGAGTCTAATAGTGGTTAGGTTGTCTCTTGATCTTTGGTGGTGATACTCTTGTGAGAAGCTTTCTCTACAAGTATATTGTAATCTTTTAATTTTTTAATAATATATTGAGCAGCTTTTAGAGTGTAGGGTTTTTCTCCTGAAAGGGTTTTCCCCACGTAAATCTTTGTGTTGTGGCATGCATGATATTTGTGTTTATTTTTGTTTAATTTTTTGTAGCTGTTAAAGATTTGTAAAATTTTGCATTTTTCTCCTCTCAAGATTAGTGTAGGAAGTTGTTCCGCTACCTTAACTTCCTTACAAACCTGTCAAGTCATTTTGAATTATCATTTCATCTTTTCTTACAAGTTTGAGCATTACAAAGGCGATGAGTGTGGGGCGCACATAGCAGGAAGTCATAATGGTCTTGCCATTAGTCACGGCCAAGGCATGGTAACCTTCCATAGATGGTGGTTTGTGAGGATGATCTCACAAAGGACGGTTTTGACTTGACATCCTTCATCATTGGAGTTCAAGTTTTTCATTCATAGTACTGGGGAGTGCAGAACCCGCAAGGCGGAAGGGCGCAACAGCTTTGTCGTTAGAAACAAATGAGGCGATGTAGAGGTCCACATGCAGAGACCCATGAAGCCATGCTCATAGATGGATTAGCCTTGAATTTCTTCAAATTTCAATGATAAATGCATGGGAAACTTAAGGTGGGGGGCTGCATTGAGTTGGTCATTAAGGACGGTGAAAGTGGAGCGGAGTTCTTACCACCAACATCTACCCAAGGTAATTCTACAAAGGTATTTGTAATTAGGGTTTACTTTGATCATGTGATATGGAGATGCACTAGATAGATGGTATGAGGAGCCCAAACGATGCGAAGTCGACAGGGCTCAACTGCTAGGGCACAATGAAGGAGGGACGGATTTCTACATGAAGTTTTGTGAGGAGTTCGATTCACCATGGTGATAGTCTTTAAATTTTACAGAGGTAGAGCCAAAGAGCGCGAGGTTTGTCGTTATTTTAGCTAACCTAGATGGTGTTTCAAGGGGTGGGTCTCCCAAATAGAAAACCCGCGACTGGAGCATTGAGGGTTTTGAATGTGATCCTAGGGTTTAAGTTCAAGTATGTGAGTTTCAAATTGTTTACATCTGGAAACCCTAAGCTGAATGATCTTTTTAAATGAACTTCAAAACACACAGAAGCTGAAGGCAATGTTTGGGTGCCTACCTATATCACACGGGGAGAAAGAAAGCGGTTGTTGTAGTGTTTGAGTTCCTTTTGCATGTGCTACAACTCCTTTTCCTCTCCCCAAATTTGAATTTTTTCGAGTGAAAATGATAGCTCAACGGAGGAATATTAATAGGTGAACCCTCCTTAATTCCAATAATAATTATAGGTACGAAAGGAGTAAGGTAGGTAGAAATTTGGAAACCCAATCCGAGGAGGATGTCGGATGGAAGCCCATGCGGGGAAGATAGATGTGGAAGACGCATGCAAAAATTTCACTGATGATGAACATTGGAGGAATGACATAGGGAACGAAAAATTAGAGACAAATATCCATAACAAGAAACCCGCAATGGCGGACCTGCAAATGACGAAGGACGGTGTGGCTTTCGGAGGATGGAAACCTGCAAGGTAATTTCCACAAAATCCCAAAACCTCATGAAACTTGGGTGAATGAGTTGACCAAGATAGATTTGAAAAATTTAAAGGAGCTTGACCAGCTTAAGCTTAAAATAGGAGCGCAAAAATCAAGGCAAAGGCGAAACAAAAAGAGGGGGTCCCCGATCTGAATGAGGCGTGTGTGTAGAAGGCACAACAGCTGGAAAGAAGGATTGTGAGAATAATGCCAAAGCAAGAAATGTTATTTTATGTAGTTTATGTAACTCTGATTTTATAAATATCATGTATTGTAGGATGGTGAAAGAAGTATGGGTTAAGTTACACAACATATGTCAAGGTGATGAAAAAGCCAAACAAGAAAAGCTTCAAACTCATTGAGGTCAATTTGAAAGTATAAAAATAAATAAAGATGAAAATGCTACCACATCCCTACTCTGGGTTGATGAGGTTTTCAACTCTATCAAAGGCCTTGGTGATGAAATTAAAAAGAAGGTATGACTGTTGAAAAGGTACTTAGATCTCTTCCCCATAAGTTTGATACAAAATTTTATGTTTTCGAAGAAGTTAAAGATTTGAATACTCTACTATGGATGAGTTACATGGAATTTTGATATCCTATGAAATGAGAATTAAGAATGAAAAATTGTTAAGGAAAGAGGTTGCATTCAAAGTGTATAAGATGCAACATGATCCTAATTTAGATGATGGATCAAATCTGGAGGAAGAAAAAAAATTCAAAAAGTTATAGAGAAGTTATGGAAAGTATAAAGGTAAGTTGCCTTTAAAATTCTTTATTTATGGTGAGGTGGTACATTTCAAGGCTAAGTGTCTATACGAGGATTCTAGAAATGATGAGAAGAAATCATTTTCAGAAGGGAAAAAGGATTAAAAAAATAGAAGAATTTCTTTATCAATGAGGATGGCTACTCATCTAATGATGATGACCAAGCCACTTTTGGAAATGAAGGAGAAAAAGGCTCTATTCATGGCTATGGAAAATTCTAAAGAAGATGCAAAAATGAAGTCTGGATATGATGATGATGTTGAAGTAGACCTTGTAGAGGAACTACTCTATGCTGGCAAGGAAATCAAAAGGCTAAATAAAATAATTGTTGAATAAGTGAAAGCTAAAGACAAATTTCTTAGAATCTTCAGAAGGAAAAGAAGATGGTCATTGACCTGAAGATTCAAGTGGAAGAAGCAAAGAAGATTGAAGAATTCATGATCTAGAAAGGTTTTTGACAAGAGATAAGGATTGTGAAAGACTTGAAGCAGTGATTTTGTCATTAATAAATGATCTTAAATAAGTAAATCGTCAGCTAAAGTTGAAGTTTTGAAAGAGAAATGAGATCTTGGATCCGATAATAGAAAATCAAAGGTCACTTCATATCAAAATGGGTATTGGTTTTACTGACATACAAAAGATAAGGTGATTGAGCAACCCATGAAGTCAGTTGCTAAGATTTTGGAAGAGAATGGCTCTGAAAGTTCAAAATTAAAACAATTTGTTGCAATCAATGAAAGGTTTTGATCCATGGTTTCACTCAAGTACGTAGAAAAAATAGAGGATCTGGAAGACAAGATTTAAGAGGACAAGGATACAATACCAGGTTTAATCATTCACTTTACGTTTATTGTTTTAATTGCAATCATTTTATTCATAGGACTATGAATTGTAGAAATTTTCTAGAATAAATAAATAATTTTGTTGGCATAAATGTATTCGCACCATTATTTGACTTCAATATCATTTATCACAAGTGCAATAATTTTAGACATATTGCTAAAAACTATAGAAGCAATTTTGTGAGTCCTCCTATGTCAAACACAAAAGGAAATAAGTCAGTAAATTAGGGTGGTGAAACAGATAAAGTTTGGAAGAAGAAACTAGAGGAGCATATATTAGAGAAGTCCATGGTGTCTTAGGCTGCTTTGCATGCCCAAAAGGAGAAAAATCTATGGATGATTGGAAGCATATGTTCAAGTCATATGACCATAAACAAGAGAAAGTCCATGCACTTCAAGAAGTTTGATGGAGGAGTTTTAACCCTTGGTAACAATTCAATGGCTAAGATTATCGATAAGGGTAATTTGAGTCTTAAAGGTAGAAAGATAAAAAATTATGATGTCCTATATGTAGAAGGATTGAAGCACAATCTTTTTAAGTGTAAGTTGAATGTGTTAAAAAGGTTACAAGGTTTCATTCAATGCTAAAGGTTGTGAAATCGGGAATTTTGGTATCATTGAGTTAGTTGTAGAAGGAAGTAGAATTGATCATCTCAGTGAGATCAATGGAAAAAATTATTTTTACATACAAAGAGAAGAGATTTGGCTCTGGCATAGAAGATTGGGTCACATCAATTTTGATGGCCTTGTAAGGATAAGCTCAAAATGAATGGTAAAATATCTGCCAAAGATCAAGAAGCCTCCATCTACAAGTTTTAAACCATATCATGAGGGAAAATAGATAAGAACTAGATTTCCTGCTAAGGAATATTCTACAACAAAGCCATTAGACTTGATTCATACAGATTTGTGTGAACCAATGAGGATAAAAATCATTTAAGGTGATAGGTATTTTATGATTCTTATTGATGATTATTCTAGAATGACTTGTATTACTTTCCTAAAAGGAAAATCGGAAGCTTTTGAGAAGTTTAAAGCATTTAAGGAAATGGTTGAGAATGAAATTAGAAGAACAATCAAGTGTTTGAGATCAGACAGAGGTGGAGGGTTCACTTCTAGCAGGTATGATGAATTATGTGAGATCCATGGAATATAGAGAGAAATTTCTACTCTTAGAACTCTACAAAAAAGGAGTAGCTAAGAGGTAGAATCAAACTATACAAGAGATGGCCAGAACAATGTTAAGTCAAGAAAATTTGTCAGATGTGTATTGAAGAGAAGCGGTTTAGATAGTTGTTTATATTTTGAAAAAAACTCAAATCAAACCAAAGACCACCAAAACACCATATGAACTATGAAAAGGAAGACCATCTTTAGTCAAACATCTCAAAATATTTGGAAGAAAATTTTATATCAAGAGGGATGAAGTACATTTGGGTAAATTTGATTCTAGATCTGATGAAGGTATTTTCTTGGTTATTCTATGACAAGCAAGACGTATAGATTTTAGAACAAAACATTGAAGAGGATTGTGGAAAGTGTCAATTTAAGTATTGATGAAACAATAAAACTTAATGATATTCCATATGAAGAAAATAATGAAGATCTAATCTATAGTAGTGATGAAGACTCAAAAATTGACTCAGACAATAGTTACTAAGACTCCGACTAGGTATGTTTAGAAGAACCATTCTGATGATCAAATCATAGGAGATAAGAATAGTGGAGTTTAGACCTAGAGAAGAATTGAGAAAGAAAATTAATAAGTACACTTTTCTTTATTATCAAAAATTAAACCAAGTTCTTATGCAGAGGCAAGCAAAGAAAAAGGTTGGTTAGATACCATGGAGGAAGAATTAACTAAGATTAAGAAAAATGAAACTTGGGAGTTGGTTTCGAGACCTAAAGACAAAGATGTCATTGGTACAAAATGGTTCTTTAGAAATAAGTTGAATGAAGATGGAAAAGTAATTTAGAACAACGCCAGACTTGTGTGCAAAGCATATGCACAAGTTGAGGGAATTGATTTTGAGGAGATATTTTCTCTGGTAGTAAGGTTAGAAGAAATTACAATGTTCTTGGAATTATCAGCATTCAAGAATTTCAAGGTTTATTAGATGGACACCAAATCTACATTTTTGAATGGAGAATTAGAAGAGGAATTCTACATTAAACAAGAAGAAGGTTTCCAATGTTCAAATAAATAGAATTTTGTGTGCAGACTAAAGAAGGCTCTTTATGGACTCAAACATGCTCCTAGAGCATGGTTTTCTAGATTGGATGGATATCTGCAAAAACAAGGTTTCAGAAGAGGTATTCCAAATAGAAAATTATATATAAAAATAGAAGGTGATAAATTATTGATTATTGTTGTTTATGTTGATGGAATTACCTTTGGAGATAGTAATGATGCTATGTACAAAGGGTTATGGGATGCAATGCAGAATGAGTTTGAACTATCAATGCTTGGTGAATTTTCTTTCTTTCTTTACCTACAGATCTCTCAATCAAAAAAAGGGTATATTTATTTCTCAAAAAAAGTAAATAAAATAGATGTTAAACAAGTTTAAGATGGAAGAATGCAAATCGGTGAGTACACCTATGGTTATCGGATGTAAATTGTGTAAGGATGATGAATCTAATCTAGTAAATCGGACTTTGTATAGGTCAATGATTTTTAGTTTTGTATATGTAACTACATCCAAACCAAATATAATGCAAGCAGTAGGGATGGTAGCTAGAGTTCAAGAAGCACCTAAGGAAACTCATGTCAAGGTAGTAAAAAATATATTTAGATATCTGAAAGCTACAATGGATTTTGGTTTGTGGTATCCTAAGAGTGAAAACTTCACATTATCTACATACACAGATGTAGATTGGGCAAGAAGCATACATGACCGAAAGATTTCAAGTGGTGGAGATTTGTTTCTTGGTGATAGTCTTGCATCCTATTTAAGCAAAAAGTAGGATTCAGTATCTTTATCTATAGAAAAAGTAAAGTACATTACAACAGATTCATGCTACACTCAAGTATTGTGGATGAAGCAAAACTTGAAGGAGATGAAAATAGAGAATGATGAACCCATTTCTATTCTTTGTGATAACACTAGTACTATAAATATTTCCAAGAATTCAATGATGCATTCAAGGACAAAACATATTGCAATTAAGTATCATTTTTTGAGAGAGAAGGTTGTAGAAAAACAAGAGAAGTTGGAGTATATTGACACTAAGTATCAAATTATAGACATTTTCACAAAACCTCTTCCCAAGGAGACTTTTGAGTACCTTTGGAAACAGTTAGGAGTTATTTATCCCTCCTCTTGAATCAAGAGGAACTACAGGTTGAGGGGGATTATTGACTCCCTATTGCAAGAATTCTTGGTGGCCTTGCAGAACAATTATCAAGCAAGAAAGGTCACAAGGGGAGAGAGAAGTTCAAAATGAAAGGAGGAATGAATATAGAGGGATTCCAAGTGCTATTGGTATCATGTTTTCCTTTTCCATTGATGTCAAAAGGGGGAGAAAGACATGAAGGGAAATTTGGTTCATCTCAAAAAGAGCATCTGAGATTAGTAAGTGTCTTTGGTAACATTCATTTCTATAGATTTCCTTAAAAATGTGTACTACTACGCCATAAAGCGGAATTAGACATAGTTTATTTCCCACCATTAATCCTTAGAGGAAATTTCATGCAAATTTAGATCATGCAATATCAACCAGTTTCAACAACATGCATTAAACAGATTCAATAAACAAAATCATTAAACATGAAAGATAGAACAAAATAAATGAACACAAAGACTTACATGGGGGAAACCCTTTCGGGTAAAAAACCCCACCCTCCAAAAGCATAGATCCATTTTATTATTCAGCAAAAAAATACACAGTTACAATACAATTGTAGGATCCAATCCTTTACATGGAGATTTACATCATGTTCTATCTGGAGAAAATATGGCAACATAACCCCTCTGAATCCATTCTCCTCTCTCACTGTTCCAATGCACTACAACATTACATACATACTTTACAAGCATTACAAGAGACTCGTTGTTTCATCTTCCAAACCAACTGAATGGTCACAAACAAACTTAACCAATTTTATGGAAATTCTGCCAAGACCAACTTGAACAGTCGTGGTGTTACACTTAACCTTCATCACCTTGCCAGTTACCACCATACCGCATGATACTGCTCCATCATAGTCATCTCCACTGACCATCACGGGATCGCGGGGTACTGTTATACCATAGCCTACCACCATATTGCAGACCCACTCATCTAACTGCCATGAGGTTGCAAGTTATAACTCCTCCCACACTACAGCATGCCTCCTCATGGATTATTGTGGGATGACAAGCTATGACTCCTTTCGCACTATCGCAAGCCTCCACATGAACTATCACAAGATGACAAGATATCTCGCACTACCACAAGCCTCAAGCCTCATTCATTGGATTGTCCATTGACTATCAAGGATCATGGATCCTTTAGACTGCATACTTCTTGGAGCTCAATTAAGTAGACCGACAACCACACCTCCAAACAGTGAAGAACAAAGTCCTTTCGCGGGTCAAGATTCAGGGTTTCTCAATACCCGATACTATAGACTTCACAATTAAAGCATACAATGGAACTCTGAAGTCTAATTGTTGAAACCCTTCAAATTTTCTGAGTCTTTTTACCATGTCATTTGGTAAGCGATAAGATCGAAGCCTGAAATCCAAAACCTACGATGTAGAAGATTTTGACTAGGCAACTATTTTCCTGATTTCAAAGAGCCTTAACTAATAAGTTTGAGAAAAAAATTTCTCAAAATTATCCCACTTGGCAAAAAAATTACTGGCTCCCAATCAATGCTCGAAGTCACTATATCATCCAAGACACCTGTAACAACATCCAAGATGTCCACCATCTCAGGCAGCAGTTCCATCCATCCTCCAAAGGAAGGGAATGAGCCATGGTGTATATGCACTAGTATAAAGGACACAAGCATCAGATCCAACTGATATTAAAGGATATAGAATACTGCCACCACTCCATTGTTCTCACAATCTATAAAAAAAAATCAACAACATCAACTTCAAAGCTTCAACTTGAACACAACCATGAAGATGTCATCCAAAAAACAAGATAGAACATTAGTTAGAACAACAAACAAGAAACTCACTGCTCCCATCCAACTGACCAACCCACGTGACTAAAAATAACACCCACAACAAGTGCTAATCCATCCAATCACCCATACCTTGAAGGTATCCACATCAGAAAACTCATGCCACCTACATAGCCAACCCATCAATTTCAAATACAAGCTCCATGTGTCGACCAATCGAATAATACCAAACACATCCAGGAACTCCCACTACATGGGTAATGCAAAATCTAAAAAATATCAAAGGCATAACAAGTCTACTAGTCACAACACACAAAAAGTGTAGCCATGTAGTACCAAAGACCATCCATAATGATCTATAAATCTTGCAACCAATTGTTGCAAGAAACATCTCTCTCAACAATCTTCCAGAGCTCTCTCATGTTCTCCATATTCGACAAAAGAAGGAGATACAAGAACCTCCATGTCATCACCCAAGTAAAAACACATGACCACAAAATAGTGATCACCATAGCTCCACATAGAAATCTCACATCTAAAGTCATATGAATCTAAAGATACATGAAGAAGAACCAAAATAAAGAGAAAAACCTACAAATCATAAACATGTAGCATTCCCTTCTACATACATATCTAATTGCCAACTGTGTCAAGTAAGATCTCCTTCACAACCCCAAGATAAAAGCTATAACAACATCCAAATCCGTTCAGCCTCAAGTGATCAAATATAACATATGCATCATATATCTGCATGGATGTAAGCTTCTCAAAGAAGATCAAACTACTCCATTTCCCATCTCAATAAATCAGCCCACTACCATCGCCTATGATCAACATAAATTAAAATGCAAACCTATTGAGATAGCCATGCTATCCATCTCTCACAATGAACCCTCCAAAACCATCTAAGAGCACCTCAAGGTCCATGTCTATGAAATAAATCATAAATCACATGAGAGAAACAATGTACATTACCTATCAAGCGATAAGCCATCGAGTAGACCAAGAGTGGTGAATGAGAATTCTCCTCCAAGATATGCAAACCTTCATGACTCATCCAAGAGAAATATCTTCATAGGTCTTTGTTGAACTTAAGTCCAACCAAGTTGTAAGTTTTTTTGTTGAGATCTCATCAAGAGTAACCATCTCAACAACACTTCTCTCCTCTCAAGAGAAATTCACCCTCGCCTCATTCTCCATGTATCCATGAGAACTTGCAAACAATCATTTCATGCTAAACTACAAATGCATCACTTCACTATCATGAATTTGTCAAGCATATGACCAATGCACCCAAAACATAGAGAATCACCAGACCACTTTCAAAGCTCCAATCATCTAAATCAAGAAATTATCATGACATTGTGATCTTACCATACCCCTTAGGATATCCCATGCTCCAAGTGAACATACCATGGTCTCAAGAGAAATGCATCATGCCAAAACTCTAATCGCAATCAAGAGTATATCATGACATAAAACAAGAAAACTCGAAACCAACATCACTTTTCAAGCACCACCAATACCTCAACCAAAGACTACAAGAGTCCTTCATGGCTCTGATATGCTACACATCTTCAAGTAGTGTCCATGCAAATGTGAAAGAACCCTTTTACAGCAACATGATCTAAGAGCTCCTCCTAGTAACATTCACAACACTAAAGAAGATCATTCATCCACAGTAACTGCTAAAGCTCCCACTGAACTATGACAACCAAGCTCTCTAAGAATCATGACCAAACATCTCCTAATTTGAAAATCCTCCAGGTCCACACATAAACATGTCCATTTTACAACAATACCAAGTGGCACCAAGATATCCAAACCAAGCAAAAATACCATCATTGTCAAAAACTTACACAAAGTTGTGTATCCAAGCTATTCATGAAATCATGATACACATGCTATACGTCCCCATAACCAACTATCCAGGTACTCAACAACATCCATCCTCTCATATCAAATCAACTACACCAATGCACAAGTGACCATAGACAAGGCCAACTAACAAGTTTTTATCAACACTGAATCAACCTCATGGATATAAACAGTCCACTTCTGAGTTATCCCACTACAATCAATAGGTTGTACACACCTAAAAAGCTACATAACTCAGAGATCCAATCAATATAACATGAAAACCCACTATCACATTGGAAACTGTAAAACTGAGATCTCAAAGAGAATAATCATGTAGATAACATGACTCAAACACCAAATCAAGCTCAAATCCAATTTTCCAATCAAGTCCAAAACGAGCACCATAGTCAAGGAATCCACCAAGAATCACCACAAAAATTTTGAGTGACTAATCACATACCAACACTCCCATGTAGAGAAATAATCTCACCTCCTCATACCATGCATGAAGCATGCATGGAAAACTGCAACTATCTCATCCAGCAACACCCCAAAATCCAAAGTTTAGAAAATAGCTTAACCGTAGATCCACAAAACCACAAGTTTTTCTTGACCATGTAAAACCTTTAAAACCATTGTGTTTGAAAAAAACCCATACGCATCCACACCCACTTCACATCTAGAAGACTCAAAAGTTTGAAACAAAAAAAAAACATAACGATTAAACCAGAATAATGGATTATCATAAATGAGCATAACCTTAGATTTTTTTTACGAAAATCTATAAAACCCTTAGATCCAAGGAACATGAATCTAAGTCATGCAAGTACAAAGAATGCAAAAAAGGAAAAAGTAGTTCAGGAACTCCAAGCCTGTTTCAGGCCAACTCCACAGCCACCAACATGCACATGCATCTGAGGAAGACAAGCTATTGTAGAAGCTTCCAAATCATCCAATGATTAACTCCATAGCCTACATGCAATCATGGTAACAAAAAATAATGCCTTCCAATACTAGAAAAAACACCCAACATAATCACATCACTCCATAGCTGGAAAAAAACCCAAGCTTCTCCATATCATTAGGGATCCTCTCACACAAACACCCAATATGAAAGCTTTGTTGCAACACAACGACAAAGAAAAATATCCCACCCCATGCATCAAGATTATTCCACTGTCAACTATGAGCTTTAGATTACATCATTTCAATATGACCAACTCCATTTTCTCCATCTTCATCATCCTTCAAGATGTGTGTTGTCTCCTAAAACTAAAAAAAAAAATGAAGAACTTCCACTCACTAAAGGATCAATCTTCAACCGATTCCTTCAAATTTCCTCAAGCTTTCCAAACTATGAAATCTTCAAAGAGGGAAAGCCCAGAACCAAAAACACCAGGAATAAGCAAATCCCAGAAGAAAGCTTTGATACCAATTGAAAGGAAATTTGGTTCATCTCAAAAAGAGCATTTGAGATCAATAAGTGTCTTCGGTAAAATTCATTTCTATAGATTTCCTCAAAAACACGTACTACTATGCCATAAAGTGGAATTATACATAGTTTATTTCCCACCATTAATCCTTATAGGAAATTTCATGTAATTTTAGATAACGTAAGATCAACCAGTTTCAAAAACATGCATTAACTAGATTCAATAAACAAAATCATTAAACATAAAAGATAGAATAAAAGACATGAACAAAAATATTTATGTGGGGAAAACCTTTTCGATTAAAAAACCCCACCCTCCAAAAGCATAGATCATTGTATTATTCAACAATAAAATACACAGTTATAATACAATTGCAGGCTCTAAACCTTTACATGGATATTTACATCATGTTCCATCTGGAGAAAATTCGGCAGCATAACCCCTTTGAATCTAATCTCCTTTCTCATTGTTCCATTGCACTATGAAAAATTACATATGTACTTTACAAGAATTACAAGAGACTCATTGTTTCATATTCCAAACCAACCGAACGGTCACAAACAAACTCAACTGATTTTACCGTAATACCACCAAGTTCAACTTGAACATTCATGATGTTGCACTTAACCTTCATCACCTTGCTAGTTACTGCCATACCGCACGATACTACTTCACCGTAGTCATTTCTACTAACCATCACGAGGTCACAGGACACCGCTATACCACATCCTACCTCCATATCACAAACCCCCTCATTTTCATGTCATGAGGTTGCAGGTTAGAACTCCTTCTGCACTATCGCACGAATCCTCACGGATTTTCACGGGACGGTGGGATTGTTGGAGTACGAGAAACACTAAGAGGGGGTGAATCAGTGTTTCAATAATCAACTTCAATTCAATAGTTTTTCAAAATACATAATCTCTTTGTAATCATTGAATGTTCAATTTAAAGAGTGTAACCAAATGTGATAGCCAATAGAAGATCCTGAAACAACATGAAAACTCAAATGTTGCAATGTAGATAAAGAAAGAAGAAAGACCCAATTGCATGAAACATAATAACCGCATGGACCACAAAAGAATCATAACACGGTATTCTTCATGAGTGGAAAACCATCATAGGGATAAAAAACCACTCGATAAAATGCCTCACTGGCTTATAATTTGTGCCTCGCTAGAAAAGGAACCTCACTTGTTACAAGTATGCCTCACTGGAAAATACAACTACCTCACTAGCATATACAACTTTCACATCAATATCATTCTAAGAATAAAGGGACAAAGTGAACTCTTTGTTTCATTACAAAACATTTCTTTATTGTCTCATTTTCATTTGAGACTCAAGAATCTATATGTAAATACAACTATCACTTGAAGTTATTTTACAACTTTCAAACTAAATTGCTCATCAATGTTTTCAGCATAAGAATAATAATAACTCTTAACAGAGTATAAATATCACATCTACATCAAACCAGTGCATAGTGACAATGTCACTATTTTATACCATTCAAGTAATATCTCCTTTCATCAAAAATTTGTGTCTATAACGACCCTTCATAAACTGCCAAAATAAGTTTTCATAACTGCTTTCAAAAGTTCAACATAGAGCAGCATTTACAAATGCTTGAACTTTTGTTAATAAAATAAGCATTATGCAAAGTAAACCTGTGTATCATGCACATGTATAGGTTTGACATACTACCCGACAAATAAGGTATACTAACCATATACAATGCACATACATATGCAACAAATAACCCTTTCACAACTTTAGGAATAGCAATGTGTTTTGTAAGCCCATGCCTTAGCAACAGGGTGTAACCAAGACTAGACACCAAACTCTCAAATGTACCCAAATAAAAACCCCTTTTCGACATGTCAAGTGTTTGAAGATTAACACAAGGTCTAAACAAAAAATGAAAGACTCTTGTTACCCCGATAGCCATAGACAGACATCACAAATACTTTATGCAATAGAAGTCAACCAAGATTATGGAAGATGAAACCCAAATACAACCAAAAGATAGTGACTATATACACTAAAACCCCTTGTAAAAATAACATGACTAAAACCATTGACCTTGAATCAAAAGACCATTTTTTGATTATACAAACTTATGCAAAAACAAAAGACTAGGGTTTAAACAACAATCGAGTTACCACTTTGCATTGTAACCTTGCAAGAAATGAGGTCAATGTCACCTTGTAGATGTTGCCTATAAACTGCCTAAAATCATTTCCCTTCATTTTCCAGCTGCCATACCATTATTCTTCCATGTTTATTCAAGCCCTAACTCAACCATCTCAACTACCTTTGAGTTTTGCAAATGATTAACTTTTAGGGTAAATGATATCAAGACAATTCATTTTGTCTTTTATCACTTTACATATCAAAAACCCAAATATTATTATGTTAGACTTTGTCATCATGTGTTGTCTATTTTGCATGTGTATCAAAAATAACACTATAATACTTGTGTCGGTTTAAGTCTCAATGGAACCAAGTGCTAGAAGTGAAGTCCAAGACTATAATCATTATTGTTGCCTTAGTAAAAACAATGATATCCAAAAGTCATCAAATATCAACCAAAACAATAATATCCCATGCCTTCCAAGCATGCATCAATGAGAATTCCTAACTTGACAGCAATGCCAAATTCAAGCAATGTCAAAGGGGTCAACAAACTCCCCCTTTTGCATTGATGTCCAACCCTATTACAACCATCAAGATATTATCAACTGTATCAATACTGTCAAATTCTTGTATAGAAATGAAGTGGATTTGAGCATGTATCAATAACCAAGCATGTACAAAAATTGCATTTCAAACATGTACCAAAAATTCATTACCATTGTACCCATTGTACTCATAGTCAATTCAAGAATAGTCAATGTCAATAACCAGTTGATCACACTATCATGTATGTACTGAAATAAAGTAACCAGCCAAATGAAATAAAGCCACTCATAATCTCCCCCTTTTGACAAAAATTCCAAAGAACAACAAAGGGGGGCAACAAAAGAAGTTATGAAATCAACATGTTACCAGTAGTGTAACCTGTATAGAGGAGCCAAGCACCAAGAAACCAACTGAGCATGCTTTATAAACTATTGTCACAGTGAACATCAAAAGACTGTTAGATCCAAAATATGTAAGCCACAATAAGAACACTATCATAATACAAAATAATGACTGCCATAGTGCAGAAAACTATCAAAGCATATATGTCAACCATGAATATCACTGCCATATCAGAAAAATGGTGTGATTTTCAATGTATATCCATGTCAAATCACACATGTCAATCATGAATCAAAATTGATTGAATGAATACTTCAATGCATTAAGAGTTGTATATAGAAAACATAAATGAAATGATAACAACTATAAAACTCGCCTTGAAACCATGTATAATATTTTTTGTGTTATTGAAGAGAGGCAAGTCTTACTGGTTTAAGACACCTGTCACTGTGTCTTCATATTCAAGTTTCCATGTTCAATCAAAAGACTCAATCAACACTAGCAACAAACAAAGTTTTCTTTCAAAAAAATAAACTCTAATAAACCTATTGATCCTTTCAAAATATGAATTTACTTGGAGTAAAGAATATTGGCACATACAAATACTATCAATATGTGTGCAAGCAATGTTATTCCATAAGAGTTCCAAAGCACTCCAATCATCATGTTGTTCACTATCAAAAACATGTTCACATACCAAACAAATGTTGTGTTAAGGATCAAAAACTTTAGTGTCATCAAAATATCAAGCAATATGTCACTTTCAATAGTGAAACTCACTATTGAAACATATAAGCACTGTCAAAACCAATAAACAATTATCAAGTTAAGCATCAAAGTGCAACTGTCTACAACTGTGCACAAGCTAGAAGCTTTCAAGACACTGTCACAAAGATTCCAAACCATCAACTGTATGAAAACACCAACATTAAGATAATAATTTGTATGTGCACTACATACTCCACATTGTCCAGATTTGAAGAAAATAATCAATGACAAACACACTCCACTTATGACCATCCACTTTCCTTAGTGCAATCCATGCAGCAACAAATCACTGTCAAAGAACCAATGTCTCAAGCAAGAGTTGAGATATCAACCGACTATCAAGGCATTCCAAGGTATTGTCAAATGACCAACTGATAGATTACCAACAACGAAGTTTCAATATTACCAATATACATCAAAACCCTAAAAGCAAGTGCCAATTGTGAAATACAAATACAATGTTATCAACTATGTCAAATCAAATGTTGCAATGTTATCAATTGTTACCAACACAAAAACCTTAGCAAAGTAAACTAAGAAACTCCATGTGTACTTCAACCATCAATAAAATGATCTTGAATTTATTAAGGCAAACATCAACAAATATTTGCATTGAAGCAACTTTGTAAAGCAAAAAATCATGAACACAATTTTGACACTTTGCCACCAATATCATGAAGCATCAACATCAAGAACTACACCATGAACTATGTGAAGAATCACACCCCTTACACTCACTGACTAGGATAATTAGGTTCATTATGCGAGGAAAGACAACATTGCACTCTTTTATTTGTCTTTATCTATCATGAGAGACTTCACACTACAACACCATATTGAAGGATTTCCAATATACCACTCAGATGTGTAATCTCAAACTATTATTCAGTCCCAAAACACTATTAACTACCATTAATGCATTGTACTACTAAGATACCACCATAAACACAATGTAACCAACAAGAAACAAGGATATAAAATGACACTTGAAGCTCCCCCTAAAAACACAAATAAAAATATTTATTGAAGAGAAATAGGAGGAAGATCATCCAATATCTCCCTTAGTTGATCAACCATTCTCAAGAAATTGATGTCTTGCAGAGTATAGATGTTTCCTTTGGTCCTCAATCCTACTGCAACAACCTTATGTATTTTCTTTCTAATCTCACATCCAAGAGCATCAAAAAGAACATAAAAACCATTATCACAAATCTGAGTTACAGTTAAGAGATTATGATTGAGACCCTCTACATAGTACACATCATGCAAAGGTAAGTTATCATCCAAAGAAATAGTACCTTTCCCTATGATCTGAATACAATCATCATTTCCAAACTGCACTGAACCTCCATCATAATATTCAAATTTGATGAAGTTACTTTTATCCCCAGTCAGGTGGTGAGAGCACCCACTGTCTAACACCCACAATTATTTTTTCTTGGCATGTAGAGTTTTTTGAACAAGCATGTCTTATGTCTCTTTGTCAACCCTCTTTGGCTTCCAAATCAACTTTGTTTTATCTATATTGATGGATGTCTTGGAAAGAGTGTTAGTTTTCTTTTGTTGTGTAACAAATTTGGATTTGCAACACTTTGCTATATATTTAAAATATCCATTCTGAGAGCTTGAGCTCACTTAAGAAATAACCCTACATTCACTTTCCTTATTCCCATATTGATTACAATGCAAGAAATGGCCAAAGAAATTTAGATTACTTATTAATGGAATATTCCTTTTTCCAACTAATGGTTTCAAAAACTTTTCATTTGTAACATTGGCATGTTGAGATTCAATGGAATGTGAGCATTGGCCTTCCATAAACCCTAGACCAATTTTATCTTTATGATATCTTTGTTTACCTAAAAGATCTACTAGTTTGTTACTACTATCACACATGTCAAGCTTTCTTCTTAAGTTAACAATTTTTACCTCTAAAGGGCAGCATTCTTTTTCTTTGATCTCTAATTGCATTTTAGTTACCTCTAAAATTCCAATTTGGAGTTTCAGATCTGCAATTTATTTTTCAGAGTTATTCACCTTACTTACCAGGTTTTCAGTGTCTTTTGAATCTTATTTTGTTGTATCATAGCCTCCTTTTTGAGTTTCTTAATTTCACCTAGAGCACTTCTCAACTCACCCTCAAAATCCACCTCAAGTTTAGATTGATCTGCAATATTTTCATTTTGATTCTGATTTGGACTAATGATTGTCATAAATAGGTTTTCTTCTCCTTCTTCAATGGATGCATCTAAACCACTATATGTTAAATCATCATCTTTGATGAACATGATTTTCTTCTTTTTGAAAACATTTTTCTTTTTAAACTTTTTTTTTTTTCTTCCCATGTCTCTTATTATCTTCTTCATCACTTTTAGGGTCATTGTTAGGGTATTAAGTAGCATAATTCCCAATTTTACCACAGTTGAAACATTTAAAATATAGCTTCCCTTTATACCTACCTGATCCTCTCTTCAATTTTTTAACAAGAACAGACTCATTTTCATCCAGTTTCCCTGAATCAGAGTTTATGTCATTGTCCTTTTTCATAGACTTAAAGGTAGTTTCTTTGCTAGTGGGATTATCAGTACACATTCTCATTTCATAGGCTGTAAAGACACCATGAATTTCATCTCGAGTGAATTTTCTTAAGTCTCTCTCTTCTACAATAGAGATTTTAAGATCATATTTAGGTGTCAGTGACTTTAACACCTTTTTAACAACTTTTTCTTCTAAAGCTTCACCAAGACCACAAATTGAGTTTACAATTTCTTGGACTCTTAGAAGGTAATCAACTACCTTCTCTTCCTCAATCACCTTTATGCCTTCAAACTTGGCTCTAAATGTTTGTAATTTAACCTCTTTAGCTTTTTCATCACCCTCATAAATACTAAACAATTTATCCAAGATAGACTTTGCACTTTTACAATCCATAATTTTAACAAGCACATCGTTAGTCGGTCCATAGAAAATAGAATTTTCAGCCCTAGCATCACATTCATATGCCTTTTTCTCTTGTGTAGAAGAGGGTGTTGGTGTGGCAGTCTACTTAGTCTCAATTGTATGCCAAACCTCATAGCCTAGAGAAGCTATATGATGCGCTAGATGTAGAAATACCTTCCTGATTTTACATGGCAAGTACTCCACCAGGAATCCCCTAAGTTGTTTAAACTTTTGGAAAGGGTATGGCTTTGATACCACTTGTTGGAGTACGAGAAACACTAAGAGGAGGGTGAATCAGTGTTTCAATAATCAACTTCAATTCAATAGTTTTTCAAAACACATAATCTCTTTATAATCATTGAATGTTCAATTTCAACAATGTAACCAAATGTGATAGCCAATAGTAGATTCATAAAAAACATGAAAACTCAAATGTTGCAATGTAGATAAAGAAAGCAGCAAGACCAAATTGCATGAAACATAATAATCACATGGACCACCAAGAATCATAACACATTATTTTTCATGAGTGGAAAACCCTCATAGGGATAAAAAACCACTCGGTAAAATTCCTTACTAGCTTAATATTTGTGCCTCACTGGTAAAACCTCACTGGCTACAAAAATATGCCTCACTAGCAAAGGAACCTCATTGGTTACAATTATGCCTCATTGGAAAATACAAATGCCTCACTGGCATATACAAATTTCACATCAATATAATTTTGAGAGTAAAGGGATGGAGTGAACTCTCTATTTCATTACAAAACATTTCTTGATTGTCTCATTTTAATTTGAGACTCAAGAATCTATATGTAAATACAACCAGCACTTGAAGTGCTTTTACAACTTTCAAACTAAATTACTCATCATGCTCTCAACACAAAATTAATAATAACTCTTAACAGATTATAAATCTCACATCTGCATCGAACTAGTGCATAGTGACAATGTCACTATTTTATACCATTCAAGTAAAATTTTCTTTCATCAAAAATATGTGTCTATAACTGCCCTTCATAGACTACCAAAATAAGTTTTCATAATTGCTTTCAAAAGTTCAATGTAGAGCAGCATTTACAAATTCTTGAACTTTTGTTAAAAGAATAAACATTATGCAAAGTAAACCTTTGTATCATGCACATGTATAGGGTCGACATATTGCGTGACAAATAGGGTATACTAACTAGATACAATGCACATACATATGCAATAAATAACCCTTTCACAAATTTAGGACCAACAATGTGTTTTGTAACCCTATGCCCTAGCAATAGATTGTAACCAAGACTAGACACCAAAATCTCAAATGTACCCAAATAAAAACCCTTTGTTGACATGTTAAGTGTTTGAAGATTAACACAAGGTCTAAATAGAAAATGAAAGACTCTTGTTGCCCCAACAGGCATAGAAATAGACATCAAAAATACTTTATACAATAGAAGTCAACCAAGATTATGGAAGATGAAACCCAAATACAACCAACATATAGTGACTACATACACTAAAACCCCTTGTAAAAATAGCAGGACTAACCATTGACCTTGAATCAAAAGACCATTTCCTAATTATACAAACTTATGCAAAAACAAAAAACTAAGGTTTAAACAACAATCGAGTTACCACTTTGCATTACAACCTTGCAAGAAATGAGGCCGATGTCACCTTGTAGATGTTGCCTCTAAACTGCCTAAAATCATTTCTCTTCATTTTCCAGCCACCATACCATTATTCTTCCATGTTTCCTCAAGCCCTAACTCAACCATCTCTACTGCCTTTGAGTTTTACAAATGATTAAATTTTAGCGAAATGATATTGAGACAATTCCTTATATCATTTATCACTTTACATATCAAAAACCCAAATATCATTATGTCATCCTTTGTCATCATGTGTTGTTTATTTTGCATGTGTATCAAAAACAACACTATAATACTTGTGTCAGTCTAAGTCTCAATGGCACCAAGTGCTAAGTGAAGTCTAATACTATAATCATTATTGTTGCCTTACTAAAAACAATGATATCCAAAAGTCATCAAATATCAACCAAAACAATAATATATGATGCCTTCCAAACATGCATCAAGGAGAATGCCTAACTTTGTTGAAAAATGAAGGTAAAATTGTAGTAAAAATGTAGCTTAAAATTTGTAAATCCTACGTAACTGTAGATTCAATTTTAGTATTCTTTGTCACAATCTCTTGTGTATAATTAATCTTGAATTAGATCAATTTTAGTGTTGTGAAAAGTAGACAGAAGATTGATAGAAGAAATATAAGACGGAATAGAAAGGACATTGCATGTACGTGAGAAACCCTTTCAGGAAAAAACTCCACCAGAATTTGATCTTGCTTGTATTATTTAACCTTTGAATGAGTTACAATAATACTGATTTAATTCTCCTTGATATGCTTTCTTGTTCTTCAACAAATCTTCTTCATGGCCTGCAATATGTTCTCACAAAACTCTCTCATACACTTTCTGCAATAATAGACAATTATCTTGCTTACAAACTCATAAGAGTTATCAAATATATAATCAAAAAACCTCTTGAAAAAATCCACACCTAGGGTTGCCAAGTTGAGTTCTCATATGCATGCATAAGTCAAACATGATTCTCCCTCAAATTTGGCGCCCAACACTAAATTGTTAACCTTGTAGTTGTCAAAAATATCTTATGCAAGCTCATCCTCAAAGTAGGTGCCCAAACTGGATCCCACTTAACTAAGCATTATAAATATCTTTTTCATGCAATAGTTGTAACTCAAAGATGCCAACTTGGGTGCCCAAGATGGGCCCAAGTTAATCTTGTTTAACTAAAACATATTTTTCACTAAGTCATGCAAAACAATGTGCATGCATGATCCTCCATCTATTAACTAAATGTATCCACCTGTTATCTATCCATGCAACTCAAGTCAACTGACATGCAACTCAATTTAACTAACATGCAACTCAAAGTAACTGCATGCAATTCAAGTTAATAACCATGCAACTCAAATTAACTCACATGCAACTGAAGATAACTGAAACATAACAGAACTGAACTTCAATCCCTATCTTATAGGAACTCAACATGCATAAATCAAAATCCCTATTTTGTAGGAACCTAAGATGCATTTCTGAAGTGTACTCAATTCACCAACCAGTTAACTGAACTAATATGTGTCTAATCTCCCATGCAAGCACCCATGTGATCCTATTTTGTAGGAGCTCTCACAAGGTATCCCCACATGCTCCTATCATTTATAAATAACTACAAATATCATATTAAATGTTTATTTCATTCCAAATTAATCTCTTCCTAATCCTAGTGTTGTGTAACACATTCCAAGGACTTAGGAGAGACATGAAATATGATTATAAATCAATTAAATGGCATCCTATTCCCAACATTCTCCCACTTGACATTATACATTGCAATTATTCTAAACAAGGAATCATTTAATTATAAATCAAGTATAGGACTCAAGGCCAATGGCCTTCCTGCACCATGAGAACTTTTTTGCAACGTTGATCAAAGTGTCAACTTTCTCAATCAATACCTTTTCAAAGTCTTTGTAGTATCCATGCCAACTTCAAATGAAACCTACATAATCATGAAGCTCCAAGCAAATGATTAATACGCAAAAATAAAGGAAAAACTACATCCTCTCCAAATTTCATGAAGATAACCATATCCTACCAAAGCTCCCATCGAACTGTGATACTGAGCTATACATGGAAACAAGATAAACATCAAACCGTCACTGTCAAAAAACTCCCACTGAAAAATGTAACCAAGCTATCCATGACATTGTGATAACCATCTTCTAAATGAATATTATCCATGGCCTCAACACAATCAAATAATATGTTGTTAACGATATAGCTCCCAAAAGGTCAAGTAAAAGCATAATCTTTAAACCAAGAAGATCAAACTCAAGGTAACCATACCCATAACTGGAAATCATCCCATAAACCATGTCATAACATCCCTCAAAATGAATCCTCCAAAACTAACTATCCATAGCTCAAGATCCATATCTATGAAAGATAAAACATATAAACTCATGCTAAACCATCCTTAAATGAGTTTCCATAATCAACCATGAATCAACTCAATTCCATGAGAAATCAAAGCATGAAACATAACACATATGAAAAATATAATGGGAAAATACCTCTCAAATAAAGAACTGTCGAGTGTGTTAAACTCACATCCAACCAAGGTGTAGGCTTCTCAATCTTTACTGTTGAAAAAATATTTTCTTACAAGTAACCATTCCAACATATATCTCTTACCATGAGAGAACTCAAGCCTCACCTATTTCTCCAAGTATCCATGAGGACCTGTAACCAACCAATCCATTCCAATCTCAAAATACAACATAGCACTATCATGAAGTAATCAAGTAAATGATTAATTTACCCAATACTTAAGAGAACTACACAAGATCAATGTTAAAGCTCCAATCATGAATCAGAAACATAAACATGACAACATGATCTAACCATCTCCTCCAAGGATATCACATTCATCATAACATACATAAAAATCCTAGTATCAAGAGAACAAGTACCATGCCAAACTCTAAATGCATATCAAGAGTAAACCATGACATAATAGCAACCACTCTAAACCAAGAAACCATATCTTCAATCACATTAATATATCCATACCAATGATGCATCTGCATCACTACCAAAAACTCTAACTAAATTGTGATACCAAGTCACACATTGACAGTGTGACAACCATCCTCTTCCACAATTTATATGCGGTGGTTTCATCTGAAAAATTAAAGAGAACAACATCAAAAAGACATAATCTTATGGTTCCACTTGCCTTCTTATCAAGCTTAGCCCAATCCTCATCTGACCTCGATGAAGGTGTCTTTGTCTCATTACAAACAGCAAACCACTGATCTCTCTCTTCAAGGAGATCTTCCATTTTTAATTTTAACATCTCATACCTAGATCCATTGAACCTTTCAATATCTAAACGAGAAGTAGAACCCATTGCAATACACTAATTTTTAAAATCAGCAATTGACAAAATATTAAAATATCCCACTATAGCCAAAATACCTTCAAACTTTTAAGAGAAAGGCATCCCAAACTCTACCCAACCATTAGCTTTGATACCAAATGTTGAAAAATGAAGGTAAAACTGTAGTAAAAATGTAGCTTAAAATTTGTAAATCCTGTCTAACTGTAGATTCAATTTTAGTATTCTTTGTCACAATCTCTTGTATATGATTAATCTTGAATTAGATCAATTTTAGTGTTGTAGAAAGTAGATAGAAGATTGATAGAATAACTATACGACAGAATAGAAAGGACACGGCATGTACGTGGAGAAACCCTTTCGGGAAAAAACTCCACCAGAATTTGATCTTGCTTGTATTATTTAACCTTTGAATGAGTTACAATAATATTGATTCAATTCTCCTTGATATGCGTCCTTGTTCTTCATAAAATCTTCTTCATGACCTGCAATATTTTCTCATAAAACTCTCTCATACACTTGCTGCAATAATAGACAATTATCTTTCTTACAAACTCACAAGATTTATCAAATATATAATCAAAAAGCCTCTTGAGAAAATCCACGCCTAGGTTTGCGAATTTGAGTTCTCATATGCATGCATAAGTCAAACATGAGTCTCCCTCAAAGTTGGCACCCAACACTGAAGTGTTAACCTCATAGTTGTCAAAAATATCTTATGCAAGCTCATCCTCAAAGTAGGCGCCCAAACTGGGTCCCACTTAACTGAGCATTATAAATATCTTTTCCATGCAATAGTTGTAACTCAAATATGCCAACTTGGGTGCCCAAGATGGGCCCAAGTTAATCTTGTTTAACTGAAACATATTTGTCACTGATTCATGCAAAACAATGTGCATGCATGATCCTCCATTTGTTAATTGAATGTATCCACCTGTTATTTGTCAATGCATGTAGTGACCCTCCCGATGACACTTATTTTAGTTGTTTTGTGACACTGTTAGTGGATAGACCCTTGATATTATGTTGTTTTAATGTTTTATGTCATGATTTACATGATTGGTTGTGAAACGAATTTGATGATACACTATATTACTCGATGTGATGTTTGCTTTCATGAGATGACATTTATGATGGTCATCTATGTTGTTATGTTTTACACATTATGATGTTATGTTAGTTAGATGTTTACGTCTATCAGTGAAGAAGATGAATTAACAGTACTCATCAGTGAGTGCCCTGCTATATCGCGATTCTTCTTCACGGTGTGTTTTCATATTTATACATGTGGGATTAATCGTGCAGTGTTACGCAGTTTTTAGGTACAGGCATCGACACCACCTGCTTGTCAGGTCTAAGCGTGCCATGACCCAATGGAATCATCGATGGGAGATAGACTTGTCCTCTGTCCTTAGCCATCATTCTGAAAGGAACAATTATTTGTCATTACCCTCTTGTCGTATCACTTGTTCGTCGTATGATTGCAGGCGTTTGTTATGGATTGAGTCTCTAATGCTTATATTATGTTAATTTAGATTATTATAATGTTTTCATTAATATTAATGTTGTTGTATGTGATTTAATGATATAATTAAATTAAAGAAGTTATTTTTAGTTTATTATGTGATTAAATTAAAATATTAAAATATCTTGTTTCGAAAAGAGCATTTAATTGTAAATTGATTGCATTATTCAATTTTACGTTTCAAAAATAGAACTTTGAGTTGTGATCTTAAGTTGAAATATCTTATTAATTTGTTGTGTCTATTGAGTTTAATGCATGCGTTGCATGTTGAAACTGAAAGTAAAAGTTGAGACTTTGGAAGAATGGAGAAGGTTATAATCTTGAAATTGTTCATTCTTGCACACACAGTTTTGGTCATTCAAAAGGTAGAAAAGAAAAAAGAGATTGCTTCTCACAAAAGATATTTTCTGAAATTCTGATTTGGGGTTAATTAGAGAAGCTGAAAATTGTTGTTAAAGACAGCGTTCATATTGTGGAAAATGGAAGGTTTGAAATTGTTGGGATTTCTTGTGATCGTTCTCCGTTTCTGGGGAAACACTCCTAGGTTCTTTTCTTGTTAAATTTTCCAAAGTGTATTTCAATGTGAACATGTTAAATTTCTGCTATGAAAATTTCATCTTCAAACCTTGCATGCACAACAGTAAAACTAAAATATGAGAGTCTAAACTTTTGAAAATGCAACTACAATAGATGTTACTGTTTTATCCTTGAGGAATGAATGTTGTGATTGATGGTTATTGTTTTTTTCTCGCATTGGCCTGAATCTGGGATTTAGCTATGCACTGTGGATTATCTCATAGGAGGTTTTTTTTTCTGTGATGTCATCATATTTACGAAGGTTTGGTGTTCAATGTATTGTTTCCCTAAGGATTTAGAATCATTGTCTATAAGCATGAGTTATTTATAAATCTTTATGGAGACTTTGTTATGATTATTGAGTTGGAACGTGGTCCATGCACGTTATACCTATGTATTCTATTTTGAGCTATTTGTATTCCATGTTATGAGAATACGCATTTGCAAAAGTTTCACCATGCAAGTTATATCATTATGGTGATTTATTGGATCAGCCTGTTATAGGTCCTTGGGTAAGAAGTTTGTGTTCCATGCATGTTGTCTTCTTGTTTTAATCTTTTTGTGGATTTGTACTTTAGGAGGGGTGGCTTCTGTTAGGGGTCGGACCTGAAAGTGGTTGCATGGGTAACCTCTCAGAAGTTGGTATTTATATGATAACCTTAACTAAGGTACTGGGAGTTTGTCAATTGTGTTGTCATGATTGTCGACCCTGTGTTGTATGTTGTCACTTTTATGGTCTATATGATTTGAGGACTTGTTCTATCTCCTAGCACAGGGGGTGGGCTTTCGAGCTCCACATGGTTGGGAGGAATGTGCCACATTATCCATTGGGTCCCCTTCAGGTATTTTGATCGTGACAGGTTTTCTTAGCTGGATCTAGATTGCTCGGTGGTTGTAGAGCTTAGTTCCTTTGGCGAGTCGTGGCGTGGACGTCTTCTTTTCTATATCTGATTCCTTATTGTATTACACTCATGATATACATGAGAGGCTTTGTATTGATACTTGTATTATTCTAAGATTTGTCACAATCTCAATTATTGTATGTAACTCTTATTGTATATGTATATCTAGTGATGACTTTTCATGAGTAAGTTAATTATATGTCTATTGTATTGTATTGTTGTTATTCTAGTAGCATAGATGTGGAACCCTAAAATGATTATGGTATTTGTTGTCCCATGTTATCTATTTTTAAAAAAATAAAATTTGTTGTTTATGTGAATGTCATAACATTTTTTGGGTTCCACGGCGGGGCATTACAGCTTGGTATCAGAGCCCCAGGTTCATACACTAGGTACCTGGGGTATGTTGAGTCCACTATGTTATCCTTGTGAGCCTGTTAGTGGAATTGTTAAGTCATCGCATGTTCATGGATTTTACGTTAGCATGATGTAATCTATGGAAAAGAGTAGCGTGATGGAACCTAATATAAGTTTACGAATGGAAATTTATGATACATATTCCATGGTTATGGAAAAATTGATGTTCCTATGGAATTATGTATGTAGTTGTACCCCTGTAAATGTAAGAAACCAGTAACTGTATTTTGTATGAGTGTTGTGAAAACCTGTACTTGCTTTGTGTATCCATATGATGGTGATACTTGATACCCATCCATGGGGAAAAGTGACACTTTGGTGTAGGATTTACCATACCATTGTGTGTGTTACCTGTTTGAGGGCCAACCCATGCGTGGTTGAAATTTATATACAAGAGTAACCAAAATTAGTTCTTTTTCTTTTGGTTCTCTAGCCCCTCAATCCATGAAGGGATAGTAGAAGCCACAAGTTCCTTGGGTGGAGTGTGTAGTGTACGCATATTGTGGCGCAAAGCGTCTCAACTCAACCAATCTCGAGGAAATGTACCCACTAATTTCCCTTATGATGGATCGGGATACTTGATCTATAAGTGTTTACCTAATCCCCACATATTTGAGCACCACAGCATTGGTATATTAGTTATGCCTGGACGTCTGTAGAGGCGTTGATTTGGCATTAGTGGGTTAATCTCGTTCGTATGAGAGGTGAAGCTCAGTGGCCCCATAGTAATATTTTCGTATTGAATTATATATTTAGAGTATCTGCACATGCTCTGACATGATGTGATAGATATGATGCCATTACCACACTGATGTTCTGACATAGTGTTGGTGATGATGCTTTGATATACTATATTTGCACATATTCTGATATGATGCAGTATGATACCACACCCCACTCATGTTCTGAAATAGTGATGGTGATGATGTTTGTGTTACACTATGCCACATGCCTAGACACATGAAGGCACATTATGAGATTGTCTTTGCTAGCCTACTTGTGCGATGAACATTATGGGGCCTCGAACACTTGTAGAGGGATCCTCATGGTTGCCTTGACCATGTTGGTCGAGTAGCATATGAGTAGATCCTAGCCACGTATACCTCTGGCTATAGAGAGTTCCTGTGTGTGTCTTCTCCATGAGGTATCGTGGTGTGGAGTGTGATTTGCGCATGCCTATTTCCATGAACCCTCAGACACATTGCCACGTGGCATATGACCAGTGTGTGCTTTCTTCGACTGGTGCATGACCAGGTAGAGTCACGATGTTTTGATAAGTCGTGGATGCACTCTGGTTCATGTGGATGGCGTGCTCATTCTGCATCACATGAGAGCTATTATCATTCTAGCCAGACATTGTTTCCTCTTTCCTAGTTTGGTGGCTAGTATTTATTCACATAATGTTGTATAGTGCAATTTAAAGATTGTGAATTTTCTTTTGGTTATTGATGATTTTTCAATTGATTGTGAGGGCTGACACTTTGTTTATACTTGATTATGAAGGTCTAGCCATGAATTGTGATCTTATTTACTTATAACCCTAGTGGTTATATACTTGATTCAGTGTTGAAATTACGCGTATTTATTTCTTTATTGTTGAAATGAAACTTTAATTTTCTCTTCTTTATGAGATTTGTGGCTAAGCTAGTTATCTTTGTTGTTTTCAATGTCAGCTATGTGTCGTATTGTGATTCCTCTCCAAGGACGTATGAGACAGACTTGGTGAGTGTGTACGAGGAAGTAGACATAGGAAACATAAAGGATGGGGGTATGTGAGGCTATTATGCAGCTAGGATCCACTACTCACCTTTGTTTGATGACTATCTCTTGGAGGCTAATCACCTTATAGAACAAGGGATAGGTCATAGTGGTCTTGTTTGGATGGTCTCACTTTATGTATGACCTAACACCATCAAGCCACTTTTTTGATGTTTGATCTATTTGAGATGGTTATTTGCTCTTGGTTAATGGATACTTCTATCATAGATGGTATGCTACTTTTTGGTGTCCAGATGGACCCTTGAGTGGCCTTATGTTGTGATTTCCGGTGATGTGTACTGGTGCATATGCGTATTATCTATGTTGATCCATGGTTATGTGTTTTTGGAGACATGGTTGGTGGTTGTTTCACCACGTTGGTTTGTATGGATTGACGGTGTACCTGGTTGGATTGACTATGGCATGGGTTGTTGTTGTTTTTATGTTGAGGTATGGAGTGGTTCAGTCTTGGAACCCTTGATTATGTGTGACTGTATGGAGTTTGTACTAGGGATATTTGCAGGCTTCCAGGAGTAAGCCTCACCCTAGGGGAGGAAGATGTAGTGACCCTCCCGATGACACTTTTATTTTAGTTGTTCTGTGACACTGTTAGTGGATAGACCCTTGATATTATGTTGTTTCAATGTTTTATGTCATGATTTACATGACTGGTTGTAAAACTCATTTGATGGTACACTATATTACTTGATGCGTTGTTTGCTTTCATGAGATGAAATTTATGATGGTTATCTATGTTGTTATGTTTTACATATTATGATGTTATGTTAGTTAGATGTTTACGTCAGTCAGTGAAGAAGACGATTTAGCAGTACTCATCAGTGAGTGCCCTGCTATATCATGATTTTTCTTCACGGTGTGTTTTCATATTTATATATGTGGGATTAATCGTGCAGTGTTACGTAGTTTTCAAGTATAGGCATTGACTCCACCTGCTTGTCAGGTCTGAGCATGCCATGACCCAATGGAATCATCGATGGGAGATAGACTTGTCCTCTATCCTTAGCCATCATTCTAAAAGGAACAAGTATCTGGTGTTACCCTCTTGTTATGTCACTTGTTCATCGTATGATTGCAGTTGTTTGTTATGGATTGAGTCTGTAATGCTTATATTATGTTAATTTAGATTATTATAATATTTTAATTAATATTAATGTTGTTGTATGTGATTTAATGATATAATTAAATTAAAGAAGTTATTTTTAGTTTATTATGTGATTAAATTAAAATATTAAAATATCTTGTTTCAAAAAGAGCATTTAATTATAAATTGATTTCATTATTCAATTTTACGTTTCAAAAATAGAACTTTGAGTTGTGATCTTAAGTTGAAATATCTTGTTAATTTTTTGTGTCTATTGAGTTTAATGCATGCATTGCATGTTGAAACTAAAAGTAAAAGTTGAGACTTTGGAAGAATGGAAAAGGTTATAATCTTGAAATTGTTCATTCTTGCACACATTATTTTGGTCATTCGAAAGGTAGAAAAGAAAAAAGAGATTGCTTCTCACAAAAGATATTTTCTAGAATTCTGATTTGGGGTTAATTAGAGAAGCTGAAAAATTGTTGTTAAAGACAGCATTCATATTGTGGAAAATGGAAGGTTTGAAATTGTTGGGATTTGTTGTGATCGTTCTCCATTTCTAGGGAAATGCTCCCAGGTTCTTTTCTTGTTAAATTTTTCAAAGTGTATTTCGATGTGAACATGTTAAATTTTTGCTGTTAAAATTTCGTCTTCAATCCCTACATACACAATAGTAAAACTGAAATATGAGAGTCTGAACTTTTGAAAATGCAACTACAATAGATGTTATTGTTTTCTCCTTGAGGAATGAATGTTTTGATTGATGGTTATAGTTAAACTTTAGAATCAATAAACGATAGTTATTCTATTCAACGGATCATGTTTCCAATTTATTTCTTTGAACCTTTACACTTGCAGTCATGTTTCTACCTTGAATATGGTATCTTAAATGCCTTTGTTGTCTATTCCAAACCCTCTTTGCCTTGTTCATACTAGTAAACTAATACATGTTGGTCTGGTCGTACACCTGTTTAAGTGCATGACTCTCTTTCTAGTTTTTTTTTAAACTTTGCCTCATTCCAACGTTTTCATTATTGATGCTTCTCCTTTTTGCATGTCCTCGGAATAATCTGGGCAGTATAGCGTATAGATTTCAAAAGAATCCACTCTGGTATTGAATCTTTTTGTTCTGTAGTATTCAAACCTGAGAATGACCATCGATTTCTTAAGGGCATTGGGCATTGAAGTTTGCAAACACTGGGTTTGTTTTGTTATGTAGAGCGAACTAGGCTAGGGCATTCTTGTATGGTTTACTCGATGTAGCAAATCTTCTTTTTGAAAGGAGTCTTTCAATAAGCATGTCCATTGTATGGTATTTTTGATGTGGAAAATCATCTTCTTGAGATAATTTTAACAGTTATGGGAATCGGTATTTCTTGAATGGTATGTTTGAAGTAGATCTCTTTGTATTTGAAGACCATCCCTCGCGTATGATTGCCTTTGCTGAGATACAGTTCAATTATCTCTAAATGCGTTTTCGGTTCCTCTATCAGCTTTTCCTTTTGCAACAAATTCATCTTATATTCCACAAGAAAATATATCAATTACATGGAAGGCCTTGTCCAATAAAATTTGAAACCGTAAGCATCTCAAACTTTACCCTCAGAGGCAAAGAATAAAGTCTACAATTTGTCTGTTAAAGTTTGATATAAGCTTTGCAACCTTGTGATCATGTTGGACAGACATGATCACAGACTTTCCATTGTCTTTTCATACGTCATTTTCCATTGGCCTGCATGCTTTACTGGAGTTTATACCTTGCATTAGCCCAGGGTCATTATTTTTGTTAAGTCTTTTGCATGTCTCAATGAATTGGTTTCCCTTTTATCAAACCATGTGCAGTTTGGGTTGCTTGTATGGCATCGAGCGAGCCATTGATTAATGGAAGCCTTTCCTAATTCACTGGTTGTTGTGCGAGTGTCTTCCTGAGAATTCTCCTAGCACTATGTGCCTTCCTTGCATGGTATCGGCCAACCCTTTGATGTTTGGTCGCGTATGGTAGCGAGGTTGTCCAGGTCGGTGGCAAACTAAAACAAGTTAATACGTTTTATTCTCTTTATACATGCATATCTTTTGGTTTAGTTTACACTGTTACTTATTGTTAGGTAAGAGTTTTTGATTGCATGCATACCCTTACCACCTTTCTTGGTTGAACTAACGATTGCATCAGTAGTATCATAAGTGAGTTTACATTATAATGAGTTAGGCGGTGGCACTGTCAGTTAGGGTGGCGGGTGTTTAGTTTAAAATTTATCTTCAGTATTATCTTCCATGTGAATACCACTGTCAAACCTTTCTTCTTGCTGTGATTGGTTAGTCTCCATGCCACGAGATTCATTGACTCTTAGTCATTGGATGAGTAGCCTTCATATCGATTGGTTTCATGCATTCTAATTGACATCATGGTCAGTAGACAATTCTTATTTTAATCAATTTATTTTCATGAAGTAAAATAGGAAATATAAATCGGGTTTGGTGATAGAATAGAATGAAGCAAATCATTATTTATATATGAGTTTAGCATGTTTAAATATAGGTAATGATTATGTTAGATTTGGTAGTTATAACTATTAGTTATGTTTGCCTAGTACCCTTGATGATATTATTTTGTATAAATATTTATATTTAGATGGATATGTAATTCTAATGGTTAATAGTTGATATTAATAAAAATTCCTCTATGATTTATTTATTGATTAATCACAATGCATTAGTCATAATTTTTAGTATGATTAATTGAATATAGGTAATGTAAATGTGGAATGATTGAATTATTAAATTTCTATGACAACATTAAAGATGAGATGTTGAAATAATTTTTGTAATAAATAGTATGTTTGAATACTCCTTAGTTGGTCGGAATAAAGTAGTAGGTGAATATGAATTACGATCTTATTTGAATTATGAGGAAAATATTTAATGGATTTAGTAAGCGTTGGTGTGTGTAAATAGTCAAAATAATTCGTTCTGTATTTATTTTATTGTGAGGAGATTATCTCGTTATGTATATTATTTGTAATATAGCTTGTAGGTTAAGTATACTTGCTTTTGTTTTTTTTGCTTTCCTTTAATTGTTGCATCATATGTGAAACAAGTTTATGGATATAACTCTGAATGGTGAAAGTGGATTTTGACTTCCATGGTTATATTGTCTTTTAATTGTAAACCCTAGAAGTCTTCCAGAGGCTAGGATGGTGTTTCACATTTTTTAGCGTATGATGCTTGGTTATTGTTGTTTTCTCGCATTGGCCTGAATTTGGGATTTAGCCATGCATTGTGGGTTATCTCATAGGAGGTATTTGTTTTTTGTGGTGTCGTCATATTTATGAGGGTTTGGTGTTCAATGTATTGTTTCCCTGAGGATTTGTCTATAAGCATGAGTTATGTATAAATCTTTATGGAGACTTTGTTATGATTATTGAGTTGGAACGTGGTCCATGCACGTTATGCCTATGTGTTATATTTTGATAAATTTGTATTCCATGTTATGAGAATACGCATTTACGGAAGTTTCACCATGCAAGTTATGTCGTTATGGTGATTTATTGGATCAGTTGATTATAGGTCCTTGGGTAAGAAGTTCATGTTGCATGCATGTTGTCTTCTTGTTTTAATATTTTTTTGGAGTTGTACTTTAGGAGAGGTGGCTTCTGTTAGGGACCGGACCTGAAAGTGGTTGCATGGGTAACCTCTCAAAAGTTGGTACTTATATGATAACCTTAACTAAGGTACTGGGAGTTTTTCAGTTGTGTTGTCATGATTGTCGACCCTGTGTTGTATGTTGTCACTTTTGTGGTCTATATGATTTGAGGACTTTTTCTATCTCCTAGCATGGGGGGTGGGCTTTCGAGCTCCACACGGTTGGGAGGAACGTGCCACATTCTCCATTGGGTCCCCTTCAGGTATTTTGATTGTGACAGGTTTTCTTGGCTGGATCTAGATTGCTCGGTGGTTGCAGAGCTTAGTTCCTTTGGTGAGTTGTGGCGTGGACGTCTTCTTTTCTATATTTGATTCCTTATTGTATTACACTCATGATGTACATGAGATGCTTTGTATTGATACTTGTATTATTCTTGGATTTGTCACAATATCAATTATTGTATGTAAATCTTATTGTATATGTATATCTGGCCATGACTTCTCATGAGTAAGTTAATTATATGGATATTGTATTGTATTGTTGTTATTCATAGTAGCATAGATGTGGAACCCTAAAATGATTATGGTAGTTGTTGTCACATGTTATCTATTTTATTTTTTTTAAATTATGTTGTTTATGTGAATTTCATAACGTTTTTCGGGTTCCATGACGAGGTGTTACAATGCAACTGACATACAACTCAAGTTAACTAACATGCAACTCAAAGTAACTACATGCAATTCAAGTTAACTAGCATGCAACTCAAATTAACTAACATGCAACTGAAGATAACTAAAACATAACTGAACTGAACTGAACTGAACTTCAATCCCTATCTTATTTATGAAGTGTACTCAATTCACCAACCAGTTAACTAAACCAAGATGTGTCCCATCTCCCATGTAGGCGCCCATGTGCTCCTATTTTTAAGGAGATCTCACAAGGCATCCCCACATGCTCCTATCATTTAGAAATAACTAGAAATGTCACATTAAATTTTTTATTTCATTTCAAATCAATCTCTTCCTAATCCTAGTGTTGTGTAACACATTCCAAGGACTTAAGAGATACATGAAATATGATAAGAATGCAATTAAATGGCATCCTATTCCCAACAAACTTGACATCAATACCAAATTCAAGCAATGTCAAAGGGTTCAGTATGGATACGACTCCTCATGCACTACCCCAAGCCTCCTCATAGACTATCATGGGACATCAGGATATCACGCATTACCGCAAGCCTCAAGCCTCATTCATCAGACTGTCCATCGGATGTCAGGGATCGAGGATCCCGCATACTCCATACTTCTTAGAGCTCAAGCAAGTAGACCAACAACCACACATTTGAACAATGAAGAACAAAGTCCTTTCGCAGGTCGAGATTCGAGGTTTCTCAATACCCGATATCGTAGACCTCACAAGTAAATCATACCATGGAACATTGAAGTCCGATTGTCAAAACCCTTCAAATATTCTAAGTCTTTTCACCATGGCATTTGGTAAGCGATAAGCCCAAAGCCTGAACTCTAAAACCTACGGTGTAAAATATTTTGACTCGACTAAATGTTTTCTTGATTTCATAGAGCCTTAACTAGTAAGTTTGAGACACCTTTTTCTCAACAAGACATCCAAAATTCTATATCTTTCAAAAGCTCAAGAACTCCAATTTTATCACATAGGGGGATTTTTGGATAAATTGTGTTGATGTACTAATAGAATTTAGTTATTTTCCATCAATGAAAAGGGGGATATTGTTGAACATATGTTGTCATTGATGTCAAAGGTGCTTGTGATGTCAAAGGATCTCATTGATGTCAAAGGAGTGATTTTAGTAGATCAATGAGAATTGAATGTAAATACTTTTTTCATGTCTAATATTTTGAACTCTGGAATTATTATTGTCATGTTATATCAAAGCGTTTGAGATTAGGAAGTATTGTAATCAAATGTAGAATATTAATATTATCATTTTGGTGAAGAATACTACTTGTAGTATGCTTGAAATATCATCTTGCATTTACTACTAATGTTGGAAGTGTTCACAAAACAAGGATAGACAAGTGAGAGGGGGGGTGAATCAGTTGTACCAGAATTTAATAGTTATTCAACCTTCTTAACCTTTAATCTCATATCTAATAATTAAGAATGAAAGTATGAATCAACAACACATCATAAAAACATGAACACCAAGATTTTATATGTCGAAAACCTGTTATAGGAAAAACCACAGTGGATGTTAGTCCACAAGATTATACCATGTTAGAAGTATAATGAAAAATGAATAAGGAATGCACATGCATTCAGGCACATTGCCTAGAGCTCAAAAGGGAAGGCTCATTTCCTTACATAAAACAATTAGATTAAATCCATCTGATGAGGTTGAACTGAGAAATTAGCTTCTACAAAAGCCTGATGACAGTTCCAGTTAGGCACAGAAACACTTCTTCACACTTCGCTCAATATTCTTCACACTCTACTCTAAAATCAAATGATCTGATCTTTATTTGCACATTTCGCATTCACACTTCATATGTATTCATTTAGCACACTTCAAAATGAGGAAACAATCACTCTTATATATCCGTTACATGAATTTACATTAACAACTCTGTCGGCCACAACTAAAAGAATAAATTACAAATTGTCCGCCCAATTCATGAGAAAATCTCAATGCATACCAACCTAAGTCCGTCACACCATAATGAAGACCTAAATCAACATCCTCGAACATGCCAAGCATTAAAAAATTAATCCATAAGGATCTGCAACACGCTACCACCAGCATGTCAACCAAGAACATGAAAACTTGAACACACAAAGGAAAAATCTTTGATCACGAGCACACTGATCAACACGGACTTAAAAAAATGATAGAGCATGATCTAGAAACATCATTGAACGTCACATGAGCATACGTAACAATTCAATTTACCAGGATTACATTCTCTTCTTCCAGAAATACCTGCTACAGTAACAGAATAATTGTAGGAACTCGGAAACTCATAACTCGCACAAATCTAGATGCGCACCTCTAAAACTTTCGGACAACATACTAGATAGGCTCAACAACAAAGCCTTTAATGTGTGACTTCTGAATATCAACATACACAAATTTCCACCACTATGATCTTCACAGCTTCATAGACTACCTGCAACATATTTCTTCTAATTTTCTCAATATCCTCGACATATATAGCCTTCAAAATCATCAATGCTAATAGTTTTGACATCAATGAAAACCACATATCAGCAACACAACCACAGCATCCAACAGGAAGTAGTCTGGAAGCGCTTGCAAAAAATTTTATGTGGTTTTCTACTCATACACTTTGTTTTATTATTTTTATCTACATTCTATCGTACTTGAATGCTATGACCTATGGTTTGGACCTAAAGCAATGTTACTAATTTTGTATTAGATTCCAAATTTTCATGGGTTGAGCTTCATCAAACAAAAAGTTATAAGCAACAGAGTGTAGTTTGTGTTGGTTGATTGACTAAGGATAACGTCTAATTGTTTGCACCAAAGAAGGGAAGCGTACACCAGCTGGAGGAAGCATGTGAAGGCCCAATTTAATATCTATAAAGGAAGTGCATAACATCATCTATTTTTGGTAGCAACCAAATTGATTTAGGATCAACCCATTACACTTTTCATTTTAATTTGAATTTAGGTCTACCCTTAGCCAACCTAGATAATTATTGATGGTGTTGAGAGGTTCTTGGATGACATGAAATATTGATAATGTATTGGAATGTATACTTATTACTAGGATTCATTCAATGTGTGTAAGAGTGTTGGAATGATATGTAGCTAGTGATCTTAATGTATATATCAATGTGATGTAATTTGAGTTGCATTTCTATCATTGTGTGTCATTATCAAAAGATCATATGTTATGTAGAAGAGTGTTTGAATATAGATTAGATCAAGTGCAAGTTATGTTATAATCAATATTGTAGATCCACAAATTATATCTATGTAATTTAGTAGGACTGGTGTCTTTCCTATTGATTTGGTGCTCAAATATTTGTGTTGGGGATTGGTGTCTCCAGTAGGTTGGTTCCTACAAATACAATTAAGGATTGGTATCTCAGGTAGGTTGGTGCCTACTTCATGATTGTAAGTTATTCATTATTTTGTGAGGGTGGATTTGGATAGTAGCTCCAAGCAGTTCTTCTCACTATGGTTTTTCCCATTCTATATTTCCATGTATATCTAGTGTTATTTGTGTGAATGTGTGCTTCTATATTGCTTAATTAATACCTGTTTCTTTGATGTTTTAAGTTCATGATTGGAGAATTTATTGATGGTAATTAATGTTGAATTAAATATTTTGTGCATATACTAATTCACTCCCCCCTCTCAATATATTGTGTTCCCTTCATCCCTAATGTAATAACATACATATAAAATATATTGTATAAATATAGGAGGAAAATTATGATAATGGGTATGAGTATAGATGATGTATTCAAGATTGGGGAATTATATCAAGCTTCCCAATTACGTAGCCAAATAACTTATTCAACACAACAACAACAAAATATTTACAGAATAGAAAAACAATGAAAGTATTGTTTGGAAAACATTCACTATCACAAGAGTGCATTCAGATGCATGTTCTTCTTAATCGTCCCTTCTATAATTCACCAAAAGGCCCTAAGTGATAAATTACTTTCATATTATCCCTTGGAAGACAGGAAAATAAAATATAATTTGAATTCGCCATTGCATCCACCAATTCATTACAAGAAACTAAAGTTTAGATAACCTCAAATTTTTGCAAGGTGCAATAATGTAAGCAAAAACCCCACAAGTGCATTAGTGAGCCAAAATTTTACAAGTGTAGAAACAAGTGGAAAATATGCAATCTACAACTTCAAACATAAATTCCACTTTGGGTTCATTTGAATGGTATTTTTTGTAATCCATACAAGATGATGTCATTATGGTGTCATATTGACATCATTGGTAGAATTATTCATCAAAAATGGTTCATTACATTATTAGGTTTAGTTCACTAAGGATCACCTATAAATACAAATTATTACCAAATACTCACAAACATCTTGATGCATATGAGATTGTCACAAAATAAAAAAGGTGAAAACTTTCAATCAAATATTTAGATGTGCTTGGAATCTCTATAAGGTTGAATGATGTCACTTTCCCTGCAATATAAAAAAATATATCAAAACTAGCTAAGTATCTAACCAAAATAAAGTTTTAGCTCACTTGGAAACTTCCAAAAAAGGTCCATTACAGCCCAAAATCCTGCAACCAATAGAAATCTAAAGTATCAAAAAAATCCAATTCACTTGTACTTCTATGCAAACATCTAGTAGCAAGTTAAAAACTCGCAAGGCCATAACTTTCATATTTTCATCAAAATTTCACCAAATTTTACTTGTTATTACCCATTTGTCTCCTCTACAAGGTAGCATCATCAAATTACCTAAACTATTTATGAAAATTCCCCCTAAGAAACAAGCCAATTCTACACTACCAAAATCCAAGCAATTGAACTAAATAGGAAATATTTTTTAGGTGATACAAGATTGTCTGTGGACCCAAACACTCCTTCATCAGACACGTCAATTAAATAAAATGTTTCATGATTTTGATACTCATGAATATTTTTCCAAGTCCACAATTGGGATTCCATACTTATCCATGTCTATAGCACTCATCTAAGAGGCTTCATCTTCATCTTATACTTCCAAAGAACCATGTATTATATATACTCTTTCCTTCTAGTTTCATTTTCCACTTGAGAAGCAATCACCTTGTCTATGTTGTCAAAATTATTTTCAGACAATTAATTTATCCATTTTGGTACATCCTAAAAGTTTGTGTATGTATTCCTTGATGCACTTGTCTCCCCTTCATAATACTTATACATATTTTCAACATTTAAATGGGATATATGTTTATCCCTATTGGAAATTCTATTTCATAAGCATTGGATGGAAACTTATTTAAGACCCTACATGGCCCTATTTCTTCCACTTTGATGTATTGTATATTCCTTGTGGGAACCTTTTTTTCTTCAAATGTGTCATAACCATATCCCCTACGTGAAAAATCTTGTTCTCTTTTGTGCATGTCAACTCTCTACTTGTATCTAATGGCACTCTTCTCCAAGCGTTCCTTCACTTTCCTATGCAACTTATGAATATACTCCACAAAATATTTTTCCACGGTATTTGACCTACTCAAGTCTACACTATCTCTTAATTCATATATTCCCTTTGGGATATTTCCATAAATAATAGAAAAAGGATATCTTCCCACACTTATATTGACTAAACTATTGTAGGCAAACTCTTCCTAGGCCAATATTAAGTCCCACTGATTTGGTTTGTCTCCTAATAGATATCTCAATAAATTTCCCAAACGCCTATTCACAACTTCAATATTCCCATCAAACTAGGGATGATAAGTTGAGCTAAAACCTAACTCCAACTTCTTTGATAGTGTAGGCTAAAAATTCCCACCAAACTTTGTATCCCTATTTGAGACTATACTCTTAGGTAGCCCATGCAACCTAATTACCTCTTTGAAAAACAAATTTTCTATATATGAATCATCATTTATCTTTTGACATAGTATGAAATGTACTATCTTAGAAAATCTATCAACAACAACTAAAATTGAGTCATTACCTCCTATGTCCAAGGCAATCCCAAAATAAATTTCATACTAGTGTGCTCCCATGGTATTTCTAGTATTGGAAATGGTTGATACAACCATGTATTTTGTCTCCATCTTTTTGCATGTTGGCATACTTTGCAACCGTATACTATCTTATTTGTATTTATACTCATCCCAGGCCAATAATATCCTTAATTCAAAAGTGTGGTTGATTTATCCACACCAAAATTTCCACCTAAACCTCTACTATGCTTTTCTCAAATCAAGTTTTCTCTCATCAATACATGTGGTATGCATAATCTCTTTCCTCACAATAAACCTTCTTGAATAAAATATTCCAACCATGGAGTCCTATCCTTATCCATTTGATTATTACACGTTTCCCATGCTTCCTTAAAATCTGCATCTTCTAAATATGAATCTCTCATAGAATCAAATCCAACAACATATATCTTCAATTCATTCAACAAAAAATACCTTCTACTGAGTCCATTTGCTACCCTATTCAACTTCCCACTTCTATGCTTTAAAATGAATAAATAACTTTGCAATAATTCAACCAATTTCATATATATTTTACTTAACTTACCTTGGCTATTTATGAACCACACTACATGATGATTTGTATATAACACAAATTCCTTGGATAATAGGTAATGTCTCCATTTCTTTAGTGCTTTTACTATTAAATAGAAATCTTGAACATTACCCAATATTTCATTTTTTCTTCATTCAACTTCTCATTGAAGTAAGAAATGGGTCTTCCTTCTTAACTCAGAACCCCACCAATTGCACATCCACTTGCATCACAATCAACCTCATTCATCAATCGCATGAAGTTACTTGGGGTATTTTAACCCAAATGGAATTATCAGTCATTCATATAAACCATCATTTGCTCTAAACGCAATCTTCCATTCATCTCCTTCTTTGATCCTTATCTAATGGTATCCAAAGGTATCTTTGGTATCCTTCTCAAATTTATCTTTGTGAAATATTTTTCTCCACTCAAACAATCCATCATGTAATACATCCAAGTTAATGAAATTTATACTTGATTTTTATCTTTTTTATGGCTCTTGAATCTTATACATATCGTCCATTCACCATCCTTCTTTGGTGTGAGTATTGTAGGTACAACACATGGACTCAAACTCTCTCTAATACTAGGATCAAAGCTTTGTCTAGCAATTCTTGCACATGATGGTTAATCTCCTCATTCTCCATTAGATTCATTCTATATGATGCCTTGTTTTAAAAATTCACCCCTGGTATTAAATCCATACAATGGCTTAATATCCCTCACTAGTGGTAATCCATCAAGCGGTTCTCTCATTATAATTTCAAAAAATTCACTCAAAATCTCTTGTACCTCAAAGGGGAATTCCTCCCTCTTCTTTATTTTCCTAAGCTCTGCAAGCTTTGGAATGAAAGCATAGCATACCTTCTCCTTCTTTAGATATTTTTAAAAAAAATTCCTAGTTACCAAACAAACTCTTGGATTCTTCTCTCCTCCTCATCTTTATCCTTCATGGTACTCAATGTATACTCCTTCCTATTTTTATCTATTTTATAATTTGTCTTACCATCATGTTTGACCTTCCTATCATATTTCCAAGGTTTTCCCAATAAAATGTGGTATACATCTATTGGCATTATATCACATGTTATTTCATCCTTATAACCTCTTATATGAATGTTCACCAAGAATTTCTTACTTACTAGTAATTAGTGTCCCTTCTACAATGAATAAACCTTGTAGGGATTGGAAAGGTTCATCTCCTTCAACTGTAACTTCTCTACCATCTCCTATAACACTAAATTATTGGTGCTTTCGCTATCTATGATAATCTTGTGGTACTTACCCCTATACTTAAATTTTGTTCAGAATAAATTTATTAATTGTGTAGGTTCCTCCTTTTCCATTCAAGTTTCAACAAAATTATTCTCAACATCAATGACTCTCCATCTTTGAATCATCTCCATGCTTAGGTGAAGCAACACTTTCCTCTTTTGCTTGGGCCACATGAATTCTAGCCTCCTTACCTTTACTACTACCAAATTTAATATTAGGACATTCAAATTCCCTATGTCTAGTTTCACCACATCAGTAATAAGTACCACTGAAACCTCTACCTCTTCCTCTTCCAAAATTTCCTCTTCCTTTGAAATTTTCACCTCTACCTCTAAATAAACTCCTCTTCCTCCATTATCTTGGGTATAAGAACTTGTCTAGGAGGTACTGGCTTCTTCTTTCTTGCCTTGGTAGCCTATTCCACCACTATATTTTTCTCTTCCATGTGAGAACCTTCCTCTACCTCTAGAATTATTCTATTGTTTCCTAGACAATTTATCTTTTGTCTTCAAGGCCTATTGGTAGTCTTCTTCTACTATCTATAATCTGACCATTCTTAATTCATCTTGAGTTGATAATCATAGATCGTTAATATACCTTGACACCTTTTCAACATCATCATCTGCATGTACTGCCCAGATACTCAATCAATAGAATTCTTATATATATTATTTGACACGGGATTCCTTTTGCTTCAAATTATGTATTTTTAAACAAAATTTCATTATAATTCACTTACAGGAATTTTTCCATCAACTTGATCATCATTATATCCCATGATTTAATTGTGTCTCTACCTCTTCTTTGTCTCTCTGTTTTCAAGTGTTCCCACCATAGAGATGCATGACCTTTCAACTTTGTACAAGAAAACTTAGCTTTCTTGTCATCCTCTATTTCTTTAAAATCAAAATATCTCTCCATCTCAATTATCCAATCTATAAGCTCTTCAATATTCAATATTCCATTATAGTTGGGAAGGTCTATTATTGGTTTGTTTCTCATTTTGTATATTTCCCTTGCAAATATTTCTTCTCTTTGGTCTACTTCTTTTATATTTCCTTTGTATGCTTCTTCTCCTTCTACCATTTTTTCTTCTTCATTCTCGTTGACATCTTCAACATGTGCCCCTCTTCTTTGTGTTGCCTCTATCACTTCCAATCTTTTCATAATTTCTCTTATCATTTTCTTACGGTGTTGCTTCTCTTTGGCCTCATCCTCTATGTTTCATGTATCCTCATCCTTCTACAGTTGCAGGTCTGCTCTTTCCCTTACTCACCCACAACAAATTATTCTAAGGTTTCTTCTCTAACATGAACACAACAATCAATCTTATCACAACCTAATTATGATACCACTTGATGTAGTTGAGATCGGATAATTCTATCAAACTTTCCAATCACATGGCCAAATATCTTATTCAACATAAAAAAAATTGCAAAACAAAAAACAATGAAATTATTGTCTAGCATCAAATTCACTATCACAAGAGTAGATTCATATTCGTCAAAAGACCCTAAGTGAGAGAAATCATTTCCATATTATCCCTCAAAAGACACAAATTCCAATTGGATTTGAACTTACAATTCCAACCACCAAATTTTTACAAGAAACTAAAGTGTAGATGGAGTTTGGAAGTCCACAAATTTTAGATGACCTCAAAGTTTCAACAAGGTGCAATAACAAGTAGAAACCCCACAAGTGTAGTTGTGAGCAAAAATTCCACAATTGCAAAAACAAGTTAAAAATATGCAATCAACAAGTTCAAACATAAATTCCACTTTGGGTTAAATTGAATGGTTTTTTCCATAATTCATACAAGATGACATCATGAGGGTGTCATACTAATGTCATTGGTGGAAGTGTTCATCAAAAATAGTTCATTAAATCATTAGGTTCAATTCAGTAAGAATTACCCACAAATACCAATGAATGATTAATCATCCAAATTCCAATGCATTCCTCAAGAAATGCAAAGATCAATTGATTATGGTTATCAATTCAAAGTCTATTGTTGATGATGTTTTGTAATTTTTTGAGAATACCTTAATATGCAATTTTGTAGGTATCCATATTTCCTTGCCTTTTTTGTGGCTTGGGATTAGAGGAATTAGAATCCTAAATGGGTTATAGAAATAATTATAGCTACAAATGGGTGGATTTTTTGTGGTGTTTTCTAAATTTATGGATTAGAATATTTTTTTGAGGAAGGACCATCTTTTCATAAGTAAACAAGTTTATTTATCAAACCTTGGTATGTAGGTTTAATATAGTGGAGCTTTTATTTAATATTTATGTATGGATTCACTTTCATTGGCTTCCAATTGAGTTTTGGAAATAGTATATTCTAAAATCTATTGAGGAAATTATCAAGAAAACATTGGGTCCTCACCACATGCTCGATAGAAAGGTAGCTACTTTTTCCCATTTATGTGTTGAAATTAACTTGAATAATCCTCTTTCTAATTCTTTAGATATTAGATTGGGTAGTATGAGTGATTTTTGCAATAGACTATGAATCACTTCCATTTCATTATCGTGCATCTCATGAATATGGACATCTTCAAAGGAATTGTTCAAAGATAGCTCTTAGAGCTCCTCAATTCTCTCTTGAGATGCAGAAAATTAATTCAAATGAAAAAGGAAAGGCCCCAATCTAATTGAAAGAGTCAAATATAAATTAATTCACTCTTGTGAAATTGTGTACTAAGAGGAATACTATAGATCATCAACATAAGGAAATTTCTAAATGGGTGTCTAACAATAAGTTTGATGTTCTTGAAAATTTTGAGGAGTTAAAAGCAATGGAACACAATAAGATCATGTATAGTTAGGATGTGAATTCTTTGGATGCATGTGCTTTACTTAATTCATCTTATAAAAATACTTATTTAGAGATTCAAGTGTTACCAAAGTAGGGGGATGTCCCTTAGGAGAGTGAAGGGTTACCTTTAGTAGGACTAGTGTCTGCCCATGTGGAAAAAATTAAAATAGAATCAAATGAAGCTAATATCATGCTAGATCCTCTGCAAAAATCTGGTGCAGATGAATATGGAAAAATTAAGGTTCCTCCTTTGTTAAGGCTTCAACAAAAGAACATTAAGAAAATAGATATTGACAAAATTTCAAAGGTCGGTTGGAAAAAGGATTGAGAAAAGGTGAAGTTGATAATGGAATCAATGATAAAATTGGGTGTCATTAAAATATTACATACTCACTTCTAAATATAACAAAAAATATTTTGATTTCTTGGAATGCTAAGGTTTTGAGTAATACCCCTCAATAAAATGGTACTTAGGATATTATTTGAGAACATAGCTAGATATTGTCTTTAATCAAGAGATAATTATTTTATTGGAGGATATGGTTAACATCTCTTCCAAGATTTTGAGAGGGATCCAATGTTAGTGTATTGGTTCTAAAGGTATTGGTGATGGGGTGGCTTACATATGGGGCCCTCACAAGATCACCCCTTATTGGTGATTAGGGATTAGAAATTCAATTTCAATGGCGGCTTCATCCTTTGATTCAGGAAAGACTCTTATACTCACAAATTCTTGTGCACCTACTATTTTTATAAGTAAGGTCATGATTTGGTCCCATATTAGATCCATTCACTCTTTAGTTCCTTTTTTCACCTAGATTCTAGCAAGAGATTTCAATGCCATAAGTAGTTTGTATGGAAAACTTGGGGGTATTGATTGGATTGATTCATCTTCTACCTTGTTAATAAATAATGTATTTTCTTACCTTGGTGCATGATAAGCCAATAAATGGTAGCTCCTCCTATAATAATAGAAGGTGTGGAAATGATTATATCTCTAAAAGACTGGATGGGTTTCATTTGTCTAATTATTGGGTTGGCAACAATTGAACTACTATTCTAAAATTTAAGGATGGAAAGGATCTAATCATTGGCCTATCAAATTAACTTCCTCGTCATTCTCAATTCCCAACAAACCTTTTAATTTTTAACTTAACTAGCTTCAATATTTTGATTTGTACAAGCTAATGGAGGGTTGGTGGATGGAAGGGGAATTTGGCCTTTAGAATAGTTATGTACTCCTTCAAGAGATTTCAATTTTTTATATTTAAACTTATGAAAATGTTTTTAAATCAAGATTCAAATCTAGGTAGTGATAACTTTAAGAAACCCCCCTCAAAAAAAGATATAAAATCTTGGCGAATCTTTCCCTTTTTTATGAAAAAATATTAATTTTGACGAATATTTCCTCTTTTTTGAAAAAAATATTAATTTTATTAGCGATTTTTTTACATCACTAAAATTTTATAGAAAATATTGGTGAACCTTGAAAAATAATAGTAAAATTCATTAATTATGATGGAAAATCCTTCAAAAATAAAAAATTAATTCTCCTAGAAAAATAGGGGCTCGAGGGTGGAAATTATCGATGGGTTTAAGGGTAAATTATAATGTTTAATTTCTACTGTTGATTTAAATTATAATCTAACAACCCTTGTTGTATTCTACAAGGTAAAATTTACCAACAATATGTAATTCTCATGGGGCTAGAAATTGATTTTGGATCATTAATCTAACAACCCTCGTTATGTTGGATCATTGATCTTAGAAGATCAATGATCCAAAATAAATTTTTGGCCCCATGATAATTACAGATCATGGGTACATTTTACCTTGCATAATAGAATGAGGGCCATTAAATTATATTGTAAATCAATGGTGGAAACTAAAGATTGGAAATATGTCCCTAAAACAATTAATAATTATGATATACTAGTGGCAAATTAATATAGATTTCTACTATAACTTATAAAATTTAGGAGAATCTTATCTAATCATATCGAATATTGTGGTAAATTTTTGAGTTAATTTTTTTAATAAAATAAATTATTTGGCGATTTAAATAAGACTATAATAAAATTTTGTAAAAATGTGGCGATTCAAGTCATGTTACAGCTCAAACTATTAGCCAATTTTGGATTCCCAAATTCCAACTATTATCCAATTGGTGAATATTAGCCACTAAAAAAATCATTGAATCTAGGATAAGCTATAAATAATCACCTTCAATATTAAAGAGCAAGGAATGACTGAGGAACTACTATGAGAAGAGATTATATGTTCTAAGAATATATTTGAATGGGAGCTATAGGAGGAGATTTTTGGGAAACATAAATCTTGGTTTGATTGGCTTCAAGAAGGGGATAAGAACACTTTTTTCTTGATAGGAGTGTAGAAGTAGTAATGTTATAGCTTATCTTATTTCAACTCAAGATCATTCGTCCTCATTTCAAGATATATTTAAGTTGTTAGGCACTTTTCCTCTCTATTTATAAAACATGAAATATAAGCTATGGAAGAGGAGAGACTCGTCCTTGATTGTATTCCTCTAGTGGCTTTGAAGGATGTGAACATAACACTCTTAGAGACTATCTCCTTTGAGGAGCTTGAGATAGTGGTGTTTTAGATGAACAAAATTAAGTCTCCTAGACTTTATGGATTTTCTATGAATTTTTGTAGGAATTTTAAGAACTTCTAAAATTTGACCTACTAGAGGTTTTCAAGGAAGCCTAGAACAAGCAAATTCTCAAAACCATCAATTCTATTTTTTCTTGATTTAATTCCCAAAAAAGGGGTCTACTCTTTAGGGTTTTTGTCCTATCCTTGTGCAATGTTACATATGATAATTACCAAGATTGTTGTAGAGTGCTTGAAAATGTGTTTGGGTTCCCTGATATCACCTTAGAAAGGGGGATTTGTGAAAGGGTGTCAAATATTCAATGGTATGGTTGCGGTGGCTAAATCCATTCATTTTATGTTCGATTCCAAATAAAATGTCATCTTCAATAAGATTGATATATCTAAGGTCTATGATAGAGTCAAGTGGTCATTCCTTTGGAACATTTTATTAGCTTATAATTTTTTCTCCAAGTGGGTTAATTGGGTTATGAGGTGTGTAACTTCAACTTCCTTTTCTATGTTAGTTAATGTAATTCCTTCAACTTCTTTTTTAGCATTTTCAAGACTTAGACAAGGAGACCTTTTATCTCATTTTTATTATTTTAATGGTGGAAGAATTAGGCTAATTTTTGAAGCAAAATAAAGAAAGAAGTCACATTTAGGGTTTTGGTGATTGAATTTGTAGGCCCCAAATCCCTAAGATCCGATAATCTTCCAAGTGCCAAGGATGTCAAACCTGAGAAAATTACCAGAAACCTATCTTTAGGTTGGGTAGCTAACAACCAATGGTTGAGGTGGGTAAGACCTTCTTCACTTCTGGCTCTACAATTCCAAGGGTGGTTTTCCCTAAAGTTTTGAATTGATGATTGAAACACTAAACAAAACCTTACAACAAACTATACCCACTGCATAATGTCCCAATACTGGTATCACAATATACCTATGTGCTAGTTTGAACAAGTATAGGATAAGCACCTTATCAATAGACAATATACCATATAAGTGTCTAAGAATGTGTTTACAATACACCCTTGTATTGCTATATTCATTTAGACATGGTAGTATAATACACAGAAAATAAAAATATATTTGATTTGATGTATTTGGAGTGTATTGAGGATGATAGGAGAGAAATTCAATCACAAACCAGTGCCTGTATCCATCAAGCAACAAATTATTTAGGTTTAATCAAACGTGCAATAACTAAAAACAAGGTGATGCCTAATCAAGTCACTACAAAATACTATGCCTTTCAAAATGCATAGGCAAGCTAGGCTCTACATATTTATTTAGAAATACAATAAATTGTTGCAGAATATTCACAAAGTCTACTTGGTAATCCTCAATTATACCCACGCATTTTCTTTATTATATTGAAAAGATACCATGCAAAGGATTTGCATGGATTTTACAGACTTCTAACTGAAAAACTAAACAACATATATATAGATATGCATACCATACATAAGGAGACACTTAATTAAGGCTGATTTTTCCTTTAATCAATCAATATTCAAATCTTACAAATGTTATTATAGGCTCGAGAGAAAACCTAGACCATTACAATATAAAATAGCTACACCTAGAATTGGAAATCAAAAATTAGGGTTTCCTATGAATATATTTCTTATAATGGCTCTACAACTGCTTCTCTTTGTCAAAATGTTGTCCTCTCTTCTTTTTATGTTCTCCTCTCTTTTCTTGTACAATCTAGGACCATATATATTTCAAACTCATAGAGAGACCTTGGGAAGAGAACCAAGATCATCAAACGTTATACTGGCCCCCATGCTTGCTTGTATCACACTCACCTCACCACACACTAAGAATCTAGATCTTTTCATTAATGAGCACACAAATGAGGAACAAAACCCTCACAAAATTTGTAGCTGATCATGACAAAGAATGGATCTTTGATAGAAAGGAGGCCTATGAACCATAAAGAAGCATGGGTGCCACCTTATCCCACTTGCAATTGTTGAGAAATGCATTAAAAATCATCCTTATAGACTTAAAGATCAAATATAGTAGTTGAGAAAGTAGATGCAACATTAATGGAATTTACAATTAAAAACATGTCAATCAGGAGCATCATCAAAGTTTTAGGTCGGAAACAACCAATAGATTAAACATTAAATGGTTCACAAGCTTGAAAATTCATCTTCATCTAATATCATGTGTCGAGCTCAATGCAGTATACTAGCTTATGAAGAAAATGATATGAAGAATGTTGAAACCTTGATCCCCGAAAGACTTCTATCGAACATTCAGAATCGATTCTATCGCTTGCAGGAAGAAGGGAATAATGAAAGAAAAATAATTGATTGAAATATTAGAAATAATGTGGAGGGAAAGAAAATTTCAAGAGTCGAGGGTCAAGAATGAAACTTAATCCTTTTCATAAACTTGTGATAAAGGATAGAGGAAAGACTAAAAAGTTATATTGTCGGGAATCGGGAGTTGCAAGGAAGGTTTATTTCTTATCGCAGAGATAAGACAAAAGTTAGAGGAAGGATCCGATCTCTGAAAGCCAAAGTAAGATATCAGGGACCAAGGATTGGGTCAAAAGGTGTATGCCTTATAATGAAATGATGGTAAAAGGTAAGGAGGAAGTTTGATTCCTGCAATCTGAAACATCAACACTTAACCATTTTAAGGATTCATGAGGAATTTGGTGATTAGGGGTCCACGACTTATGGCTTACGAAAGGGAAACGGTAAGGGTTAATGGTTAAGGTTGATGATTGAAACTCAAAACATTTGGGAAAGTGATGGACTAGAAGGGGAAAAGACATAGGAGATCAAGAGCAATAGAAATGGTATGCAAGCAAGAAGACAACCAAAAGCGTGAAAGACTGAAAAGTTCAATACTTAGCCATTTTAGAGATTTTTTTGTGAATAGGCTTTTGACTGTAGCCTGCAAAGGGGCAAATGCAACTACGAGAGGGAGTTGAGCATGATACACCATTAAGATTTCTCAAATCTGTTATATTTGATGGGAATCACAAAGGGGATAATACATAGCACTATAAATTCATTAAATTTATAGGCTCTAACATTGGCTCTAGTTGGGGATGTGTATCTCTTGCAAGAATAGTCAGAATCCAAATCTCCAAGAGTAAACCATGTGCCAAGTCCATTTTTCTTTGTAACTACTTAATTTTTTTGCACTAAAACCCATACTTTCAAAATTCATTTGGTGGCCCCAGGCCCCCAAAAATGAAGAACCAATACTTGCCTCTGTCAAACACTTTGTTCTCCCTTAAATGTAGTTTGAAACTAGAAATTGAAAATTTTGGCATCTATTTTTTTCTCACTGGAGATGCCATTATCATTGTTCATTAGACCTTTGTGCATGCTTCTTTCAAACCTTTCTAGGTCTAGTAAAATGGGAAATTTAGGCATTGACTGGAATGCTTTATGACGCATAATACCATGGATGTCATATTTATCCATCATACCAAAGTCATAATTACTATGACATCCATCAACAATAACTTCACTATTATGCAACATCAAAACATCATCAAAATGAAAAGGAAAATAAAAATACTTATACCCCACATAATATTAGTCACTCCAAACATCATCCATGTCTTTCATTTCCTTGTCAAAATTAAAGAATCATAATAAATACTCATTATGTATTAGCTTTGAGCTAGGCAGTATCTCTTATGTATCTTGATCCCTGCACAAACCAACAACCTTAAGAGTATCCCATGAATCAACAAACTCTTTAAAAATTGTCTCATATCTGATAAGCACTCACTTTGTGTGATAAACAAAAAGTGTTCATATGCAGGTGTACACTCAAATTGAGTTTTTGATTCAGGTAAAAACAGGTTTTGAAGGGACCTGAAACCCTTTACAATCAAAAACAAGGCTACAAAAAGAACAGCTTGCAGCCAGCCAAATGCCAGCCCCCAAACAAGACCTGTCAAGATTTACATTTAGAACTACTCTTGTGGGAACAGAGAGTCATATCAAAAGAAGGCCTAGAGAATTTAGCCTTTTTTTCCCTTAACAGTAATCCAACCTTCTTCCACTTGCGTTGCCATATCATGCCAAGTCATCTCACAATTTTCCTAAGGTTTGCCTACAGCCATTGTCTCAAAAATTTCATCATTATTCCTTCGTCCAGGCAAAGACTTATCAGATAGGCCACCAAAAGTGATAGCCAGAGTGTTATCACCAAAAGTGGCCGCCAAACACCCAATCTCTCGCTCTTTAGGGGTTACAACCTGATAATCATATTGACATATTCATTCATATTTATCTTAGAAATGTAACTCAATCATTTCACTATGTGTTCTAGTGATTTGCAAACTAGACTTATCATCATCAATAATATCTCTAGATTTATCTTCATTTCATAGGTTGACAAATCTCTCCATCTCAGGTTCAAAAATAATATGTGACTCATCATACAGCTCAATGTAGAATGTTTCAAATGAAGGCTCAAATAATTCAAAATTTAATCCAGAGCCAAATTTCTCATAGTGACTATTCCTAACATATTTACTATTGTAATGGGTATCACAATCAACATTGCTTGTTGTTGTATTAACATGAATATATGAATATTTTTCAATATTAACACTTTCAAATTTAGCATGGTTAGTACAAGAATTAATAGAGAAACCTTCAGCTTTATTTGTATCATCACCCACTAGCAATCCTAACCCATATCCTTGCAGTTCATTATAACACACTACTTGTTCATTGAGGATTGAACACTTGTTTTGAACAACATGCACATAAATTTCTTCTTTACATGAAGCAAAGACCTCCATGTCAACCTCATATAAGCAATCATGAGGAGCAGAAAGATAATCGAGCTCATATAGATCATACTTAGCATCACAAGAAATTTCACCATTATATAAACCATGCTTAGAATCTTCAAAATAAATTTCTAAACATTCACTTTCAAAAACATCACCATTGAATTGCGATGGGATATCTACAGTACTCTCATTATTTTCACTGGTTGAGACATGGCAAGGCATGACTTCCTAGATTTATTTTACTTCTTCACATATTGTATTTGGATTGTCATAGGTACAATCTTGACCTAAACACACTTTGTTTATGAGTTGATCATAAACATTATCTTCACACTTTGCATGAGATTCATAATGTACTAGAAGATGCACTGGTGAACTAGATGCAATAATAGAGATACAATTATCTTGATAATAATTTGTGTTATGACCTACATTATGCATTTGCATAAGATATTCTAGAACAGCCTATACTTGTTGACATGTAACCTTTAGGCATTGAAAACTTTATGTTATCTTCGATATCCATATCAATTTCATATGCCTAATGAAGAGTTGCAAGATCTTTATCTCTCAATAGATAACTTGTTTCTTCATCAAATACACTAAGGTATATGACCAAACACATTGCATCATTTGGTTTGAAACATTTTGGAATATCCCTTATTGCCTTTGAAAACCTCAAGTTGAAATCTAGGACTAACTCTTTTTCTTCTTTCTAAATGTTGATGAATTTTGTGACCAACAAGCGAACATCAAATTTCTCACCAAATTGTTCCATGAACACTGTCATGAACCAATAGCACACAACGGTAAATTTGAGAACCAATCCCTAGTATCTTTCTTCAAAGATTGAACAAAGAGTTTCATGACAACATCTTCAGCATCTACTTCATAGTCTCCAATTAAATCACTGAAATCTTGTAGATGTCTACTTGTTGATCTAGAACTCCTTCCACTAAATTTTGGTAAATGCTCCCTAAGTTCATTAGGAATAGGGTCTAGCTAATCGTAAATGCCACTGAAATTTGGCAGTTTGTAACTTTCAACAAAGAATAATCTTTTTTGAGGATATGATTGTTGTTCTATTATGGCATTATAGCTTGTAGAGGGAGAACCAAAATGGTTATACATATTTGCAAATGAAGACTTATCCCCTCTACAACTACATGCTTCTCAATATCTCTTTATTTTGATAGAATATTAGGCTTTCTCAATTCCCTTTCTCTTAGTGTTAGGAATCACTAAATAAGGGAACAAAAAAGGTTCTAGGACCTTCTTGTAACTAACCTTCTTATGCAACTTTTCTTTTTGAAAAATAAAAATAAAAATACCTAGAGGTGTATTATAGCTATTGCAAATCTACTTTATTTGACTAGAAGCTTTGTAAGCCTAAGCTCTTCGACATTCATCGGGCTTATTTACAAAGTCGCCGCCTATCATCAAAGGATAAGATCTTTCAAGTAGCAGAAAGCTCCTCAAAGATAAATTTCATTCCAAGTTCACTCCATCAGCAGAGCAACTTTTTAAACTCTTCATACATGTTGCAACAAATTCCTCCTCTAGTTGTCAAGGTCTCCAATATGATATTAGCCTCAGGGTCCTAAAGATTTGAAACTCTTTTCTACTCCTCGACAATAGCATCAATTTTATTGGTGTAAGTTGACGGGATGCCAAACTTAACCAAAAAAAATGCACAATTGCAAACTTACCTTGTTACCAAGGCTCTGAAAATATTCTTGTCTTTGACATCCCCAACAACACCAATTTTGTTGGTGACTGAAGCTATAGGCCCCAAATCCCTAAGTTATGATAATCTTCTAGATGTTAGGGGTATCAAACCTGGGAAAATTACCACAAACCTATGTTTAGGTTGGGCAGCTAAGGACCAATGGTTGAGGTGGGTAAGAGCTCCTTCACTTTTGGCTTAGCAAGACCAAGGGGGTTTTCCCTAAAGTGTTGAATTGATGATTGAAACACTAAACAAAACCTTACAACAAACTATACCCATTGCATAGTGTATCCCAATACTAGTGTCACAATATACCTATGTGCTAGTTGGAACAAGGATGAGCACCTTATCAACAAATAATCCACCATATAAGTTGTACACATCTAAAAATGGTCACGGTCGATCGAACCTGTTAATTAATTAAATATGAATTATTTAATTAATGTTCTTAAGTCATCTACATATAAATAAATTTAATTATTTATTTATATTGTTCATTTTCTAATTCTTCTAATTTAATTAAATAAATTTATTTGTTTAATTAATGCTACCTTCTTCTTAATTAATTAAATAGATTTTACAATCTATTTACATTAATTATCAAAGTTTAAATTCTAAATTTAAATGATTATTCTTCCCTCCACGTTTAATTAAATATTTTCAATACTTAATTAAATCATTTTCTAAATTCCCACTCCTCTCACAAAAATTAAATATTCTTAATATTTAATTAAAAAGGCTTTTTTTTTCTATTCTCACATAATTAATTATTTACAATATTTAATTAAAGCCTTTTCATATTTCTCTCACACATAATTAAATATTTATTTATTTAATTATGAGAGAGACCTTTCAAATGGTCTCTTCATTTTCTGTCTCTCAGAATTCCACCTCTTTTTTCGAATTCTCGATCTCTCACTATTCATTCCAACAGGTTTGAACTCGACCGTCGATCTTGGCCAATCAAATTCCTATCTTCAAAAATCTATAAATACAGCCCTTTCATGAGTTGAAAAGGGACCTCGAATCTCACATCTTTCATGCGTAGTTTTTATAGTTGCAATCTTAGCAATTCATAGCATTTTAATTCAATAGTTCAATCTTATAGATGCATATGCATTCATAATAATCTCATTCTCTCAAGTGCCATTCTATAAGCTATGTTTGCACAACTGAGAGCAAACATATTGAAGTGAATCCTTGGAGATAGAGGACAATGGAACGAATTTGAAGAAACTGTTGTCAAGAGTTCGCATTTGTTTTATTTTATTTAGTTTTCTTCAATCTAATGTTTCATTGGTGTACTAGTTTATATTCAATTTAATTGACAAATTTCTAACGTACACATTTCTGGCGCCCACCGTCACTTCAAAAAGGGGCAAAATGTACACATCTAAAAATGGTCACGGTCGATCGAACCTATTAATTAATTAAATATGAATTATTTAATTAATGTTCTTAAGTCATCTACATATAAATAAATTTAATTATTTATTTACATTGTTCATTTTCTAATTCTTCTAATTTAATTAAATAAATTTATTTGTTTAATTAATGCTACCTTCATCTTAATTAATTAAATAGATTTTACAATCTATTTACATTAATTATCAAAGTTTAAATTCTAAATTTAAACGATTATCTTCCCTCCACGTTTAATTAAATATTTTCAATACTTAATTAAATCATTTTCTAAATTCCCACTCCTCTCACAAAAATTAAATATTCTTAATATTTAATTAAAAAGGCTTTTTTTATCTATTCTCACATAATTAAATATTTACAATATTTAATTAAAGCCTTTTCATATTTCTCTCACACATAATTAAATATTTATTTATTTAATTATGAGAGACACCTTTCAAATGGTCTCTTCATTTTCTGTCTCTCAAAATTCCACCTCTTTTTCGAATTCTCGATCTTTCACCGTTCATTCCAATAGGTTTGAACTCGACCATCGATCTTAGCCAATCGAATTCCTATCTTCAAAAATCTATAAATACAGCCCTTTCATGAGTTGAAAAGGGACCTCGAATCTCACATCTTTCATGCGTAGTTATTATAGTCGCAATCTTAGCAATTCATAGCATTTTAATTCAATAGTTCAATCTTGTAGATGCATATGCATTCATAATAATCTCATTCTCTCAAGTGCCATTCTATAAGTTGTGTTTGCACAATTGAGAGCAAACATATTGAAGCGAATCCTTGGAGATAGAGGACAATGGAACGAATTTGAAGAAATTGCTGCCAAGAGTTTGCATTTGTTTTATTTTATTTAGTTTTCTTCAATCTAATGTTTCATTGGTGTACTAGTTTATATTCAATTTAATTGACACATTTCTAACGTACACATAAGTGTTTAAGAATGTGATACCCCCTTGTGTTGCTATATTCGTTTATACATGGTAGTATAACACATAAAATAAAAATATGTTTGAGTTGATGTAATTGGAGTTTGTTGAGGATGATAGGAGAGAAAGCCAATCATAGGTCGGTGCCTTTATCCATTGGGAAACATAGTTTTTAGGTTTAGTCAAACATGCAATAACTAAAAACAAGGTGATGCCTTAATAAAGTCACCACAAAAAACTATGCTTTTTAAAATGCATAGGCAAGTTGGGCTCTACACATTCATTTAGAAAGATAATAAATGGTTGCAGAATATTAAGAGAGTCTACTTAGTAATCCTCAAGTATACCCACACATTTCTTTTGTTATATTGAAAAGATACCATGCAAATGGTTTGCAAGGATTTTACATTCTTCTCCCTGAAAAACTAAAGAACATACATCTAGAAATGCATACCGTACATAAGGAGACATTGAACTAAGGTTGATTCTACCTTTAATCAATCAATCTTCAAAAGTTACAAATGTTATTACAGGTTTGAGAGAAAGGCCAGATCATTACAATGCAAAATAGCTACACCCAAAACTGGAAATCAAAACCTAGGGTTTCTTGTGGATATCTTTCTTTTGCTAGCTCTGCAACTACTTCTCTCTTCAAAATGTTATCCCCTCTTCTTTTTTGTTCTCCTCTCTTTTCTTTTAATATCTAGGACTATATATCTTTCAAACTCATTGAGAGACCTTGGGAAGAGAACCAAGATCATCAGAAATTGTACTGACCCCCATGCTTAATTGTATCACACTCACCTCGCCACATGCTAGGAATTTAGTCCCTTTCATTAATGAGCAAACAAACGAGGAACAAAACCCCTCCAAAATCTACAGCAAATCACGGAAAAGAATGGATCTCTGATAGCAAGGAGGCTTGTGAACCATAAAGAAGAATGGGTGTTGCTTTATCCCGCTCGCAGTTGTTGAGAAATGCATTAAACGTCATCCATGTAGCCTTAAAGATCAAATCTAGTAGTTGGAAAAGTAGTTATAACATTAATGGCATTTATGACTGAAAATACATCAATTGAGAGCATCGTCGAAGTTTCGGGCCCCAAACAACTATTGGATTAAACATTAAATGGTTTGCAAGCTCAAACAATCATCTTCATCAAATATCGGGCTTCAAGCCTGCATCATACTACTTGATGAAGAATGTCAAAACCTCGATCCTCGAAAGACTTATGTCGAACATCAGGAATCGGGTCTACTGCTTGTAGGAAGAAGGGAATAATGAAAGCAAAAGAGTTGATGGAAAGATTAGAAAGAATGCGGAGGGAAAGAAAATTTCAGGAATCAAGGGTCGGGAATGAGACTTAATCCTTATCGCAAAATTGTGATAAAGGATAAGAGGAAAGACTAATTCCCGAAAGACCAAAAATTTACATTGTCAAGAATCGGGAGTCACGAGGAAGGCTTATGTCTTATCGCAAAGATAAGACAAAAGTTAGAGGAAGGATCTGATCTTTGAAAGCCAAAGTAAGATATCGAGGACGGGGGATCGAGTCGAAGGCTTATGCATTATAATGAAATGATGGAAAAAGGTAAGGAAGAAGGTCAATCCCCAAAGTCTGCAACATCAACACAACCATTTTTTAAGGATTCATCGAAACTTCGATGATCAGGGGGAGGACTTATGGCTTATGAAAGGGAAGCAATAAGGGTTAAAGGTTAAGACCAATGACCAAAACTCAAAGAATTTGGGAAACCAATTGATTAGAGGGGGAAAAGGGGCAGGAGATCAAGAGCGATATAAATGGTATGCGAGCAGGAAGACAATCGAAAGCTTGAAAGATCAAAAAGTTCAATACTAGCCATTTTGGAGAACTTTTTGCAAATGGATTTTTGACTATAACCTGCAAAGTGGGAAATACAAATACCAGAGGGACTTGAGCATGATACACAATTAGGATTTCTCATATAGCTTATAATTGATGGGAATCACAAAGGGGGTAATATAAAGCACTATAAATTCATTAAATTTATAGGCTCCAATGCAGGGATGGTCTTGGCCTTGGAATATTGACTCTCAATATCATCTTCAATTTATGGATGACATGCTTTGATGGGACTAGTGAAAATTGGGGAAGTAGTCAGTTTCAAAAAAACTTTAGATATATACTTATCTATAACCACTAGATAGCAAATAAATGAAGACAAATCCAACATTTTCTCCTCCTAGTGATTTTTTTGAAGATTAATATCGATGGCTCCACTCGAGGTAACCCAAGTGCAACAAGGGCTAGGATAATTAATTACAATAGTGGACGTTTGGTTCTTCTTTTTTTTTCTACTCATATGGGATTGAACTCTAATAATCAAATGAAAGCCTAAGCCATTCTTAAGGATTTGGAGAGAGCCTATGCATTGGAATGGAGGAAGGTTATCTGTAAAATAGATTCAATTATTCTAATTTCCCTATTGAATAAAAGAAATTTGCAAAAGTTCTAGAGGTTGGCTTTGGTGGCTAAGCAAATTTTTCATCGCACCACAAACTTTGACTCAATATCTTTTGTTCACATTCCCAAATAATGGAATAAGGTGGTTGATTGTTTGGCCAAATGGACCTATGAAGAGATATGCAATTGGAATGTTGTGAATAGGGCAAGATTTTAGCTTATCCATGATGATTAGATGTAAAATTGATTTATTGGTTGGGAAGAATATGGATCTTGATTAGCATTTGAATTTCACTAAAGTAATATTGATTGGTATTTGCAAAAAACCCCTATCAATTTCATTAAATGTAATATTGATTGGTATTGCAAGAAACCCCTATCAATTTCAATAAATGTGATATTGATTGGTATTACAAGAAACCCCTATCAATTACTCTCTTGTTGATTGTTTTGATGACTATAACTAACCAAAATATTTGAATTTAACTTTCCTTGAATAAATTATTTATTTTTGAGAAAAAACCAAAAAGGGGTCCAAAAGCAATGTCTAGGTCGATGTCATTTCTCAAAGAAACAATTCATTAAATTGATGATTGTCTTTTGGTTTATATAATTTTGAGGTAGTTTATCATGTCTAGTAGGTTTGCCTCTAGACCTGTGACATTTTTTAAGCAGGTACCAAGTGTCTAGTATTTTGAACTCTCTGATTTGGCCAACCTCTAAAATGGTTTGATGTACACTTTTAACTGAATATAGAAATGTAAATTTCCACAAAATAATAAAACTCCTGTATTGAACAACTAAAACACAAACCTCAATCCAGAAAATGATGACCAGAAGAAGCTCTTTAACATTTTGAAAATTACAAGCATTCAACATATAATCTAAAACTTTGAAGATCAGAAGCTCTTTCTTCCTCACCTCAACACTCTAATCCTATTGAAAATTATCAAAATACATAATTGCCAACATTGTTCATATATACATTTATTTATCATCAACTTGGTAAGCATAAGATTATGAAGCACATTTTAGCCCGATGGATTTAGAGCAAGCGGTGGGAAATGATAAGCTTCATACCACAAACCGGGTTTCCATTGTCAAACACCAAGGCACCTTGTCGTGGCCAAGGGTACACCCTGAAGACATTTATTTTACACTAAATTTGGGTAGAATATTACATTCAACATGCTTGTTGAAACATTGCACCAAACTCACTTGATACAGTGTACATCCAATGGACAAGACTGAATGCCCAAATCTCAGGTGAATCTGACATTTAAGAAATTCCCGTCATAGCACTAGTTAGATGTCAGATGTAGCAAATCCAAAATATAGCAAATACAATTATGACACACACTTGAATGTGTAGAGATATTCAAAAAAAATATGGATCTCCCTGACAAGTATGACATTGAGAAAGGCATTTAAAGATTTCTTGTTCTTATATAATGATTAAAAAATAAACTTATTCGGGTTCTTTATAAAGTCCGCAAATCATGTAGATTGAAATTTTCTGCCCATTGGTTACAACAATTATGTGCAATTTATTAAATAATTTCAATTCTACTCTAATTTCTCTAGTTGTTTTAACTAGCTGTAACATGCATTGAGGAAGCTTGAAAAGAAAATAATGATTAAAAATTAACATAATCATTATTTTAAATATTTCGTGTTTTTAAATAATGATTAAATATAAATGCAATTGGGTTCTCCTTCTAAAGCGCCTCCGCATTGTTGATGTGTATTTTATGACCACACCAACACAGAATAAAATGTCCAACGGTCACTCTATTCTCTCTTGATCAAATTATTTTGCGTGCTAAGATTGCGTGAGAGATCATGCGTTCAACTCCAAGGTTCCTTATATTGCGAATAGACTCAGTTGGTTGATGTGAATATGTTGGATATTCGAAGGGGACTTACGTAATTGTTCAACTTCTTGAAGCAGATGAAAGATTTGACTATGATGCTCTGACTTCTAAACTAACCCGAAAATGCCAAATTTAAAGGAGATAAGGGGAGAAATTCTATAATCTATTTCTAAAGGGTGGAATGTGAGGATTGACTTAAACAATCTTCAAACCAAACTTTGCTTTGTCTCCCTTAGGATAACTTCCACAAAATTGGTGCAATCTTCAAAGGGTGAGTAGCATATTCAAATCATGACACAGCATGCACACACCATCACAACAATGCATGTGGACACATGAATCACTATTGAAGTTAAGCGCTAATGCTCCAGTTGACCATGTAGGGCGAACTCACCATCAACAAGCCCGCTAGTGGTATGGACGAAAGAAGACTTGCTCAAATCAAACCATGTATTCCACAACAAACAACTACTTGCATAAAATAAAGCCTACTTTACTCTATCAATTTGAATTGGAAAGACGAAAAGGCCTTGCTAGCTATTCACAATAAAAGATAGAACCACCATGCAATGATAAACCTTTGTATTATGAGAGTTTTCCACAACAACCTCTTACAAAACTTTCAAATTCAAAGGGAAAGCTTTCTTTCCTTTTCAAATTAAGCTAACTCTCTATCTATTCTAACTTCTATCTTCTCTACTCTCAATCTAATAATTTACAAATGAGGTGGGATGCCCCTTTTATAGTTGGCCCAGTCCAACGGATGGCTTAGATTGAATTACAATAAAGGGATCAGATTGAGCCACATATGCCCTAATTAGGGTTTTTTCCCTAAAAACCGCAACAAAAAGGAGTGGTACAATGAATGCACAGAAGATTCTCCACTCCTTTGTAGGAACCACTATGAGCAATTAATGCCCACTATCCTCTTCTAGAAGATTCTCGTCCAAAAACGTGTTCCCATTGTTCTCCTCTTCCAATTTTGTTGCGTTAGGAGGAGGCAACAACAATCAATTCGAACCCTCCTTGCAAACTTTTTTTTCTCCGTTAATTCCTCTTGTTTTAATTCCTGGACGTACTTCTTCCTTGTAACTTTCATATTTCTCTAGCCCACTGCCTTCAGCGCATTTAGCCTCTTTTGCATCACGTTCCTAATGCCTTAGACAAATCTTCACTGTCGTTTCCTTTTTTCCAAAGTTGTAACTTTGTCCAGCTTCATCACCTCAAGTCTTCACGCTCCGGCTCCGGTGTTCATCTTGCAAAACAGAAAGAAGAGCATCAGAACGCTTATAATATAAATTCACTTTACTTACCTAATTTCCATGTTATGATTGATTGATCTCCGGATGTGATAGAGTTCATCATTTCCAGCAAACTTTCATAACTTTTCAACAACTGGGTGCATGGTGTTCATTTTATGAGGTCCTCTTCAAAGGCACATCCACCACCTTGTGCCTAGATTTTGTGCCTTAAACAATATTTCACCTTGAGGATGCACTTGAATGCTTGATGTTCTAGCTTTATTTCATCTTCAAATTCCTCCATGCCTTAGATAAATTTCATCTCTACCCTATGAGTGTATTTGACCCCCTTGTTGCTTCATTTTTTTCTTTCCTTAGACAATTTTGTCTTCATAAATTTCATCCACTGTAATCTAGGCACTCATTTTGACATCGCCAGCCAAGGCATTTTGTAAAAACATTTCTCTGCCTTAGAAAATTTAATTTCGCCTAGGAAATTCATCAAACAGGCGCCAGGCTAGAATCTTCGTCAAAACAACACGAGCAAGGTGTGGAAAAACTTTAAATCATCTCCCAGTGGGAAATGTCCAATACCCAGAAGAAATTTCCCCTCAGAAATCTTCATTTTCATGTGTATCCAAACGAAGGGGTAAGTTTAATTTTTATTATTTTTGAAAAATAATAAAAATTGCTAAGGTTGATTCCATTTTATTCTGGACGTATTCCACACCTACAGTCTTCATTTTTTATGCCTTGGCATTTTTCCCTAACTCCTTGAAGAATTTCCCCTCCTATTCATGGGCATATTTCACCTTACACTTGGAAAATTCAATATTACCTCCCTTGGGCGTATTTCTCATCTTCACCTTAGGAAATGCCTTAGAAATTATTAAAATTTAATCAACTTACCTTGGGCATACTTCATAACACATACCTTTACCTTCATTTCCCAAGCAATTTCACACCTTAACAATTTTCCCATCTTTACTCACCTTGGGTGCATTTTAGAAGGCCTTCTTCTATTTTAGCTTGCCTTGGAAATTTACCCACCTTCATTTGATTGTTGGGCACATTTAACTCCTATTCTTCAGATTTCCAGCCTTAGAAAATATTCTTCAACCACCTTCTTCCTTGGGCGCAATTGAGGTGCATACTTTCATTTATTTTATTTTTTTATCACTTAGAAAATTTCTGCCAACACCCTCACCTCAAGGGCGTATTCCAGCTAGTGAGGTTTTAGTTTTGAAGACTTAGAAAGTTTTGAGGCCTCCTCACAACTTGGGCGCATATGGAGGGGTCTCCTTCCATGTTTTTCACTTAGAATTTTTTTTACTCCACACCTCCTTTGGGCGCATTTAGGGTATGCAGCTGTAATTTTTCATGACAGCATATTTCAAACACCTCAACTCACCTTGGGCGCATTTTACCCTTGGTGCTTTCATCTTGAATTAGAAGCCTTTTCATCATGTTCACTTCCTTTGTTGGGCGTATTCCCACCCTTGAGCTTTCATTTTGTGACTTAGAATACTTTTATCTTGTCACTTCTCTTGTTGGGCACACTTCACCTATGGAGGAGGTATTTTCCACGCCTTGAAATTCTCTTGCCATGTCCTCCATGTAACCTTGTAAGTTGGGCGCATTTGAGGTCCTCTGCCTCTATTTTCTAACTTAGAAAAAATTCCTTAGACCCTTGCTCACCTTGGGCGCGTTTTCCTAGTGGTGTCTTAACTTTGCATGACTTAGAAAATTTCTAAGTCCCTCATATTGCCTTGGGCGCATTTCAGCCCATGAGCTCTCATCTTATCTCACTTAAAAACTTTTTAAAGTTTCTATGTCCTTGAGGGTGCATTCTAGGGGTGTTGCTTTTATTTCAACTTGCCTTAGAATATTTTCCACCATCTCCCCAACATGGGCGCATTTTAGGGGTCATGCTCCCACTTTCAAACACTTAGAAATAGTTTCTCCTCCACTCCTTGCTTGGGCACATCTGGAGGGTGTTGCTTTCATCTTCACCACTTAGAATCTTTTATGCCTCCTTCATCCCCTTCATGGGCGCATTTGAGAGGGGCCTCTTTTATTTTCTTTACTTAGAAAATTTACATGCCTCACTCCTTGCTTGATGGCGCATTCCACATGTGCAACTTTATTTTCAACACCTCAGCCTTTTTACAAGTCCTCTACTCATAGCTGAGGGCACATTTGAGAGGGGAGGAGGAATTTTAACACTTAAAAAACATTTTCATTCTCTTCTTAGGCTTGGGCACATTCCACCTATCCTCATGCCAATTTCAATTTGTGGACTTAGAAATTTCAATGCCTTCAGCTACCTCTTGCCACTCCATTTTTAGTAAGCTCTGGAGAAGTGAGACTTTTTGTCGCCTTTTATTTGCTGACTCTGGAGCTGGCGTGGTATGCCTCCTATGGACCTGCTACCCTATTTATACCTGTTTCCCAAGCTCATCTGCTATTTTTAGCTCGCTTGCTATTTTTAGCAAACCCTAAAATTGCTCAACTTCTGCAGCTCCGTTTGACTTGAATTTTTCACCATGTGGTCCTCATCACTTGGTGAACCTATTCACACCTGCCCCTCGTGCTGACCTGCTATTTATAGCCATGTTCTGTAGATGACTTACTATAAATAGTAAGTGCTTGGATTGCGCCCAAATTTTACCAGTAGATTGCCTGAAGGATGTTGATTGCAATGGGATACCTTCGTTTTTCAAAATTCTGGCTTTTTACCCCTCTTTTTAGGCATCAAAGTTGGAAACCCTAATATGACTTGCATGTGCCCTGAACGGTCTCCGTTTGACTTGATTTCTACTGCATGTCGATCTGCCTGCTGACCTGAAGTGTCGGGCGACTACCGGAGTGTACCTGCTAAAAATAGAAACTCCCTGAAAAGTGGTCAATCCACTACTGGATGATTTTGCATGTCATATTGCTTGTGGGACCTCAAAAAAACCCAGAAAACTGGTCTGCATGTGGGCACTGGCTAAAAATAGTAAGTATTTGAAAATTGATCCCTTCTGCTTGCATGTCACATCATTGCGAAGCCCTCGAAAAACCAATGAGGAATATCCAGACATGCATTGAAAAATACTACATGCAAACCCCAAAAACAGCCTCTGAAGGCTGACTTGTTGAAAGTCATCATCTCGGATTGCATGTTATATCATCGTGAACGTTTTGAAAAACCCAGAAACATTTCTCCGACATGCATTGAAAAATAATACCTGTAAACCCTGAAAATGGCTCCTGAAGCCGGAACTGTTAAAAATAGCAAGTTGTCATAATTCGTTCTAATTTTGTGTGCAGGCACCTTGAAGTTACCTGGATGTGCCAAGGTCGTCAGAATCCCAAAATCTTGAGGAAAAGACCTCAGATTGAACACTTACTAAAAATAGTAAGTCGTCAAAACATGATGAAAATTCAGTGGGATCCTGCCATGAGCTCTCTGATTGCAATGCCAAGCTCAGATGTCAATTAGCCAACTCAATTTAACTTTAAACTGGCCTAAAGAATGAAAACCCTAATTTCACAGACAACCAAAATTCCAAATTAGGTCAAAGAATAGGACATCCCTGAAAGGACAAAAAGATCAGAGAGAGAGAGAGAGACGCAAAACCAAAGCCAAAAGACCAAAATGGGGCAAAAAAAAGGGGGGTCCCCATCTGGCATGGGGTGATGTGTGAAAAGGTCACAACATTAGCACCACTTTGAATGAATGTTCCTGAACATTTCAAATATAAAACCCCTTTCATACTTAGAACCTTTGGATAATTCTTTCCAACCTATCAACTGGCTAGGGGATGCACTTAAAAGGGAAGAGGAATCCTAAATTGGATCACGGCTCCTCATCTTTTCAATTACAAGTGTGTTTATTCCACCCCAAAAGACCATTGAAGTTCCTGGAATCCGTCGTGACGAGCTACATAATGATCCTAACTTTTTAAAAGCATCCTGTAATTCCCACGAATATTGGTCCATTGCCAGCCAGGCATCCATAGCCCCAATGGAGTTATTCACAAATTCCCAAAGCCAAATACTTTGATATTTCTTTCATTGCTCCTTTTCAGATATTTCCTTTTAGCACATTTTATTTTTTCGTGTACTCGCAATTGGCTTATAAGCAGTGAAGCTCATTTTGGGTTTGAGAATTACAGGGGTGATTAAGTAGGATTTAAGATTTTTTCACCTACCACGACTTTTCCCAAAAAACTTCAATGACTTAGAGCAATCAATTATGCATGTAAAATATAGTAATCATGAGACTTGGTGTCAAGACACAATAGATGATTCCCTTCCGAGTCAAGTACAAATCCTAACCAAATGATAAAACTTGAAAGAACAACCTTAGATTCTAAAGCGCTTCCTGAATGACACAACATCCCTCTTCACAAATGGGATCCCCTTTATATTCTCAACTAAACTAAGCAACAAATAAACTAGGGAAAGCAAAGTGGACCAAGCCAAGCAAAAACAGAAATGAAAACCTATTCTAACAGGACAAAATTTCGAATGAACAAGACTCGGAGGGAAAAAATATATGCAACTCCTATCATGACTTCTTAGGACATTCAGCGGCAACACAACAACAGTGATAGTGTGGAGCCTAGCAAACTTGTCTTTGAACTCAGAAAAGTAATCTTTCGCAATACAAATCTCAAACTCAAGCGAAACTTCATGAAAGATTAGCAATTGAGGAAACTCATCTAGACCATGATTAATCCACAAGCAAGTTGTCTTTCCTAGACCTCCATAATCAAATTCATAACCTTCAAAATAAAGAGCAAGGAAAGAGACAACCTGGCGTTCTTCGTGCTTGAATGGAGACTCTTGATCATCGTGCATAGACCCACCATGTGAAGAGAGATTCCAAACATCCTCTGGAGGTTGCCATTGGTGATGAGTGGTTCCGTTTGCAACTATGACACGCAAAATTTCACTTGTTGATTCATCTCGAGACCCTCTTGGAAGTAGACTCAATGCCCCTTTGAATCGTTCATAACTCTTTGTTCCATCAGGTGGTACTTGACCTTCGAGATGACATTCTTCCTTTATCCATTCACCTTCAGGCGATCGCAATTGGTGATACAATACTTCATTTTCACCAACACCATGCTCATGGAATTCTAACTCATCTTTGAAACCCGGGAAGAACTCTTTTGTATCCTCATGTAGAATAGACCAAGCATCCTTGTGCACATCTGTAAGCGTGTCCTCAAAAATTAAGGATTCCTTAATAAGCTGGTTCTCAAATATAAAGGGTAGCGCCCCTTCAAATTGTTCTGTTTGTGGGCAGGAGGCGAGACATTTGAAATATGATGACTGTTCTCCATATACTTCTTTTGATGTTACATCTGGCTCACCAATTTGCCCATCCTTTCGATCACTTTCTCCAAGGGTACTTGAAACAACTTGCAGCTCTTCAATTGGATCTTCTCTTTGTGGTTCGGATGAATACTCAACAAGGATCTCCTCTTTTCCTTGGATGGGTGAAGCATCACGCGATAGGTCTTCGTGACAATTTTCCAAACCTTGATCATTGCCCACAATTTCTTCATTCTCTTGAACGTCTTCTATTGTCTCCCTCATTTCAACGCCTTCTTCTTTTGGTGCAATGTTTGGAACTTCACTTTCAACTACAATCTCTTTTGGCTCAATCATGTGATCCTCATGAAACTCACTCCCTTGCTCATCACATGATGTGGTGCTATGCTCCTTCCATGTTTTGTCTTCTAGGCATTCCTCCTCTGGTGCATGGTATGTCGGCGGAATGTGTGCCTCTGAAAATTTTGCATTGCATATACTTGGATGTTCCAACCATCCCAACTGATGTTGCACTTGACTGATGGCCTCCTTGCATAATTGAAAAGTAGATTCTAAATGCCTCTCATTGTGGATTCTACACCAGCCAGTCAACAGGATGCATTCCACGGGCAACTTTTCAATGCTCAACTGCTTCTTACTTCTTTTTTTGTATTTCTCGAAGAGTTCACTGAGGCTTGGACCTTCTGGCACAACTGGTTTGAAAATGTCTCGAAAGAAAATTTCTTGTTGCAAAGCGTGATGCACCCTTGACAAGAACGTCATACAATTCAATTCATTGTGCCAAGTGGTACCATGAATTCTGCATCTATCTCTTGCTGCAAAGTCAGATAAACTTCCTGGAGACAACTGCACATTCAAAACACAATGTAGCAAGGGAAGATCAACTTGAACACCTCCATGGTCATGAGAAAATTGTGGCCGATATCCATCCATTGATGAATCTCTAATTTTTTTTATTTTTCAAACTTCACTTTTTTTGGATTTTTTGACATAGAAGAGATCTAACATATCTTTGATTTGGCATTTCGAACTTTATACTGGTTCTATCCAGTTGAATTTTTCCTCTTGTGAGAATGAACAACCTTAAGTCAGCGCTCCTTCTAGCGCCAATTCTGTTGACGTGTGTTTTATGACCACACCAACACAAAATAAAATGTCCAACGGTCACTCTATTCTCTCTTGATCAAAGTATTTCGCATGCTAAGATTGTGTGAGAGATCATGCGTTCAACTCCAAGGTTCCTTATATTGCGAATAGACTCAGTTGGTTGATGTGAATATGCTGGGTATTCCAAGGGGACTTACGTAATTGTTCAACTTCTTGAAGCAGATGAAAGATTTGACTATGATGCTCTGACTTCTAAACTAACCCGAAAATGCCAAATTTAAAGGAGATAAGGGGAGAAATTCTATAATCTATTTCTAAAGGGTGGAATACGAGGATCGACTTGAACAATCTTCAAACCAAACTTTGCTTTGTCTCCCTTAGGACAACTTCCACAAAATCGGTGCAATCTTCAAAGGGTGAGTAGGATGTTCAAATCATGACACAGCATGCACACACCATCACAACGATGCATGTGGACACACGAATCACAATTGAAGTTAAGCGCTAATGCTCCAATTGACCATGCAGGGCGAATTCACCATCAACAAGCCCGTTAGTGGTATGGACGAAAGAAGACTTGCTCAAATCAAACCATGTATTCCACAACTAATAACTACTTGCATAAAATAAAGCTTACTTTACTCTATCAATTTAAATTGGAAAGACGAAAAGGCCTTGCTAGCTATTCACAATAAAAGATAGAACCACCATGCAATGATAAACCTTTGTATTATGAGAGTTTTCCACAACAACCTCTTACAAAACTTTCAAAGGGAAAGCTTTCTTTCCTTTTCAACTTAAGCTAACTTCTAAGCTAACTCTCTATCTATTCTAACTTCTATCTTCTCTACTCTCAATCTAATAATTTACAAATGAGGGGGGATGCCCCTTTTATAGTTGGCCCAGTCCAACGGACAACTTATATTGAATTACAATAAAGGGCTCAGATTGAGCCACATATGCGCTAATTAGGGTTTTTGCCCTAAAAACTGTCATAGAGAGGAGTGGGGCAATGAATGCACAAAAGATTCTCCACTCCTCTATAGGAACCACTATGAGCAATTAATGCCCACTATCCTCTTCTAGAAGATTCTCGTCTAGAAATGTGTTCCCACTATTCTCCTCTGCCAATTATGTTGCGTTAGGAGGAGGCAACAACACTCAGTTCAAACCCTCCTTGCAAAAAAAAATTTCTCTGTTAAGTACTCTTGTTGTTTTAATTCCTGGACGTACTCCTTCCTCTTAACTTTCATATTTCTCTAGCCCACTGCCTTGGGCGCATTTAGCCTCTTTTGCATCACATTCCTAATGCCTTAGACAAATCTTCACTGTCGTTTCCTTTTTTAAAGTTGTAACGTTGTCCAGCTTCATCACCTCAAGTCTTCACGCTCTGGCTCCGGTGTTCATCCTGCAAAACAGAAAGAAGAGTATCAGAACGCTTATAATATAAATTCACTTTACTTACCTAATTTCCATGTTATGATTGATTGATCTCCGGATGTGATAGAGTTCATCATTTCCAGCAAACTTTCATAACTTTTCAACAACTAGGTGCATGGTGTTCATTTTATCAGGTCCTCTTCAAAGGTGCATCCACCACCTTGTGCCTGGAGTTTGTGCCTTAAAAAATATTTCACCTTGAGGATGCACTTGAATGCTTGATGTTCCAGCTTTATTTCATCTTCAAATTCCTCCATGCATTTGACAAATTTCATCTCTACCCTGTGAGTGTATTTGACCCCCTTATTGCTTCATTTTTTTCTTTCCTTAGACAATTTTGTCTTCTTCATAAATTTCATCCACTATAATCTAGGAGCTCATTTTGACATCGCCAGCCGAGGCATTTTGTAAAAACATTTCTATGCCTTAGAAAATTTAATTTCGCCTAGGAAATTCATCAAACAGGCGCCAGGCTAGAATCTTCGTCGAAACAACACGAGCAAGGTGTGGAAAAACTTTAAATCATCTCCCAGTGGGAAATGTCCAATACCCAAAAGAAATTTCCCCTCATAAATCTTCATTTTCATGTGTATCTAGACGAAGGGGTAAGTTTAATTTTTATTAGTTTTGAAAAATAATAAAAATTGCTAAGGTTGATTCCATTTTATTCTGGACGTATTCCACACCTGCAGTCTTCATTTTTTATGCCTTGGCATTTTTCCCTAACTCCTTGAAGAATTTCCCCTCCTGTTCATGGGCATATTTCACCTTGCACTTGGAAAATTCAATATTACCTCCCCTGGGCGTATTTCTCATCTTCACCTTAGGAAATGCCTTAGAAATTATTAAAATTTGATCAACTTACCTTGGGCGTACTTCATAACACATACCTTTACCTTCATTTCCCAAGCAATTTCACGCCTTAACAATTTTACCATCTTTACTCACCTTGGGTACATTTTAGAAGGCCTTCTTCTATTTTAGCTTGCCTTGGAAATTTCCCCACCTTCATTTGATTGTTGGGCACATTTAACTCCTGTTCTTCAAATTTCCAACCTTAGAAAATATTCTTCAACTACCTTCTTCCTTGGGCGCAGTTGAGGTGCATACTTTCATTTATTTTATTTTTTTATCACTTAGAAAATTTATGCCAACACCCTCACCTCAAGGGTGTATTCCAGCTAGTGAGGTTTCAGTTTTGAAGACTTAGAAAGTTTTGAGGCCTCCTCACAACTTGGGCGCATATGGAGGGGTCTCCTTCCATGTTTTTCACTTAGAAATTTTTTTTACTCCACACCTCCCTTGGGCACATTTAGGGTATGCAGCTGCAATTTTTCATGACTTAGCATATGTCAAACACTCACCTTGGGCGCATTTTACCCTTGGTGCTTTCATCTTGACTTAGAAGCCTTTTCATCATATTCACTTCCTTTGTTGGGCGCATTCCCACCCTTGAGCTTTCATTTTGTGACTTAGAATACTTTTATCTTGTCACTTCTCTTGTTGGGCGCACTTCACCTATGGAGGAGGTATTTTCCACGCCTTGAAATTCTCTTGCCATGTCCTCCATGTAACCTTGTAAGCTGGGCGCATTTGAGATCCTCTACCTCTATTTTCTAACTTAGAAAAAATTCCTTAGACCCTTGCTCACCTTGGGCGCATTTTCCTAGTGGTGTCTTAACTTTGCATGACTTAAAAAAAATTTTAAGTCCCTCACATTGCCTTGGGGGCATTTCAGCCCATGAGCTCTCATCTTATCTCACTTAGAAACTTTTTAAAACTTCTATGTCCTTGAGGGCACATTCTAGGGATGTTGCTTTTATTTCAACTTGCCTTAGAATATTTTCCATCATCTCCCCAACATGGGCGCATTTTAGGTGTCATGCTCCCACTTTCAAACACTTAGAAATAGTTTCTCCTCCACTCCTTGCTTGGGTGCATCTGGAGGGTGTTGCTTTCATCTTCACCACTTAAAATCTTTTATGCTTCCTTCATCCCCTTCATGGGCACATTTGAGAGGGGCCTCTTTTATTTTCTTTACTTAGAAAATTTGCATGCCTCACTCCTTGCTTGATGGTGCATTCCACATGTGCAACTTTATTTTCAACTCCTCAGACTTTTTACAAGTCCTCTACTCATAGCTGAGGGCACATTTGAGAGTGGAGGAGGAATTTTAACACTTGAAAACTTTTTCATTCTCTTCTTAGGCTTGGTCACATTCCACCTGTCCTCATGCCAGTTTCAATTTGTCGACTTCGAAATTTCAATGCTTTCAACTACCTCTTGCCACTCCATTTTAAGTAATTTATGGAGAAGTGAGACTTTTTGTCGCCTTTTATCGTCCGACTCTAGAGCTGGCATGGTATGCCTCCTATGGCCCTGCTACCCTATTTATACCTGTTGCCCAAGCTCATCTGCTATTTTTAGCAAACCCTAAAATTGTTTGACTTTTGTAGCTCCGTTTGACTTAAATTTTTCACCACGTGGTCCTCATCGCTTGGTGAACTTGTTCACACCTGCCCCTCGTGTTGACCTGCTATTTATAGCCATGTTCTGTAAACAACTTACTATAAATAGTAAGTGCTTGGATTGTGCCCAAATTTTACTAGTAGATTCCCTGAAAGATGATGATCGCAATGGGATACCTTTGTTTTTCGAAATTCTAGCTTTTTACCCCTCTTTTTAGGCATCGAAGTTGGAAACCCTAATATGACTTGCATATGCCCTAAACGGACTCCGTTTGACTTGATTTCTGCTGCATGTCGTGTTGCTTGCTGACCTGAAGTGTTGGGCGACTGTCGGAGTATACCTGCTAAAAATAGAAACTGCCTGAAAAATGGTCAATCCACTACCGGATGATTTTGCATGTCATATTGCTCATGGGATCTCAGAAAACCCAAAAAACTGGTATGCATGCGAGCACTGGCTAAAAATAGTAAGTATTTGAAAATTGATCCCTTCTGCTTGCATGTCACGTCGTTACGAAACCCTCGAAAAACCCATGAGGAATATCCAGACATACGTTGAAAAATACTACATGCAAACCCCAAAAACAATCTCTGAAGGTTGAATTGTTGAAAGTCATCATCCCGGATTACATGTTATATCATCGCGAACGTTTTGAAAAACGCAAAAACATTTCCCCGACATGCATTGAAAAATAATACCTGTAAATCCTAAAAATGGCTCCTGAAACCGGAATTGCTAAAAATAGCAAGTTGTCATAATCCGTTCTAATTTTGCGTGCAGGCACCTTGAAGTTACCTATATGTGCCAAGGCCGTCAAAATCCCAAAACCTTGAGGAAAAGACCTCAGATTGAACACTTACTAAAAATAGTAAATCGTCAGAACATCATGAAAATTCAATGGGATCCTGCCATGAGCTCTCTGATTGCAATGCCAAGCTCAGATGTCAATTAGCCAACTCAATTTAACTTTAAACTGGCCTAAAAAATGAAAACCCTAATTTCACAGACAACCAAAATTCCAAATTAGGTCAAAGAATAGGACATCCCCGAAAGGACAAAAAGATCACACACAAAGAGAGAGAGACGCAAAACCAAAGCCAAAAAACCAAAATGGAGCAAAAAAAGAAGGGGTCCCCATCTGGCATGGGGTGATGTGTGAAAAGGTCACAACACACACATCATGTAGATTGAAATTTTCAGCCCATTGCTTGCAACAATCGTGTGCAATTTTTAAATAATTTCAATTCCTACATCAATTTCTCTTCTTGTTTTAACTGGCTGTAACATGCATAGAGGAAGCTTACAATCACCTTGAAGATGCAATTTTCAGCCCTTCTAATCCACCTCATTCCCAAGCAACCTTTTGTTTATGATTCATCCAATTACATATTTTTTCATTTACTGTAGTTTCTGTTCATTGGCAAAGGATCCTACTGAAATTTCTATGGCAGATTTTAATGTGACGTCGGTGTCAGTTGAAATAAGATAAATATAAGGCCCTACTAATTATGTTTTCTGTTGTTTGACAATACATATAGTAATTAAGCAAAAAATTGCAATGGGACAATACTCCTTGTTAGAACAAATATGAAATATCCTTTTGGCAGCTTTGGTTACAGTTTGTGCAGAAATAAAAATATGACAAAATCTCAAAATCCATATGCCTGCCAAGATTTAGAACACAAAGCTGCATTGCAGGCAATAACCTTGATTCATTCAAACTTCCATCTGTGTTATTCCTCTTGTAGTTTGTCAACTGCTTAGATGAATCTCTGATCAGAGGTTCTCTTTTGATAAGAAATAAGATTTCATAATGGATAGTTGTGATTTGCCTTGCATATGCACCTGCATGCAATTCATGAAAGTCCATCCACGGGTGAGCACAAAAGCATAAACGTAAGAAAGAAGATTTTTAAAATTCTACTCATAATGTCTGGGCCCTGAATACATAGGTTTGCTTATAAACAACATTTTTGATTTTAAAAACAGGGAAGCAAATATTTGTCATGCATAATATCATGTACCAAATCATCAGCCCCTGGACAATGTTCTTAACAGTCAAACATACTTGAGCACATGTGCTCCAAATCTTATTATTTCAGAAATAATATGCACTAAACTATACATTCCAGTTCTAGGTTTTCAATTTTGGATTAGACTTGCACTGTGATGTCAAACGACAGCAAACTCTTGCTGCAGACTTTGTTCTGCTTGGCTGATGAATTTCTGTCAATATTACAATACTTCATTCGTTGGACATTATGAAATAGTAAATAAGACCCAACCCTTCCTTTTGGTTCCTGATCTAATAAGTTTCCTTTGTAGGAGACTACCATATGTACCATTGTCGACTTGGGTACCCATATCTCTATTGAGCAAGTCATGATAATACCTCATAAACATTTCTGCTTCTAAATCGAAACCATAGCTCTGTAATTTGAAACAAAATGGCTCGTTATGGAAAAAAAGAATTTCTTGAAGGGCACTGTACATGGAACTTTCTTTGAGTTGATCACTCAGTGTTAACCACATGCAAGAGAATTAATAATATAGGATGCCTTTGCAACCTCAAAATATTAACAAACTAAGCTCAGGAGCGACATTATTACCGCTCACAAAACTGAACAAACTTAATATGAGCAATGCCCAAGATGCTATAATGCCATTAATTACCTTAAAGCTGGACATGTCACGGGCCCTGATATGGCATGCTTTATACTGGTAACTTAAAAAGTAAATACCACCTTCAGTGACTTGGCAAAATATCTTTAGATTTTAAGTTACCTCAAGCAGCACTTGGAGGCCAATGCATCCAAGTAATTACAAAAGCTTGTATTAGGCATGTTCATGCCATCACCTGTTAGACCACTGAAATTCTATTTCGAGAGTTCGAGATGTACCATCACGGTTAGCATCAGGAACAAGTTTATACTGCCCACTGATTGTTCCAAGCATCACAACTTTATCTATCTGAATAGTTACTTTTCCCAAAGAACCCTGAAAATATAAAATATTGCAGTGAGAATCTAACTAGCTACAAATGCTTTTAGCTTATCTTTAATGAAATAACGTTGACACAAATTTTAATATAATACAATACGCAACTTACTTTTCCAAAGGTGTTCTTGGTCTTACAAGATATTTGCAGTTTCTGACCCTTGGGAGGCATATCAAAGGCCCACGCAAAACTCTGCTTCCATTCTGGAGAAACACTGCGACTTACAACCTGTGCATTTTCACCAACCAAATAAACCAATGTTTAATACCATGGAATCACAAAACTGTCCCTCTAAAATCACATTATCCAAAGCATGTGGTATTCGCATTCATCAAAAGCAGAGGATTGGCAAATAGCACTAATCATATACACATTCCCACCTTAAAACCAAATAAAATTATGGACATCTTAATAGTCAGATCTAAAAAGGCAGAAAGTAGTGAATGATATAAAAAAATTGAAAAGTCCCTACAACTCACTTTGGTTTGCCGTGGAGGACCATTACCAAGTGTCAATTTACAGAATGCATTGGTGCTTCCTATAGACTGCTTCAAGTTATATCCACGTTTAATGGTAACTGTCAAGCTTCCTGGTAAACATTGTAACAAGCTGTCTGCTTTCTCCTGAAAATGAGGTGGACTCGACCGAATTAATAGTTGTAATACAGGAATGGCCTCTGCTGCAACCATTGCTTGTGCTCTGCCAGATTCAGCAGGAATAGATGGCCATGAATCCTTTAGTAGGCATAATGCATCAAGAGCTGCCTCCTGAGCTGGTTCTGTTCCAGCCTTAAGTGCACCAACCAGATGTGGGATACAAAGAGTGGCTGCTTCACTTCCCCGAAGCCTTGAAAAATTACTGAAAAGGGTGTAGATGGCCTTAACAATTTCTTCATTGATGGTTGCAGTGGCCCAAAACTCTTTCTCTAAAGCACCTGCAACAGCAAAACATGGTCAACTTTGTTTTATTTGATGGTTAACTTCAAAAGAGTCTACTACTTAATTACCAAAAATAAATGCTGCTTAAAAGATACCAAATGTGCTTCAAGAGTCTTGAATACTACTAAAAAGTAAAAACTAGTATGCCAACAAAGATAGTGGCTCAGAGCTTGCAAATTTTCAATAACAGCGATCAATAACTTTGTGCAATCAATCAGCAAAGAAATCCAGGGTTTCAAATAGAATTTGAAAATGATTCAAAACAGATCTAACTATCTTAACAAGATTTTGACTTTGCCCTCTTGTATAAACAATGGAATATTCAAAACTGGACAAAAGAAGAGTGAGGTAACTGTAAGAAGATGACTCCATCCTATAAACTTATGGATTTCAAGCCAACCTGAAGAAATATACTGGTACATTTATAGCTGATTGAAAATTAAAAAGTGAGAGTCAGGTTAAATTGTTCAGCAAATAACCTTTTGACATGTCAATTGTACTACCTCCTTTATGCAATGCAGTGCTGTGAACCATGTAATTTTGAATTGAATTAATTTTGGGACAGTGAATGTGTACTTAAAGGTCTTTCTAAAAACAGAAAGGAAAGTCGGGACACAATCAAGGGTTACTACTCTGATTTTTCCTGCATTGGGGTCGCATAGAACATTTGAAGCAGGAAAATAGCAGTAATTCAGGTCATGAACTTAAAATCCAAAGCACTAATTTTTTAAACGTGAGAGAGTAGCCCCATGAAAGTAGGCCTCAAAGCTTGTAGCAACTGCTCGTAATTTTTAGGGAACATATTTGCCAAATGTTTGCCTCCACGTGGTCATTTTTTTCTGAGAACTTTGCAACTGGTCATATAGGATAGAGATCTGAAAAACTGTAATGGAGAGCTGGAATTTTCTGTTCATCAGATCATCTTTCTCCTAAATGTTCTCAGCAGCATCAACTGAGAAAATTATGGCCATGGGTCCATGGCCTTATTACAAAGCCGCTGTTGCAGTACACATCAGCATATATGCTTTTCTCAGCTAACAAATTTGACTGCCACAGAAATATTCTAAACATGCCCGTTAAAATTTAAATCTCTGCTTAAGATTGAAATTGCAAACCACACAAAAGATAATGCATAAAATGAAAATAAGGCAAAGCAGCCATTCCCCTGCAAGAAGTGAACACGTGACAAACCATCAAATAAAATAATTCTCTAAGTAAAAATTTGGCAGATGTTGCATATAACTGATCTTTTTTGTAATGGAGGGTTTTACATCAAACCCATTACAGTACAAAAGTATTCATAAAGCAGAAGATTGCACAAAATTATAAGACTCTTGCATCGGTGTACATATTATAGTCCTACCAAGGAAACCTAAAACAGAGTGACATTAGTACCAGCACAGAAATGCAAACCCAAGAAAGAAAACATTTAACAAACAGCAGGCAACCGCAAAGTAGAAGAAATACAATAAATCATTGAGACAAATTGTCAAATGAAAAAAGAAAATAGAGAACTTTGCAAAAAACCATAACAGGCCATTTAAATGCTATGACATCAATGCAAGCCATGCAAATTAACAGTTCATAAAATAAAGGAAATCGCCACTACACGATAGCAATAACCAGTAATGTTAAAATTTTAGAATCACGAAAAGATTAAGAAACACATAATACCAAGTAATGGCATCTTCTAACATTCTTGCATTTTCTGCACACACATTACCTGTCAAGGCCCTTACAAGCTCACTGGACACATATTCTTGAAGGGTATGATTGGAAAACAGAAACTTGATGAGCAATGCTGCTTGTCCAGCCATCTCAGAATTGTTTGAGCTAAGAAGCTCTTGCACAACCAGAATACCCCCTGCTTCTGCAACAGCACGCCTATTTGTCCTACTGTGCATAACTAAATTCTGCAATGCACATATTGCCACCATTGTCATTTCTTCATTTGGTTGATCCTCAAGCAGGCTAACTAATGCACGGCAAGCTGACACCGCATCAGTAGTTCTGGCAAGGCCATCACTCTGGAAAATATCACCTAAAGCAAGTGTGGCCAATAACCTGGCAGGCTGGGCTTGGGTCTGTGGATCAAGAAGATACTGTGACAGAGGAGCAATAGCATATTTGGATACTTTCATGTCTCGTACTTTACTATTGCTGAACAATGCTTCCAGTAGCCTGGCTGCTGATTCTTCACTCTGATGAGACCTTAAAAGTTCCAAAAGAGCTTCCACTGCACCACACTCTGCCATCAGCTCAGCACTCGATGCATCATCTCTTTCTAGAACAAGCAGTGCACTAAGAGCTACTACAACAATCTGCTCACTACTTGATCGTAGCAGTTTCACAAGAACTGCAAGGGGTACTTTTAAATAGTATTGGGAACTAAAGCGCAAGACATTTGAAAGTACTAAGGCAGCAGATTCCCACAATGCATGGGATGGTTGTGGATCAGCTTGCAAAAGAACCTTTGAGAGCTCAATAATGCCACCAGCATCTGCAATGGCATTTGGCCAACTCGCAGAAGCACTCTCAAGTGCCTTTATTGCTTTCTCCTGTAAGTTTGAAATTCCAAGCCCTGCTAGCTGTACAAGTGGCACTACGGCTTGCTGTGTTGTAATGTCTCGCTGAAAATACTCTTGAGCAATAAGATGTGAAAGTAATTCAGCCCCAAGTTGCTGGACAGAATGGGAAGGTGATTCAAGAAATACAAGTAATGGCTCAATAGCCAAGCTAGGGGCAAGTCGCAGGTTAGCAAGAGATTGGGGCTTCTCCAAGATATTTACAAGTGCTTGCAATGCTCTATGCTGGCCCCATGTGCTTAACTCTGGGCGGTTCAAACATTGAAACAAAGGCTCTACCACTCTTGCACCAGCTGCACTCTTTGCAATGCTGCTATTGTTTGTCAAGATGCATATTAATTCTGCAATCAAAGAACATAGAGAATCTGGTGCATCAGGGAGAATTTCAAGAACATTATCAATCACCCCAGCTTTGACCATGTCAATCTTGCACAGGGGACGGTCCTTTCCCAACTTTACAAGAGCACTTATTGCAGCCTCAAGCAATGGATAATTTGTTCCACCAACCAGTCCTACAAGAGGATTCACAGTACCATACGCTGCAACAAACTCTGCCTGTTGCTCATCATCCAACAGATTATCAAGGGCACGGGCACTAGCTTCCTGAATTGGATTAGAATCTATTGTAAGAAGTTCTACAAGGGGCTGAATACAACTGGAAGCTGCAGATGTTGCCCGTACTCTGGAGTTTGCAAATAAAATACTGCAGAGCAATGCAGCATCTTCCTTTAGCTCTAAGGAACAAGGTGATGCCAAAATTCTGTATAAACTTTCTATAGGATTAACTTCAGCATCAGCAATAACTAAAGCCTTTGAAGGACTTTGATATGAAAGCTTGATAAGTGCACCAATTGCAGCTTGTTGCTCTTTCTCAGATCCCACACTAAGCATTTCAACTAATGGTTTTATTGCTTGCCTTACCACATCAGCATTTTTCATGTTCTCTGATTCAAAAAGACCTTGCAGAGCCCTAGCTGCATTGTATCTGGCTCCCCTTGAACCCAATTGTAGAACTGCTATAAGCTGAGTGACAGTGCCTATTGCAGAATCATAGTGCCGGAGATCAGGACTGCTAAATAGGATTCTTACCAAATTTGTTGCAGCCTCTTCTATTACATCCTGAGGACCTAAAGATAGATATTTTGCTAAGGCATCTAAAGCTCCTGCCTCGGCCATAGTCACTTTGTTTGCATTACTGGCTTGTGCAATCTCAGTCAACAGTGCTAGAGCAAGTGCAGATGCACCAGGTCGATCTGGCATTGGCTTAAGCAGCTCAACTAAAGAAGGTATAGATTTACGAGCAGTGGAACCCACCCTAATGTCATCCACTCTAAAAAGTCGTTCAAGAACAACCTGAACAGGATTATGCACAAGAGAAAATTCTTCGGATAATGCATCAAGTGTTGATATGTTCAATTCTACACAGCCAAGCAGTGATATCAGACCTCCTGCTGCTCCTGAATTTGCAACTGCAAGAAGTGTTCCCCTGCTACCATTGCCGACAAGGCTAGCCAATGCTTGGGCAGCAAAATACCTATCAATTGCTTCATCAGACCTCAGTAAATTGGCAAGAGGTGGTATTGCACGCATGGCAGCAGCAACTCGAATAACATCTCTATGTTGGAACAGAATAGCTAACAGCAATGCGCTAACCCATGTACCTCCACCATCCTCCAGCTCCATCTGAAACTGACAAGAAATTTCGCTTAATTCTAAATCATAGGTCATAACAATCTTTTCCATTAACAAATTTTCTAGTATATAGAAAATTTAAGTTGTAATAGTACGTGATTGACAATAACCTAGAAAAACACTTACAATAAAGATTCACATTAAAGACAGATGTATAGAAAAACCTAAGCTTGATTTCAGCATATAATCCAGGAAACAACAAACTAAAAAGCAAAAAGCAAATAGAACAATGCAAAATGCATGTCAACTGACCACAGAAGAGAAAAGAACATTTGGACAACAACAGTAGAAGGACAACCTCAACTAAAGATTTAAACACACGCACAAAACATATATAGCAGGAGTGCAAAACATGCAGTAAGAAACAACCAGGCATAACAAACAGGCTGCAGTAAATCACTAATAAATATAAATAAGTTCGGTAGAAGCATAATTCATACTTGTAATGCATTTGGAGAAAAGTTTGTGAGCTTTTCAGTTAATACTTCAATTGCTCCTGCTTCCATAATAGCAACTTTAGATTCATCATCATAAGCAGAAATTATTGATAGCAACCATAGGGCAACTGTTCCTCCCAAAATGGATGCTCGATCATCCATTGAGAATGTGTCTCCTCCAAAATGCCTTCCCTGACCTTCATACACATCATTAACTTTATTAAACCTTACATCATTAATTTCTGTTGCCTGTTTCAGCATATGCACAAGAGAGCAAATAAGTTGAATAAAGAATCCAGATTCATTTAGTGCAGCCACTGTTCTCTGCCTGTGTTCTTTGGCAGCACAAATAAGAAGAGCAGTGCCTCCAACTTTCACTTCTAAGTTATCAGAATGTATGACTTGACCTGCCAAGGCATAAATACATCTAAATGTTCCTGCCAATAAATCCCCAAGAACTACAGGCTGGTTTCTACATAATCTTGAAAGAACTTCAATTGCCTTTTCTTGAACTGTGGGAAGTCCAATGGCCAAGCATTTCACCAATGGCTCCAAGCTGTGAGGTAGTTCGGCAAGTATTTCCCATAGAGGAATGCTAGAAGTTCCACCATGTTTTGCTCTAGCCATTATGGCAAGTGCTTCTAGAGCATCTGATGACATTACATCCTCCAAATCTGCAGAAGCTAAAAAGTCTATTAACGAGATAACAGTGCCACAATGGTGAATAGTCTCAACAAGCACATCATCAACTGGCAGGTAAGTCAGTAATCGGGCAAGTGCACCTGCTGCATGTTCCTGTCCCACTTTTGTACCATCCTTCAGGACTCTTGTCAGTGATGGAATGACATCCTCTACTATAGCTCCTTCAGCAAACCTGACATCTAAGAAAAGATTAGCCAATGCATTTATTGCCATTTCTGCAGCAGAAATGCTTGGAGACTTCGCAAGCTGAATCAATGGTGTAACCGCACTTCCAGCAACATTAGCCACATGCTTGTTACTATTAATTGAAGAGAAAAGTGCTGCAAGTGCTCGAGCTGACTGCATGGCAATGCATTCAGTTCCCATACTTAATAACCTGATTAAAGGATCAATAATCTCTAAACTGCCAACATTTTCACAGAGATCTTTTCTCACAGCAAAAATATCAGCAAGAACAGATGCAGCAGCCTCTTTAGTTTGTTCATTTAAAGAACTAAGCGACTGAACTAGTGATTGGAGACCTTTGTTTGCAGCACATCCTTTCTGCACAAGTTCTTCATGAGATGCCACTGAAAGTAAGCAACCCAAAGTCGTTATCACATGGACTTTTGACTTTGGCTGATTTCCCAAAAGTAAAGCCACCAACTGGTTGACAGTGGCAGCATTTGCTTCCCTAATAAGATGCTTGAGTGTATTTGCAGCGATTTCCTGTCCTTTGGAACTAGCATTTCTCAACAGCCACAGGAGGGCTGGAACAGCATCTGCACTTTCAACACAAGCACGAATTTCTTCACTGTGAGCACATAAATTTCCCAAAATAATTGCAGCATCCTCTTTTGCTTTTCTGGAGCCAGTTTCAAGCAGCTGGACAAGTGGAGGTATTCCACCTGCTGCCGTAATTGCCCACTTGCTTTCATCAACTACTACAGTTAATATAGAAAGCAAAGCTACAGAATGTTCTTGTTGTTGCTCACTAGATAAGCCAAGGAAAGAAATCAAGATTTGAATTCCCTCTCGTCCCCCAAGTGAATGCCAAAGATCTGAATCAGGAGAACATAGGCTTCTTAATAAGTGTATAAGATCATCTTGCATCTCGGACCCCGCCATGGTTACCAATCCAACCAGCAATTTCTTTGCTTCTGCATTAATCAAACCAATAGAGAGATGAGCATTTCCGTAGAGGCTAGCTAAAGCTTCAATTGCACGCTCCTGCACCAACTGAGATATGCGTGGTCTGAGTTGTTTAACTAATAGTCTCTCTATTTTCACTGTATCAAGTGATCCTGCAGCATCTGACTTCTCATTAAACACCATCAATGCATAGGCCAGGGCACCAAGAATGTCAGCCACTTGACTGTCAGACCGAAATGTCTCAATATTTTCTCCAAGGCTAAGCACAATAGCAGACATTCCACCTGAAATGTTAGCTAATGCACCCATAGCATTCTCTTGCAGGGCTTGAGCAGACTGCCCTTGCATAAACTCTTTTGAAGGAGCAACAATTGCACTGATCAAAATGGGAACACTACCTGCATCTACCATAGCTTTCTTTGCACTCTTAAGTTTGGATGAAAGAGCTCGTAATGCACCGGCTGCTTCCGCACGGGCCGAGATTGCATTTTCAGGACCTACAAGCTTCAAAAGATGCTGAATAGCACCAGAATTAAGAACTTTGGTACAACTGGTTTCAGAAGCCAACATCAGACTAGCCAAGAGAGAGGATGCATTTGACTGAGCAACTGCACTATCAGAAGAGATAAGCCTGACAAGAATATCCACTCCACCAGCCTCAAGAGTTGCTTGCAAGAAGCTTTCTGTATTATTGCACAAATTTCTTAATGCTCCAGTAAGATGGTCATTGACTACTTTTTCCTGCTTCTGCCTGGGGTGAAGCTGCTCCCACAGACTAGGAATAACACCCTCGGTCATAAATATCTTCATCCCAATATGCTCTGCTGCCACACCACCATGTGATACTGCATAGATTGCCTTTGCTGCTGCTTTCTTAGCTTCTGCAGATCCGGACCTTAGCAGTCCAAGTAAAGGAGGTATGCATCCTCCCAGCAACACTTTCACTCTTAACTCTTCCTCGTCACACAGAATCTCAAGGGTTAAAGCTGCATTGACCTTTGCAACTGTAGTTCCAGACCTGAGAAGTGTAACAAGCAAAGGTATTGCTTGTGAATTAGAACCTATTGCATTTTTGGCATCCTTTCCAGACTTAGCAAGATCCAACAGTCCTTTTGTTGCCAGCTCTTTTTCAATTGATGTAGATGTGTGTGCCTGGAAATGCTCAATAAATTGAGCAATAGATGCCCATATACCATCTGGATCTTCCATCCCTTCTACTCCATTTGAATCTCTGGAAAACAATTTTATAAAATCAAAGATATAGAAAACAAGAGTGAAACCTGAAATATTAAATTTAATGTCTTTTAGGAATTCATTTATCTCAAACTGATCAAATAGTTTCCAGTAATAGCAGTATTTCCTATCAAATTTTCCCATGATAAAAGAATTACAAACGATATGTTTCAAATCACATCAAGGTCTCTGGAATTGCATCATTATGGCCAGCGTGTGAACATTTTCCTATTACAAGCACAAAATCAATTACATCCAGCAGACTTGTCCAAAGATGCATAACTAATAGATAGTTGCAAAGAAAGACCTAGGTACAATATCCAAGGAGTTGATGTGGGATTCTGGTTATAGATGCCAAAAATAACTGTTTTTTAACAGAAAACTTCACATTATTTAATCTCCAAAAGAGAAAAGTTCACGATAAAGTTAGAGAAGAGACACAATAGGATGCCAATAAAAGTAATTCAATAATATTCATTCTCGAGGAGATACAATTCTCAGTAAGGTTAAATACAATCAAAAAATAGGGTTACACATAAGTCTAAAGTTCCTAAAATGAGAGATACTTGACAAAGCCACACATCTTGCCCAAGAGATTGAATTCTCCCATTAAAAAATCTGAATAGAGTGTTTCATGTAACTCCAGTTGTTTACCGCTTCTTTGGACAAGCTCAGCTACAATTTGCTATAGAACCCTAAATTTAACTGGGGCAAGTAAAGGTCATCAAGAAAGAAATGTTAGGAATATACTTATTTCTTATGCATCAAATGGATCATAAGCAAAAGGATATCAAAGAGCTATTATTTATAGCAGAAACACTTATCAGCACTTTTATTGGCATAAGGGCAATACTGATGCTACAGAATATAAGGCATATAAACTCAGGTTCCATGAGATCTTATAACAAAGATTTCAGAGTTACCTTGTCCTAGAATGTAGTGGTGAACGTGTTGCTTGTGCTTCAAACTCCGGAGATTTCAGAGCCCTCATTGATGAACGAGACCTTTCCTGTTTCCCAGACAATATCTGGTCAAAGTGCATAAATAAAGAATTAGCAATATAAAAAGGATTCCAAATTCTCACCCATTTACTGTAAAGCTTGACCAGAATTGAAAATTAATAAGTGAAACATGCAGGATATAGAGCATTTATATTGAATTGGTTGTTGTAAACCATAAATTTAAAGGATAAATAATAAAATACAGAGTAGAATTAATAATCTGAAGGTCCAGAAGACTGTCTGCATCAAAAGAAAGAGTTCATTGGCACAAAGGATTTAAATGTTCTTATAGAGAAAAGACAAGATACGCACAAGGATGGGCAGGATTGACAAACCTAGGTACTTAAATGGCCCTGAGATAATATTAGTGAAAAATTCAAGTGTAAAAGGCCAATTCAAACTATTCAGAAGACATTATCCTCATAATAGTGGTTGTAATTCACAGTCTAAACATTGTTATGGGACCAAACTCACCGTTGGAATGCATGCTGAAGGAAACTGAGTTGTTAGACTTAGTACCAAAGCACAAACACAATGGAAGGCAAGGACTTCAAAAAATAAACCAAATGTTTAACGGGAGCCAATTTCTGACAAAAAGTTGTGTTTTGTTCTCACCTTAGTCCTCATGCAGAAACATAGATCTCAAACATAACATGACAATACCATCGGAATCAACTACGGCCCGCCTTTCCAAGGCTAAAACTTAGCTTCTTACTAGATTTTTCTAACGTCAAAGAAAGAAAAAACTATACTAACATCCACAAATGATCAACAGAAGGTCAATGGAACCGAAAATTACATTTAGTAGCAACAGACAAGTATACTAGGTAAGAAGACCTTAAATTATGAACATAAAATGCTAAGATATTAAGAACTAGAAATAGTTCACTTGAGGTAGAAAGGGGTGGCTGCTAAATATCATGTTCTTCAAGCCCTACTTTATACACACAAGTTCAATTGTAAATCTTAGCTTTGTTATTTTCAATGTTGTGTTCCATTGGAAATTTTAGATTTTTTATTTTTATCTCAAATTATTTTATTGCTTAGATGGCCCCAATTACAGCCCTCACCCTACGCATCTTGTTGTCACAGATATATGAGGCCAGCAACGGACAAATGAAAAGCAGAAATGGCAAACCATTTTATATTTAAAGACTTCTCATAAACAACCTCTACAATCATGTACTAAAAACAATGAAAAATTGCTTCTTATAACAATCTCTCCAATTATACTCAACAAAAATGGCAAACTGAAAGGCAGGGTTTCATTGAATCCTTACTGTTGGAAGAGCAAGCGGATTTATTGTTTATATCAATATGTGATGCTCCTCGGCTGGACAGTCTAGTTTCTCTAAAAAGGACATCATGGGGGATGACCAATTAAGCTAGCGCAGTTCATTTAAATATAAATCTGATATGTGCCCATAGAGGCTACTTTATCATGTTTTGCACCCATGGTGATAGACTTTGCTAAAACCTCCAGACCTTACTTCCGATGGCTTTTTTGTTCCCTACTGTTTTATTGCTTAGATACCCGCATACCGACATTGGGAGCATTTTCCCCGGCCACCCTGTTTCCCATGAATATAGATGTAAGCCTTAAACAATCTACATTAACACGAAAACCACAATATTAATGTGTCCTTCCCTGCTCTTTTGTTTTTTTTCGCTGTGCTTCACTGCACAACTCTCCGCTTTTATGGTTTACTGTTTAGAAACCCAAATTGGAACCCTCCCCGTTCTTCTGAAATCTAGTACCAGTGTGCAGGGAAACTACAAAAATCTCAAAATCATTGCAGATTCCTTGTGCTGATGCTGTTCTCTTATTTTGTATGTGTGTAGGCCTTAGGTTCAAGGCACACACCATACCACAAATTAGGCTTCTCTAACAAATGCTACATAAAGTAAGCAATGGCTCTAAAGGAGTTGGAAAAAGCAATACGAGAAGCTCCGCCATCAGAGCACACAAATCCTTTTCTAAAATATTTTCTTCTTTTATCTGCAAGTACCTGTCAAACATCTTAAACTACTTATTTCTTTTTCCTACTTTTCATTTTTTATTTTTTTACTGATCCAAGACTCTTACAATACCGCCGTCTACTTAACTCTACTCTAATCCTTCTTTAACGTGCTTTTCATTTGCCTAGGGGCTTGAGCATCAAATTCGAGCTGGAAGCCCCGGTCTAGAAAAACAGAATCGCAAAAACTGCTTCATTACAAAAACTTATCCATCCCCGCCCTCGATCTTACAATAACCGAGCGTTAAACAAGTATTTAAGGCAGACTGTTATGTTTACTCCGAATCTTTCTGCAACACACAAACTCCTTTTCCTCAGGGAAAATGACTATTCAGATTTACCTTCAAACAAATTACATAATCTCGCAAACAAAACAACTGCTTGCAAATTTCTCGCGAAAGAAAGTCTTATTTCGCCACAAAAGTCGTACGGAAACCAAAAAAAAAAAATCTAAAGAGAAAGAAAGAAAACAGAGCACACCTTTGAATTTGTCAGCGACTGCAAACGACGCAGAGGTGATGCACCGGCCATGACCAAAAGCAGCAGCAGAAGCTGCTCATTATCTTTATTATTACCGCCCCCCGCAGTTGAGGGGAGTCGAACTGTAAACGGATTGGTTAACAGTGCACGTAAACGGCTATTCTTGGCTCCCGGTCTTTATGCTTACTCCAGAGATGTTAGAGAGATGAAAGAGAACACATTCACACAGCAGCAGCCATCACAGAGTTAAAAAACTCTTAAAGAAATATAAATTATAATTTTGCTTATATTATTATTACATATAGTTATTCGGTTGTTTCGAGTATTTAATAGCCGGGAGAAGAGGAAAGGAACAAGAGAGCATGCAGGTCTCACCACTCTCAGTCAGTTAGCACAACAACTAATCGGTAAATGCCGTTGACACAGCGGTCACATGGGAGTTGCAGACTCATTAATACTTTTTTAACCACTGTGAGCCCCTGCGTGACAGGCGTGAGGTCACATTAGGACAGAATAACTCTCTTATTGAACGAGTGGTCCTATGATTTCCCTTTGTATTTAGGATGGTCCTACAAAGAGGGTACATGTGATTTCTTCTTTGTTTTTGAGCTGGTCCTAAAAAATGGGTAATGCAATTTAGTTATGCAATTTTATGATGGTTACGAGGGTACATATGATTTAATCAATATTAATAGTAGTGTAGAGTGTAAAAATTTAGTTTTTGTATAACGATGGTTTTATGAAGAGGGTACATATAATTTATTATGTATTTAGGATGGTTTTACATACAATTTATTCTTTGCATTTAGATGTCTAGTGTATCATCAAATTTGTGGTTGGTATGATTTTACTTTTCTTTAGAGAAAATTATGGCTCTTGCAAGATCTTATTCATTATGGGATCAAAGATATGTCGCTCTACTATAGAGAGGATGACTCAACATGGCATTTGCAATCTTAAGAGTTGTCAAGAGTACTTTTATTCTCAATATTCACATCGAGATTATTTTCTTCAATTCCAAAGTGGGTAATGCAATTTAGTTAGGTGCAATTTTCTTAGTATCTAGGATGGTTATGAGGGTACATATAAATGGTCTTGCAAAGGGGTATATGATTGACATTTATTTTTTGTATTTGGGATGGTCTTGTTAAGAGGGTACATACAATTTATTATGTATTTAGGATGGTCTTACATACAATTTATTCTTTGTATTTAGATGTCTAGTGTATCATAGAATTTGTGATAGGTTTTATGTCTCTTGAGAGAAAATTATGGCTCTTTACAAGATCTTATTCATTATGAGGATTAAAGATGTGTTTCTCTATTCATAGAGAGATGACTCAACAAAACATTTGTAATCTTAAAGAGTTGTCCACTACTTTTAGTCTCAATGTTCACATCCAGATTCTTTTTTTTTCAATTTCAAAGATCAAATCTATTATAAGATTTAGTTTCTCTTTGTAGAAAATTATGACTTTCTACAAGATTTGAAAACCAAAGATGTGTAGCTTTCTACTTATAGAGAACTCACCTCATAGAAAATTTGCATTATTAAGAATCGTCAACACATTAATGGCTCTCTACAGGATCTTATTAATTATGAGGATCAAAGATGTGTTTCTCTATTTATAGAGAGATGACTTAGCATAGCATTTATAATCTTAAGAGTTGTCAACACTACTTCTTTTTTTAGACTGCAGGAATCAGGTACCCCCCCCCCCCAATTAACTGCAATGCGCTTGGTAAACTTTTTTCACATGATTGGTGACGCTAGCGCAACATACCCTTCAGTACCATGAGGACGGAGGGGAGACTAGACCCCGTGACTTCTTGCTTGCAACAGGATGCTTTAGCCAATCGAGTTAGGCCCTCCGCCCTAGAGTTGTCAACACTACTTTTATTCTCAATGTTTGCATCCAAATTATTTTCTTCAATTTCAAATCTATTGTAAGATCTAATTTCTCTTCACATAAAATTATGGCTTTCCACAAGATTTGAAGACCAAAGATGTGTAGCTCTACTTATAGAGAACTCACTTCATCGAAAATTTGCATTATTATGAGCCGTCAAAATATTAAGAGTTCTTTGCAATGATTTCTGGCTTTGATTGTGTGAGAATTAAAAAAATTATCACACAATCAAAGCCAGAAATCATTGCAAAGAACATTATGGATTGTGGAAACTTGATATCTTTAATATTAAGAGTTGTCAACACTACTTTTAGTCTCAATGTTCACATCCAAATTATTTTCTTCAATTTCAAATCTATTGTAAGATTTAGTTTCCCTTCATAGAAAACTATGACTTTCGACAAGATTTGAAAACCAAAGATGTGTAGCTCTCTCCTTATAGAAAACTCGCCTCATAGAAAATTTACATTATTAAGAATCGTCATCACAACTTTTTGTCTTACTATTCATCTCGAGATTCTTTTCTTCAACCTAAATTTTAAAAACAATTCAACATAAAGTATATATTCTTAAAAGTCATGTATATCTTTATCTTAATATTCACCCAAAAAATATCTCCAAGTTCCAACCTTAATGTTTAAAACACAAACTCTTATAATTTATTTATTTTTTAAATTCACAAACTTTTATATAAAATATATCTTTATTAGAATATAAATATATAGATTTCCATTGTCGTGGGTGCTTGCGTGGCGCTTCCTCCGTGTGTACGTGGTACTCGGGAAAGTTGACTGAAATATTATTAGATGATCATATTTAGTATTAATGTTGATTATTATTTCTTCTCCAAGTCGTGCATTTAAAAAAAGTCCAATTCTATTATTCAAAACAGGAAAAAATCCCTCTTATTATTTGTGAATCGATTTATTAATGTGATTTATGAGTTTAGTACTTTAAGATTTTTTATTATTAAAGTTTTGATTTGGTAATTTGATGGTTGTTTTATTGGAATCATATTCTTATTTTGTTGTGATTATTTCTATTTTTAGATTTTTATTTTTATTTTTTTCAATTTTATCCATCTAACTTTAAAACATTATTTCATCTCTTTTATTTTTTTCAAAATCTGATTATATATTTTTAATTTTATTTTAATATATAATTTTCATAAAATTTTGATTAGAAAAAATCCGATTTTATGATTGAATCCGTAATTTGATGATTTTTTTTTGTGAAGTGTTTTTATTGTGTTGTCATTGTTTCCATTTTTAAGATTATGTGTTTATTTTGTTTTCAATCTTATGATCCAACTCTTACTTCCTCTCATAATTTAATTTTAGTATATAACTTTTTCATAAAATTTTGATTATAAAAGTATTTGATTTTATCTTTGAATTAGTAATTTTGAGCTTTTTTGTAGGGTCGTGTTTTGTTGTCTTGTCGTTATTCCCTTGTTTCTAGGTTTAGATTAAATGTTTTGTTGTGTTGTCATTGTTTCCTTTTTTCAAAATGCGTGATTATTTTGTTTTCAATCTTATAAATTGAACTTTGTAACATCAACTCATATCTCTCATATTTTGAAGTCTATACTTTAATTTAGCTTTAATAAATAATTTTTTATTAAAAAAATTGATTTTTTGATACAACATTAAAAGTCTTTTGGTGTGTTTTTTTATCAATATTAAATGGAATAAGATCTTTATATTTTAAAATTTCAATTGTCAATAATTTTATTTTATAATTGAATAAATAATTTAACGTATTTATTTTTATTTTTGAAATTATTTTTTTAACTTTAAAACATAATCATATAACTCTCTTTTTTTAAAATCTAACGATATATTTAACATAATTATTATATTAAACAAATTATTATTTTCTTTATTTTATTCAATTTAAAATTTAATCTTAATATGCTTTTTACCAATACTTAGTGTATTCATGTTTTACCGAAATAAATAAATAAATATTTACATGGGCCTAGTTAGGTTAGACCATAAGTAGCTTATTTACTAGGAGATTCATGAGAGATACTAGTCATCAATTATAAATGCCACCTATTCTTTCATCATGTCATTTATTCTTTATATTTAAAGTGGTCCTAAAGGAGTATCTAGTATGGAAAGTTTAAATGTTTTATATCAAAGTTGATGTGAATTAGTCATCAATTGGATCATGAGCATCTTTGATCTCCAATTGATGTTTTGTTCTATATCTAAGCCTTTTGATAGTGATGCTAAATTTAGTGAGATAGTATTTCCTCTTTCTCTCTAACTTGTTTTTTCATGTTCTTTTTATAAAGATAAAATCAAGGGTTTTGAAAGGGAAATGTAACCTTCAAATGTCTTAAAGATGGAATAATAAACACAAAGTTGGAACAAACATAATACTAGGCCTCAAAATCAACATAGGCTAAACAAAAATAGAGACACCAAAGTTAACCAATAATTAATACAAAGACAAGCCAAGATGCCCCTAACATATTAGATAGCTAAAGAGGCTTTTAGTAGCCTCTCTATCCTCCTCGAGAGATTGAATTTTGTGAGCTATGGATTCCTCCTTAGTCTCCTCAATTTTTCCACATTGCTTCTTTTTTATCCTCTAGTCCTCTTACTTGGACCATCTTGCAAATATGTGTTCTTCCTCTTTCTTGTGTTGTCTAGATCTCCCCTAATGTTGATAGTAACCAAATAATTTTTTAACCTTCTTTTTCCTTGTTTCCCTTCACCTCCAGTAGGTCGTGTTCAAGCTTTGCCACCTTGATCTCCAAATGCCACCTTGATCTCCAAATTAGTTGTGGCCTCCTTGAACTTAGCATTTTCTAAAAGGAGATCCTTCATAAACACCTTCTCCTTTTTTATCCTTTAACATTTTGAGTTATAGGTCCTTTAATTATTTTTTCATCCTTTTATTTAAAAAAACCAACCATTTCATGATGCTTAATTGGGAATGTTGAAATTTCTCTAAAGCCCCCACCCTATGAACAATTTCATTATCTAGAGCCCTTAAATAAAGACTATTTGGTGAAGGGATAGTGTCACACCCCATTTTTTTATAAGTTTATTTATGTTATTTTTAACTAATTAAGTTAAAGAATTTTTTAACATTTTAAATTATGATTTGAGGATAATTATGCTAAGCTAATTCTATTTTTCTCATGATATACAAAAAGATAATATCATATTTAATAATGATTAAAAGAAATAGATATGATTTCTTATTTTCATGATTATTGTTTATTGAAGTGTTCAAATTATGTTATGGATGTTATGGTTAATGGACTAACTACCTTATTGGTTAAATAAGGTCGATGCAGGAAACTAGTTCCCCCTCCCAAATGAGGAGGGAGAGCATCATAGGAGAAAGGGAAGCGGATCAAGGAGAATGGGCAAGACATCACGACTCTGAGAACTTGCACACACACATAAAATTTGTGTCTATTTGCTTGTGGTATTAGAAAAATTCTTATGGAAACATACTTGTTTGTATATCATCATGGTTGTTCTTTATCTCTTTAAGTTGTCATGATAGCTTTAGCATATTGATGTCAACTCCTTGTCTTGAATTTCTCCTTGTCAATGTTGTCATGCATTTGATAAGGTCTCCTTTTGCAAGTAGAGTGCATGGTTACTATATTTGCATAAGGTATTAAATAGTATATATGTGCATGTGTTAAAAATATATATATATTAAAATGTGTATATAATCATATTGTTATAAAGTTATTTTTTTTAGTAGATTTGAAATGTCAAATTTGATGAGTTTGATTAAGCTCAACGGAGAGGAGTTAAGTGCATTAAATTCATTAAATGGAGGAGTATTGTAAAGTTATTACGGAGATATACTCCAACAAACTACTCTTATAGGACACCACTTCAATTGTAAATGAAGGTGGACAGAGTGGGAAGTAAATACTTTGAGAATCTTGAGTTTCAAGGAGGAAGAGGAGGAGGAATTTCAAGGGATTTTTATTGCTCATAATTAAAGGCAAAAAAGGTATAAACCAAGGGGGTAAATGGGATAAGTGTGGTGAGGACGAAGGAAAAAGGAGGTTGCAACTCTGTAAATTTCTACAAAGGTTTTAAGCTTAACATTTAGGTGTGTTTTGAAGTATTTTTAAGCTTAGAATAAGAGTTTTCCTTTTCTAATCCTCTACAATTTATAAAGGAAGGGTTTATTTTATTGAGTCATTCTTTTTGAATGTATGTTTTATGAAATTATGAGGTCTTTATCATTATTTTTCAATAGATGAAATGAGTTAAAACTAGTTTTATTTGGAACCAAACTCGGTCTAGGGTTTGAGGATGTATTTATGATAAGTGTTAAACCATAAAAGGTATAAATGTTATTTATAGAATTGTGATCATGAGTGGTTTGTAAGTGGTTAGTTCCATAATACAAGATAGATTATTTTGGGTCTATGCTTTAATAAAATTGTGGTATATTTTAAATACCATGATGGATCTATGTTTTTATTATTATCTAGTTTTACATATAGCACACCCATATTCATTCTAGTAAATGTTGTTGATTATAAAATATATCATACAGGTCTAAATTTAAATGAGAATAGATATATATGTTAAATGAATTCATACAGGTCTATATTACATTTAAGTTTGTTATATATATATATTGTTTGACCATATAGTGGTTGATGCTCTACATGGAAAATATGAGTGTAGACACACCTTTATGACCATATATAGGTCGATACTTATGAATAGAGAATAGGGGTCTAGGTTTTCCTATTACTTATGAATATACACTAGGTAGATTGCATAAGGGCCACTATATTTATATTAAATTTAGAAAATGATTGACTTGGGTCATGGAATAAGAGTCAAAATTAAAGTTTAATGAGAATTATTCCTTCTCTCATTTATTATATGAAAAGGAAAATCTATTGATTATGATGTATTCATCGATGGATTAATTAAACATTCATTACATTTTTATTGGGAATTCAACCTAGGATGGCCTATAGGGTTGTTGAAAAGAAAATTGTGTTGATATCAATGATAATTATGTGTGTAGTAAATTTGCATTATTTATAATTGTTGTTATATTATGATATATGTGTGTAAGCAATATACATATATACATATATCAATATGTAACTTTATATAAATAAAAAGAATGAATTATTTAAGGGATATTTTGGAATTTACCAAGGTGATTATAAAATTCATGACTGTTGAATTATTAATAAAGAAAACTATTTGCTCCTTATTGAAAGAGTTGTCTAGGACTAGTATTAGACTTGTCCTATATTCTTAGTGATATAAGAAGAAAATTTGTATATGCCTAGATTCAATGGGAACAAAGAAAACATAGAATAAGAACAACAAAAAAGTATCTTGAGTTAGTTTTATACTTGAAGATTAAAAACCATGATATATGAGGTTCTTGTGATTTCAATTGATTAATAGATAAACCTTGATATGAATTTTATGGATGACTGTTAGTATATAAATTTAGTTTGTATGTGAACTTAATTTAGTTGAGACGAGTATTTATCCTAGTAATTATCCTAATAAACCAAGGGGGATAAGAGTTCCCTTATAAGAGAGAAAATTAACAAGATCTCTCACTTGTGTATAACTAGAAAGTGTTTTGTATATGTTTTTTATCTCAAGGATTTGAGATTGGAATCCTGCTTGAATTTCAATTTAGGCTCCATACTAAAGTTTATTTTGAGTGCATGGTATTGCAAAATGGTGTCATTGATTTTTAGTTATTAGAGAAAAGTTTTTTTACCACTTGCTTGATCAGATAGTTGTATTTAAATAGTTTTTCTTAATACCAACCAACTTCCTCCTTGATGAAGTCTGCATTATATTCTTTTTTTCAAAATTTGTTTTCTACAAAACAAAACAGTAAAAGTAGAGAAGCTAGAGAGGTTTGTCTCAAGGTTGTGCCAAGGAAGGTATGTGAAGCAGATGCCAAAATATTGGAGCAAGAGCTCAACCTGCAAGAAACTAAAAATACTATTAGATCATTAGCTAATAGGAAATCTCCTGGGATGGATGGGCTCACCTCGGAGTTCTATAAAAGCAACATTGATTGGATTGGTATAGAGTTGCTAGAACTCTACAATTGTGCTTTTCAGAATAACTCTTTGGGAAAAAGTATCTACAGGGGGATAATAAAATTGATTTGAAAGGGTGGGCATAAAACCCTCATTAAAAACTAGCATCCCATCACCTTATTGAATGTGTCATATAAGATACTTTCCAAAAACCTTGCTAACTGAATCTTTGGGATCCTTGGGAAGGTGGTTTCAGTGACTTAGACTAGCTTTATTAAGGGCAGATATATCCTGGAAAATATCATAATAGGTTGGGAAGGGATGAAGTAGGCCAAGCATGATGGGAAGAATATTGCAATGATCCTTCTTGATTTTGAGAAGGCCTATGATAGGATTGAGTGGACCTTTGTGGTGGATATGATTCATACCCTTGGCTTTCCTTCTAATTTTTGTAAATGGATCAAGATTATGTTCAATGATTCATCCACTGTAATTGATGTCAATGGTGAGATTTTTTATGCTATCATCCTACAAAGTTCGATAAGACAAGGTTGTCATATAGATCCTACACTTTTTATTATTGTTGTTGATGCCCTACATATATCCTCAAATCTAATCTCTTGACACCCCCTATTACGGGAATAAGGTTGCCTAACTAGGACTAGCTATTGAATGCTCGATTTTTTGATGACACTACATTATTTGTTGAGTTGTGTGAATCTAACTTTGAAAACACCATGAAAAGACTAGAAGTCTTTTGTGATTCCTTTGGATCTCGAATTGCTCCTCATAAATCCACTATAATAGGGCGGGATCATGATCCTCCTAGTTGGCTAGTGAATAAGGGTTGGGGATGGTCCAACCCCTACAATATTGTGAGATACCTAGGCCTATCGTTCTCAATCTACCCCTCACTCAAGGACATGTGGGACTGGTTATTTCATAAAATTGAGAGGAAACATCAGAAGTGGAAAACTCATTTGTTGCCACTTGCTAGAAGACACCAAGTTGTGCAAAAGGTAATTTCCTCGCATACGATGTATCATTCTTTAGCCTAGCTTTTTGTCAATATTCACTTTGCTAAATTCCAAAAGATACTGAAAGAATTTATGTGGTCAGATGGAAAGATTAGTAAAAAGATGCACAATGTGAACTGGAAATGGTGTTTCCTACTAAAAGAACAAGGTGGGTTAGGCTTGAAGGATCTTCGGTATCAAGGAATGGCTCTAGCTACTAAATGGATCTTTAGGGAATTGGATGGAAACAAACCTTGGAAGGTTTTGATAAGACGCAATCTCTATTTTTTTTAGCCAAAAAAGAGTAACCATTGGTAGAATTTGTATCTCCATGATATTATCTTTGGTCAGTTTGAGGTTAAGGTCTTTGGCTCAAATTCTTTTGCCTCCCTATGGAAAGCTTGGAGCAAAGTTAGGCATCTGCTGGTGGGTACTAGAGCTTTAAATTATTCATCTTCATGGTTTGTTCCAAGTAGATCCATGTGGTGGAATACATGTTAGAATGGTAAACCCTTGGCCCTCTCACTGGGTTGCTCTGTAAGGGATTGGTATACAAAGGTGATAGGTGTGCTTCAATACATTCTAATAGATAATTATATGGGTGCTTGGGAGCATATATGTGTTAAGTATGGACTACTACCAACTTAGAAAAAGACATATATAATGATTTGTTATGGCCTGGAGAACGGGATTCGGGGGAATGTTATTGAGGACTCAAATGCTTTAGAAAGATTGGTTTGGGCAGATGGTTCTAAGTTAATGACAGTATCAATAAAGAGTATTTATCTAATGCTCGTTGGCTTGAGAGAGGTATTTGAATGGCTTAACTCAGCCTGACAAATATTTTGGCTTGCTACTAAATGGTCCAAAATCCTTGCTCACCTATGGCATAACAATGTTGAACCAAAAAACTATTTTCGATGGTTGCTGATTTTGAAAAAAATTGCTATTGATCAAGGCCTTCATAAATGTGGCCTAACTACTAGAACTTGTGAACTCTGTTCGGCCCCTAAAACATTTGAACACCTATTTTTTGACTGCCAGTTTGCAATTGCTATTTGGTCTTTGATTATTGGTTTGCCTGTGAATTGGAATGTTGGTACTGGTTTTTCTTGGAATGAGATTCTTGTTGGCTATGTTGAAATATTTGATGCTACTTTGACTAAATTTTGGCTTCTTTTGACTAATGATATTTTTTGGTTTCTTTGGAAGAAGAGGAATGAAGAGGTATTTCAAAGCAAGTGAAGTCACTTTACTAATTTGAATAGTGAACTCACCTTGAATATTATGTTGTAGGTATTGGCTGCCATGGAGATCCCCAAAGATCGTTTTATGATCTTTCTCAAAGGAGCAATGCTGATTTACAAAAAAGACATTGAACATATGCATATTTCTTCCCTCAAGGGAGGATCAAGTTGAATCAAGAAGAGTTGGAGTTGCTTAATAACTATGTGAAAGAGAGGAAACTAAAAAAAGAATATTTGAAAGACATCTGGAAACAAGACCAAGCTCAAGCAATGGGGATTGATACCCCATCGGTTGCCAATGTGGATCCTAATTTGATTCTTCCCCCTTTGGGGGCCTGTGATGTTGATCAAGTTGAATTTAGTAATAGTGTAATAAGTGTTTGGAATTAGTAATGGTGATGTCTCCTACATAACTGATAAAACTTTAACTCAATATTTTGTTCTATTTTGTCTCATGATAGTATGTAACTCTCTGTAAAGATACTTGGAGCTACAACTCCTCCTGATATAATGTATTTTTGTGAACTATCTCTAATATAAAAAAATACCAAACAACCAAGTTAGTGATAGAAAGGATGTCTCAATAGTGTATAAATGCTTATGTCATGCATAATACACTTATATATGGAATATTATATTATTATGTATGCTTTAATGTAAAATAATAACTCTTGAAAATTAGCTTGAGATAGAGGTGTGTGAACATATGACACACATCTCCACCATATAATGTGTATCTATTTATCAAAACTTTGGCCAAATTAATGCAAAATTATTTCTTGTATTTTCAACTCACATTGTCTATTTATTTGCAAAATAATTGGATTTTTTCATACTTAACTAGAGGGATTCTAGAGTCATATGAAAAATTGTTTGTAATTGGAAACAACGCTAGTTCTCATATGACATGATGTACTTGTTGATTCCCTTATTTTATACCCTCGTGAAGGGTAGGGCTTTTCCTAATGGAAGATGTGTGGGAAACCGTTGGTCAATGGTTGGAAGTAAAGCACTCAGGTGATGCTCCCCCTTTTGCAGTTGAAGAATGTTGAAGAACTGGTTAAAAAAAGACATTATATGTTTTAAATATGATAAAAGTATTATTGAAAGTTTGTAATGTGTAAAATAATATGGCATCATGATTGAATGCTACTTGTAATATTTATTGAATACAAATATATTGAATTATTGTAAATGTTATGTGTAATGAGATAATTTTATTTTCTTCTCTTAGAAGCAATTATGAAATATTAATTATGTTATTAAAAAAATTATAGTGGTTTGTTAGTAAAATATTAGCATTTTATTTTTAGAGAACAGGCGGGTGTTCTTTATAGATAGAAACAAAACTAGGATGGGGGGTTTGAATATCAACCTAGATAGAATTATCCTCCTTAACAATAATTCTTAGTAAGATTCCTTTTCTAGATTTAGTTCCATATTTTGGGACTCAATCTTTAAATGTCATTTTTTTCTTGAGTCCCTTCCGTTTATGTGTGTGTTTTAACCCTATTTGACCCATTATTGATAACCAATTTGATAAAGTATAAGTGGTTTTTCTTTTTGTTAATTTTTTCCCAAGTTTGTTTTGCAAGTCCCAGGTGGACCTTGAATGAAGGAACTTTAAGTCTTAAAGTCCAAGTTCCTCCCAATCTCCCAACCTTTTTTTTTTTAAACATTTATCTTCATCTAGGTTCTTGGTCAAGCCTCAATATTGCAAAGGAACCTTGAACCTTGGCACCTAAGGTTATCAGTGCTAGGTTCCCCTAAGCTCTTAGTCTCCATAATGTTTCTCAATTCAATTGCTTCTTATTGGGCATGCAACTCTAAAAGGAACCAAAACCTTGGAACTCTAGGTTATAAGTTTTGAGTTCCATGCATGCCTCATTCCTCACTATCTCCTATGTCTTACTCCTAATTCTTTATGGTTCCTCTAACTTGATACATTTGAGTGGACTCCAAGTCTTGGCACCTAAGATTCTTGGTGCCAAATTATTCCTACCTTCTTCTCCCCTCCATTTTCCTCATCACCCCTAATTCATGGTCACATTCCATTCCCAAAACCACCCCCAATCGCTTCCTATCCTTTGGTTCGTTGAAACCTCAAGATCCTACTCAAAATTTCCCCTTTTTAATATCATGATTCATTCTCCCTTCCTATGAATAATTCCTAACTTTTTCAACATGAGATCCATTGTTCCTCTCATGCCCAAACTTTTAGCAAAAAATTTCAAGCACTTAGAAACCCTAAGGTATGAAAACATTATTTCACCTACCACAACTATATAGCTATTATTACACTTCCAAGACATTCTCTCATGGATAGAGACATTGTTTAATCATATAATTTATGATCCCAAGGAATATTTGATATTTTTTATGGGTGACCATGCTTCTTTAATACTTTTTTGGTGAGTTCTAGACACTATTCTGAGCCCGTGATGGATAACAACCATACAATCTACAAGTTACATAGCCTTGTGTCTTTTCTACAAATGAAAGAGGATTTTTTGTCAGTTTTGCATGTGCAAAATCCTAAGTCCTATAGACAACTCAATTCCTATGAGGTTTGGGCATGGAACCCTCTAAAGTTATAAATATCAATTGGGAATTAATTCAAAGTGTCAATCTTTAGGTTAGTCAATCAAGCTTTCATATTCGCCTTGGTGCAAAGAGTATTCCAAGGTTTCAAATCCATTAGTTCATTCATCATCTAAGTTGTGCACTCTAAAATTTGTAGAAAGATAGATCATTGTAGCATATATATGTTATCCAATTTCTCCTTAGTTGCAAGAATTTTGGAGAGTTTTGAGCAGAGGTAGGTGACATGTTCCTCCTTTTTTTAATTTTCCTTCACCATATTTTCTCATGTAAATGTAATATGAATACGATAAATGTTGTAGCATTTTAATTCATTGCAATTTGGTCTTTGTGATGGTAATTATTATGTTGGTTTTGAGTGTTTGCAAGTTTGAAGAAGGATTATTAAGTAGACTTGATTACTAGTTATCATATCTTTATTTTCATTTCTTATGTATTCCTCTTATTGTTGAATTTGACTATGTAACCAATACAAGGCACCTCAATCTTGAAGACTATACAGTCTCCACACTTTTCAAAGAACAAATCATTCATCAATACTGTAGAAATTAGTTTAGTATGTGTGAAATTTTTTATTTAGTAATTCCAAGCAAGGAAATAACATTACAAGCCTTATTATACAAATGATTTATGAATCATATTATTGTACTCACATCTTGCATCTTTTGCAATGATGATTATTCTAACTATAATAGAAGTCATACACACAATTAGTGTGACTTTTACCTAGTGATGACCTTTACGATTAAACTTATCCTAGATAAACTATAAATTTCCATATTTTTTTATATCTTTTAGCACTTTGATTCTATTTAAAACACCTCTAGGAACACCCTCCTAGGCTTGGTTGAGTATGAAGTGTAGGAGAGCTTATCCACTCTTGTTGTTAGCATATAAAACTCCATAATCTATTGATGAACCTTTTTTTACCCTCGTGAATGACATTCTCTAGCCTTGTAGGTAAAACTATGTTCAATGATTTTAGGAGAGAGGTTTTGGGACCTAACACTATACTCAGAGCTAATATTCACACCTTTAAGAAGAATAGGTTTCTTAGGAGTACAAATTTTTTTTATCTTATTAGTCTTAGGGTTGGATTCTAAGACCTAATAATTAATTATCCCATCTACATATCCTTGATCCTCTGGGAAGGGGTCTTAAAATCTATGTGGAATTTTTCCATTGTATATGTTTTTATATCTTTGTTTTTTGGGCATGTGTTCAAGTTAATATTCTATTTGTAATTCATTTGTTTTTTCCATCCATGTATTCCCCAAAACTTCTTTATTGACAACCTTAGGCCATATATTCTCATTCATCTATTCATTTTTCTTAGATATCCTTGAGGACAAACCATAATAGTTTCCCCAATAGGGAAGGTACTTAATCCTATTAGAAGAACCTCATAAGGAACTAAATTTTTTATTTTTTATTTTATTTTAGTCAAACACTTATCCATCATATCTATTTGTTTCCATTAGTTATAATGTGTTTCTAACCCACACTTCACGCCCATAAAGAAACTTTAGTATCACTACTAGCCTAAACAAAAATCCATATAGTTTTTTAGCCCCATAATTTAGTTTTTCTACTTCTATTTTGCAATGCAAAAAGTTATCTCCAACCTCTCAAAAACATATTCCTTCTACATGTTTCACATATAATCTCAATTTTGTATTCTATCACAAGATATGTGTACTATCTTACTTCTTCTAGGAAAATCCCTTCAAAATAAAAGTTAAACTATTTTTTCTTTTAGTTGGAGAAGATCAAGATATTGGTCATGCTAGTGTTTACTCGTATTCCCACCTTACAAAATTTCTCTATGGCCTTTAAGTTTTCTTTCAACCCTTAAGCATACCTTCCAATAAAAATGAGATGGTATGTATACAAAAGAATCCTCACTACATACTCTCCCAAATAAAAATCAACCCCTCCTTGCAGATTTGGTCATTCTTATAATTTATCAATTATAAACCAAATAAGGTAGGGGATAGTGGAAATCCTTGTTTAACTCCCATATTACTCTTGAATATTCTTGAAAGGCCTATTTTAGTTCTAATTTTAACTCAAGCCTCCTCATTAAGTCTATGAACCACTACTCTATATTTTTTTATATGCCTAGATCCTTTATGTTTCTTTGTAATTTACTTCTAGGAAATGTCTCAAAAGCTTTCTTGAAATCCAAAAAATAATGAACTTTCCCATTTTTATTATAATTTTTAATGTTATGTCTCAAATTAATACCATAGTCTATTGTTGAATTTTTTGGTTTGAAACATGCTTTCCCTTCTACCCTCTTACATTTTTATTCTACCTATTTGCTAATTCTACACTCAACCATACTTTCATAAAACTTTGCAAATAAGGGATTAGTCCTAATGGGTAAGTAGTTAGAAGGATTATTTACATCTACACTCTTGAAGAGAGGTGCTACTAGAACAATCGTTCACTCCTTTGGAAATCCATGTTGAATAATGTTATTGAATATTTTCTTAATGTGAGGGACAAGGTTTTACACTCTCAATTTTAATTGTTTTGACTTTAGCCCATTCATGTTGCAAGCCTTACATGTTCCCAAATTCTTAACATCTTCCTTAACCTCTTGTAAGGTGATAATTTTTTTATTGCATTAACTATGAGATGGGCCTCTTCTTCTAGCTCATGTTCATACAATTCTTTGTATATTCCAATGATTGGATTGACGTGATTTTGTTCTCTGTCTATTTTTTACTAGAGAACCCTCTAAAATAATTTTGTTTATTCTTCTCTAAATATATTAGTTCTTCTTTTCTTGTTCTCATAACATCCTATTTTTTTACTATTGACATTTCATCCCACCTTATAATACCCATTAGTGAAAACCAATTTGAGATATCTTTCATGGGTCATATTGGATGAATTATATTTGAGACACCCTAAAAGTGTTAGAATTCCAAACCTTTGAGGTTTCACATACCTTCATACTCAAATTATTTCTCCATCGCTCCTATTCCCATCCTTCTCTTTCTCTCTATCACTTTCATAATTGCTTTCAATTTTCAGCAATCGACCTTAACCCTTGATACTTATCGCCTCTTTTCGTAAGCCTCTAGCTTCCCCTTCGACCCTTAAAATCTTGATGAATCCTTCAAAAGACCACTAAGTCTCAAGTTTTGGAATTTTGGGAGTCGGACTTCTCCCTTACCTTTTACCACTATTCATCTTAATGTGTATGCATTCCTCTCACCCCCGATCCCTAAAGCCTTCGGTCTTCAACAATCTTTTCCCTCACCTTTTGTCTTACCATTATGATAAGACATTTAATTCTTCCCTGATCCTCAATGTCTCATTTTTGTATGTTAGAGGTTGAGCTTCCCTCTTACTCTTTATCGCATCTTGTGATAAGGCATATGTCTCTTTCCTGATCCCAAACCCAAACTTCCTTCTTTTTTTTTCACTCCTTCACTCCTTCCTCCAACCTTTCAACTTTTCCTTCCCCTTTCTTCTCTTATGGCATGCGTCACTCTAGAAACCCAATGCCCAACACAAGTGGTCTTCCTTGGTTCATGTTTTCAGGGTGATATCTTCTCCAGCATGTGTTAGATGTCAAGCCCAACTCCCAATGCCTGATGAAGGTTCTTTTTCAGGGTTGTGGGCTATCTAGTTTCCAATGAGGTCTTTCATTTGGGCCCAAAGGTTTTCCAATACTCTAGAATGGAATTCTTCTAGCTAAAGACATCATTAATGCCTAATGCCTCTCTACAAATGTCCAATCCTAGTTTTCTAAGGTGGTGGAGAGGGCATTAAGTGCAAGAATGGTGTATAAACTTTATTTATTGCATGTAGGTGCTCCTTTTATTACCTAAATCCCAGATTCCTAGAGTGATCTTCTTCTTGCAACAGACAAACCCATGTGACAATAAATACAAAGGTATGGGTTTAGAGTGTCGGCCACTCTTCCTGGCCATATTTTTGGAGTTCTTCTCTTGTATAAAGGGTCCATTTGAACTCATTTCAAGGGTCTTTCTTGGTTTATTTGGCAAACCCATGCCTTGTGCATTCTACAATTATAAATTGACTTTCAAGCCTCTATGTTAATGAAAATCACTTCATTTTACCTCTTCTCTTGTTTGATATGTCATGTAAATCTTCATTACCTCCATGTCTAAATGTTATTTTATTAACTTCTATGTATACATGTTGTGTTAAGATGGTTTTGTAGTTGTTAGTTTGTGAATCTTCCCTTCCTCTCACTGCCTTGCAAAACCCTAACCTTCATGTGTGCCTCTTGGAGTTCGTAAAATAAAGAATTTTGTGAGTATTTTAGGTTATTTTCATCAATATTTTGGTATTGTTTCAAGCGGGAAGAAACATTTATAACTTGGTGTATCACCTCTCCTTTCCCTTTAATACACTCCTTTCACTTTTCCCCAATGAGTTGTTAAAGTAGGGTTAGTGATAGGGTTTCATGTGTTGGGTTGGACCAATAGATTTGTGATTAGATTAGAAGAGGAAGTCATCCTTCTCTGAAGACTTGAACCCATTTTGACACCTTGAGGTCATTTCCATTGTGTCATTGGAACGTTGAACCTCGTGTTTAGCAAGGTGTGATTTCATGTGACAATAGTTTTTGGCATGCCCAATGGGACCAAGTTTAGTGAGCTTTAATTAATTCTACTAAAGGATTTGGTGTGTCCCTTAGCATCTTGCCTTTTAGGGAAATTCTACAAAACACCATAACGACTCTATGATAAAATCTACTAGTTCAAGCAATGCAAATTCTCCCCACTAGCCGTGACAACAATTTTTGGCACCCGGTGGGATAATTTTAGTGGATTGTATTTCATTTTTTTAAGAAAGTAGCATTTTATTAAAATTTCTAGCCTTGAAGAAGCATTCAACAAATTACTCGACGACTCTGTAATCAAATTGGTGACTATGCAATCTTGGTGAATCAGTTGCAACTCAAAATGTTTTGGTTCCAGATCATACATACAAACTCATGCCTAGAATTCAAACAAGAACATATTCTAGAGGTAATTTTCATTATACCGAGCTATCATTCTCTAATTCTAAAAGGAGTGTATTTTCTTTATCACCAGTGAGGAGAGATTGGAGCACTGCAACTCCATCTCCTAGGGCCCACTCCACACCTCCATTCAATAGATTGCTTCAACCTAGGACTCCTACCACTCAGATAAACAAACCGTTGTTCCATATGGCTACCCCTAGAAATCAAGGTTTTGTTCCTTTTAATGGTGATAGCCCCTTTCTGTTAGCACAAAAAAATTACACACCAATAAATGCCTTGAAAAATATTCCATTTCACTAGTGTAACATCCACTACCCCAACAAAACACATTCATGATGCAACCAACATATGTTTAGTGCATAATGTTACAAAAGATAATGTGGTTGTTAGGCTCCTAGCCACATCCTTGAAATGGAAAGCATTGCAATGATGCAAAATTTTGCAACCTGATTCCATCCACAATTGGGATGAGTTAGATGAAGCCTTGTGTAAACATTTTGAAGACAAATAAGATCATTTGTCTCTGGTAGAGAAACTCACTACAATCAAGAGAGCACCTCATGAACACGTGATGAGTTTCAATTTCTATGTTCAAAGAACATAAAATTCCACCATTGATAAGACCTCCTAATTATATTCTCTTATATTTTCTAAGGGCTTTAAATAGTGATATTTCAATAATGATTCAACCAATGGGAGGAAGAACACTCCCTCATTCTTATGACATTTCAATAAGGGAAAATAACAACCTTATACAACTTGGAAAAATAGCACCAAGGCCTTCAATGCCAATTTTTCTTGATATCTAGCCACATATACCCTTGCAAATTCCCTCGAATAACATTGTAATAACTATAACTAGCAAGTTACCAGCTTAAAAAGTGACACACCAACCCGATCTCTTGAACTCCAATAGATAAAGGGTCTATTACAAACATTTAGGAATGAGTTATTCAACCTTAAGAGGTAAAAAAATAAAAATATCAAGCCTTATCAAGCTTCTCATCAACCCAATCAGCCTAATAAACTCCCTTAAACCATGCTAGTAACCAAGGTCAAAGGTAAGCACTCAATGCTAGGCCTTTCCAGGCATACAATACTAATACTACTAGTACTTCAAAAGAGTTGGTACCTATTCAAAATAACTTGGCTCAAGACTACAAATGGTATTTTTCCTTAAAATCGGCCCCATAACCAAGCCACATGTTCAAATAATATTATAAATTAGGCTTTAATGGTACAAAATACCCCAAGTTTGTAGCCAAGTACTTCACTAAAGGTACCTAAATAACAACAAGATGAATCTCAAGGTGAAACAACACTTATGAATTGGTAAGGAGGGGACTTTTTTGGTATGAATCAGTCATACTCTCCTATTATAGTGAACACTAGGGCCAAGAAAAGAGCTATGGAGTTGGGAAAACCAGTTGATAAGGTGGTACAAAAGGTTCTTCAAATAAACCAAGAAAAATTTGGTCCATATATGACAATTAATGTGGATGTTCTTCAAAGAGATCAAGTCATAGCAGCCAAGGAACTACCTACAAATGTGTCACAATCAACACCCTTGCAAGTAGGTATTGTTATCCAAAAAGGCCATCATAAAGTAAGTTCAATGCCTTTTAACATTTTGTAACACATTAAGAAGGCTAACATCAATATGTCTATGTGGGATTCCTTGTCATTACCAAGGAAAAAGGACCTCTTGCAATCTGCCTTATCTAATATGAGCATGTTGAATGAACATTCTAAAGAGCATGCTAGGGTAGTACTTGCAAACCCCCCCCCCAAAAAAAAGAGAGTGAGTGACTAGAAATTCAAGCAAGTTAAACCACCCCCTTTCTATGTGTCTTTGATTATAGGAGACCATCTTGTCCATAATTGCATGATTGACTTAGGTGTTGATAGCTTAATTATGCCAAAGCAAATAGTTGATAAGTTAGAGTTAGAATACCAACCCCTCTCCAAAGGAGTAGTGTAGCTAGATGAAATAACCATCAACACAGTTGGAGTCATCAAAGGGTTGGGACTCATACTACATGCTTGTCCTAACTTATCTATTTCCCAAGATATTTATTGGTTGACTTACCTCCATACTTCACCTTGTGCCTCTCAAGGGACTGCACAACCAATATATGTAGTTACTTGTCATCCGATTGGTCACACATGCTTTTTAAGACAAGGTATGGTGCCAAAGTAATAGTGAAATCATAACCTATTTCCAAAGACCATATAGAGCCATACGTTCCTAGTGTTGTTAATACAAATTTCACCATCCACGAACAAGAATATCAACTTGTTGTCCAAGATCCCAACACTCCTATAGAAGGCATACCTGATTTTCTTTTAGATGAATGGGAAGCTAAAAACTATGAATTTGATCCATTCACACATATGGAAGAAGCGGGGTTAGGCATTTATATGATACACAAACAAGAAATTACTATCCCTAATCTTGTAAAAGATGAAAACATCAACATGAACAACACTTTGAGGAACTTTTGCAGCTATACTTTGATGGGTCAAGAAGAAAAAATAGTGTTGGTGGAAGTGTTATGATTATTTATCCTCAAGGTGAGAGGTATTACTCAACATTTAGATTTTGTTTCAGTTGCACTAATAATATTGTTGATTATGAAGCTCTCATTCATGGATTGGAATGGGTGAGGAGAAGAGGTACTAGTTGTTTACAAGTGTTTGGGGATAGAAAATTGATTATAAATTAGGCAAGAGCTATTAATGTGACTAAGAATGATTTACTTAAATATTATAAGCACAAGTTTTGGGATATTCTCAAATTATTTAATGGATTTAACCTATTGTCCATCTTGAGAAATCAAAATAAACATGTTGATAGATTAGTTGTTATAGGAGTTGAGTATGATATTCCAAAAGAAATAAAAAAATGTCAAGGAACTGCAACACATAAAGGTGGTTGTAAGGCCATAAATTCTTGATAATGAAGTGCATTGGAAAGTATTTGACAACAACAAACATATTGTCAACTTTTTGATTGAAGAAGCTGAGTTTACAAGTAGCAACTAACAAAGGTTGCAATAGCAATTTGGTGATCAAATTCTACAATTTAAGTCAAACAAGTTGCCAAAGGGGCTAGTGACTTTAGAGTCTATTTTCAACACAGATGATCAAGTAAAAAAAAACTCCAACATGTTGGTTAAGGAAGAGCATTATGAATCCATCAATATTTTAAAAGGTAAACTACTCAAACTTGGCAAAGTTTGTACTGAGGAAGAAATACATGCTTTTATTTCACCTTGCCAATAGTATGATGATATTTTTTCTTGGGAATTCCATGATTTAAAAGGATTTAACCCTAAGGTATCACAACAAACCATTGAGCTTGAGACAAATGCTAGGTCGGTAAAGCAAAAGCAAAGACCTTTGAATCCAAAGCTTGAACACCTCATGCAAAAGGAACCAAGCAAACTAATTGAGGGTGGTATCATCTTCCCCATCAAGCATACATATGGGTTTCAAATATTGTCCTTGTTAGAATAAATAATGGAGAAATTAGATTACGTGTAGATTTTAGGGACTTGAATAGAGCCTCATTAAAGGACCATTACTCGCTGCCATCTATGGAGAAAATCTTACAAGTTGTTACAAGTTCTGAGAGATTCTCTTTGCTAGATGGGTTTTATGTTACAACCAAGTCTTAGTGAAGGAAGAAGACCAATTCAAAAGAGCCTTCACTGCAAAGTGGGGAACCATGAATTACAGGAAAATTCCTTTTGGATTGTCTAATGTTGGGGAAATCTTCCAGAGATCCATGGATATGGATTTCCAAGGCCTCATGAATAAAATTGTCCTTGTATACTTGGATGATATCACTATTTTCTCAAATGATGTTGAGGAACATTTCACTCACTTAAGGAAAAATTTTGACAAGTGTAGAGAGTATGGTGTATCCCTTAACCCTAATAAATGCATCTCTTTTATTCATGAGGGTAGTTTACTTGGATACATGGTGTTCAAACATGGTGTTACAATTGATCCTGAAAGAGTGCGTATTATTTTAGCCTTACCTTTGCCAGCTCATACAAAGGGTTTGCAAAGCTTCACAAGAAGGATCAATTTTGTTAGAATTTTTATACTTGATGTTGCTAATCTTTTGAAGCCCCTAACATCCATGTTGAAGAAATATCTACCTTTCAACTAGTCAAGTGAAGGGAAAGATAGTTTTGAAATAATCAAAGAGGCTTTAGCAACAACACCAACACTTATAAACTGGGATTTTTCCAAGGATTTTATATTGTATGCTTACAAAAACATAGATAATATTCTAGCTATGCTAGTGCAAAAAAAATAAAAAAATTTGAGCAACCAAAAGCTTTTTTTAGTCAAGGCTTGGAAGGATATGAACAAAGTGTGAACGATTTCTTGTTGTCTAAAGACAAATGAAAAGAGAGCTAGTTGGATCACCAAAGTCATGGAGTATGATATAGAAATCAAGGTAACCAAGTTGGTAAGAGGAAAATGCTTGTGTGAACAACTAGATGGTGATGTAGAAGACAACAAGGAGGAAGATAAAGAAGTTATCCTAGCCATGCAAGATAACTCCCAAGAACTGTAAGTGATGCACCTTCAAGTTGGGTGCAAGATATGGTCCAATTTATCTAAACAGGTGAGTGTCCACGAAGGATAGACATGGCTAAAACAAGGTATTATAGGATGCAATCCATTCCTGATGTTCTTATAAATGACATTATTTTTAGAAAGGATTACAATGTTATCTTGCTGAGGTGTATTGACACTAACCAAATGGAGCGAGTATTGTAAGCATTTCATGATGGGACTTTTGGTGGTCACTTTTCCCCTAGAACTATAGTGTGGAAGATAATGAGTTCAAGCTATTATTGGCCTAGATTTTTCAAAGATTCTCATTCATGGGTAAGAAAGTGCAATCATTTTAAGGCCTCTCTAATGTCTAATAACCTTGGTGTTTACTGGTTCTACACACAACTCAAAGGATGTATTCTTAATTGAACAGTTTATCTTTCACAAGAGGTTGCATTTAATTATCAACCAAGGACTCATAAAATTTAGACAGTGCTGGAATAATATATGTGTTTATGGACTCTAGACACATCCTACATCGATGGAGTATAAGCAATTACACATGTACAAAAGATTGCAAAAGCTGGAAAATGAAATAAATTGCTAAATAGGGGAAATAAATATAAATTACGATCTTATGCTATGGGTACCTAACACTCAATTTGACTAGAACTATCAACTATTAAAATCTAATTCCTCCAGAGTATGAAACCAACATGAAGCTACATAAGTCAATCTAAAACTACAGAATAACATTCATCAATTAGAACACATGCATCTAACTGGAAACTACTTAACTAATTTCAACAATGCATTATTTAATCTAACAATAAGAAATGAAGTGGATTAGCAATACCTCAAGTGGCCCTTGCTTGAGTTGCTTCCACATAATTTGTCAACACCTACTTACATTTTCAGCAATTCACGATATCAACTAATTCTCTTTTTTACATATAAACTCTAAACTCTTACATACAATCCAACACGAATCTACTGAAGATTTCTTATTTAATAACACATATCTATTGATGTAACTAGTAACAAATGAAAACTAACATATCAGATTGATGAACTAACAGCTAAAACAACTACTAGCAACTAGATTTACTCCTCAATAATATATCCCACTATATAGGGTCTGTGAGGAGTTTTATTCCTTTGGGACTGAAAACAACCTCATAAAGTAGTCATCCACTCTCCCTCAAAGATAGGAAGAGGACTTAGTCTAATAATAGAAAGAAATAACAATGAAGTAGGAGAAGAGAAAATAATTTATAACTTTATGCCTAACGGTTAACTGTTATGATAGAGACATGTTCCTAAGGATAGTCATGTCATAAATTAATCCACCTGAGAATGGAATCCTTCTCCTCCTAGTGGTCTTATTCAGTGAGAAAAAGTATAATGTGGTGACTCATGGTTGATCATTGAATGATCACCTTCGTTCTCTTCTAGAAGTGTCATGTTTTGGCTATTCTAACCTCTCCCCTAGAACTATCCATAGTCCTTATGCTGCAAGATAGAAAACCTATTGTTGCGGGTTAATGATCTTTCTTGTTGCAAGATGTTAGTTTCATTCCTAAGGCATCCAAATTATTAACAATCATAATTAAACATAGAATCGTATTAAATTCCATAAACATTCATGCAATCATACAAGCATATATCAACATAACATATTTCTATTTCCACATACTTAAGTTTGCTTTAAAGTGTATGAAAGACATATAAAATATGTAAAGTCTTGGGAACATCTATGAAACTTAGTAGATGAAATGATAAAAACATAAATCAGTAAAGGAAAACTAGCCATTAATTAAGCCCATCAAAAATTATGCACTATTTTTAGGTAAGGAAAAGTTAACAACTCTTCCCTTGCAACCTATTCAAGTTGAGCAACCTTTTATGAGGTGGGGAATCGATTTCATAGGAGCAATAAATTCTCCTTCTAGTGCCAAATACAAGTGGATATTAACAACTAGCAAATACTTCACTGCATGGATTGAAGCTATAGTTGTAAAAGAAGCAAATACAAGTGTTGTTCTCAACTTCTATGAGGACTTGATGACAAGGTTTGGAGTTCCTAACTCCATTATATTTGATAATTCTTTAGCTTTTATCGGGACAAAGACAAGTGAATGGGTTGTCAAGAATGGTATCTATTGAGTACCTAGTCCAACTACTACCCTCAAGGTAATGGTTTGGCTGAGAAACAAACAAGAACTTGATAAATATCATGAAGAAGACCATGGAGGATAACCGAAGAACTTGGAATACCAAGTTAAAATCTGCCCTACGGGTTGATAGAATCATGCCCAAAAGATCCATTAGAAATTCTCCCTACATGTTGGTGTATGGAACATAAGAAATACTACCCTTGTCTTTGGAGCTTTCATCTCTTGAGTTGGTCAATCAGCTAGAAATGTTAGAGGAAGAAGATCTAATGATAATCAGGTATGTGTAGCTGATAGAATTGGAAGAAACTAGAGATAAGATAATGAGGACAATGAAATTGCATCAAAAGTAGACAAATAGGTCATTTGAAGAAAGGTCATCATCTAGAGTTTTCAAAGAAGGGTACATAGTCCTCAAATGGGATGAGCTTAAGAGAAGACTTGGAAAGTACATAAAATTTGATGATTTTTGGAGGGAGGCTTATATAATCCATGACTGCAAACAACACAACAATTTCCAACTCTCCAAGATGGATGGGGAAGAAGTCCTAATCCCAGTGAATGGGATTCATCTCAAACCTCACTTTTAAGAGGCTTTGAGAGTTCATGTACATATTATTTTAGTTGTGTCTCTTTTCTAAGAAGTGTGGTTGCACACCCTACATTCTCTTTAAGGGAATGCATGATCCTAGATTTTTTATTTTCCTCCAAGTGCAAGCCTGCACATGTTTTTTTTTTCTGAGGCAAGCTAGTTGTTGTAGTTTTTCCTTCAAAATTTGTGCCCAATGGACTGATAAGGCCCCTAGAATCCATGATTAGCAACCAATCATCTTGCAGAGGTTGCCAAAATGTTGACATTTCATGCCACCTTATAGGACTCATTAATGAAAATTGATCTGAGATATCTTCCATGGGTCACATTGCATGAATTATATTTGAGAAATACTAAAAAATTTCTAAGTGTTAGAGTTTTGAACCTTTGAGGTTTCATGTACCTTCATACTCACATTCTTTCTCCATCTCTCCAACTCCCCTCCTCTTTCTCTCTATCACTTTCCTAAGTACTTTCAAGTTTCGACCATTGACCTTAACCCTTAGCACTTATCACCTCCTTTCGTAAGCATCTAGCTTCCCCTCCAACCCTCAAAATCCTAATGAATCCTTTAGAAGACCACTAAGTCTCAAGTTTTAGACTTTTTGGAGTCAAACTTCTCCCTTACTTTTACCGCCCTTCATCTTAATGCGTATGTGTTCCTCCTAACCCCCGATCCCTGAAGCCTTTGATATTCAACAATATTCTCCCTCACCTTTTATCTTATTGTTATGATAAGACATTCACTTCTTCCCCAATCCTTGATGTCTCATTTTTGAATGTCAGGTATTGAACTTCCCTCTTACTCTTTCATATCTTGTGATAAGGCATATGTCTCCTTCTCGACCCTTGAACCTTGACTTCCTTCTTTCTTTTTTACTCTTTCGCTCCTTCCTCCAACCTTTCGACGTTTCCTTACCCTTTCTTCTATTTCGGCATGCGCCACTCCCGACACCCAATACCCGACACCTGATATAAGCGATCTTCCTAGGTTCATGTTTTCAATGTGACATCTTCTCCAACATATGGTAGATGTCAAGCCCAACGCCCAATATCCAACAAAGGTTCATTTTCAAGGTTGTGAGCTATCTATTTTTCGATGAGGTGTTTCTTTTGGACTTGAAGGTTCACCAATACTCCAGAATGGTGTGTTTTTGGCTGAAAACACCATTAATGCCTAATGAATCTCTACAAACATCCAATCTAGTTCTCTAAGGTGGTAGAGAGGGAATTAAGTGCAAGAACGATCACATACTTCATTTATAGCCCGCAAGTGCTCCTTCCTTGATTTTTCATACCTACATCGTGGATTCCTCAGGTGATCTTCTTCTTGCAATGGACAAACCCATGTGACAATGAATGCAAATATATGGATGTAGAGTGTTAGGCACTCTTCCTGGGCATATTTTTGGAGTTCTTCTCTTGTATAAAGAGCTTGTTTGAACTCATTTCAAGGGTCTTCCTTGGTTTCTTTGGCAGACTATGCCTTGTGAATTTTGCAATTGTAAATTAGCTTTCAAGCCTCCATGTTAATGAAAATCACTTCATTTTACCTCTTCTCTTGTTTGATATATCGTGTAAATCTTCATTACCTCCATGTATGAATTTTATTTTATTAACTTCTATGTATACATTTTGTGTTAAGATGGTTTTATAATTGTTGGTTTGTGAATCTTCCCTTCTTCTTAGTGCCTTGCAAAACCGTAACCTCCATGTGTGCCTCTTGGATTTGGTAAAATAGAGAACTATGAATATTTTAGGTTATTTTCATCATTATTTTTGCAATTTTTCAAGCGGGAAGAAACATTTATAACTTGGTGTATCACCTCTCCTTTCCCTTTTATGCTTTCCTTCTTCCCCTTTTCCCCTGTGAGTTGTTAAAGTAGAGTTAGTGATAGGGTTTCATGTGTTGGGTTGGACCAATAGATTTGTGCTTAGATTAGAAGAGGAAGTTGACCTTTTCTGAAGACTTGACCTCATTTTGCAAGGTCCCACACCTTGAGGTTATTTACATTGTGTCATTTGATGGTAAACCCTATGTTCAACAAGGTGCAACTTCATGTGACAATAGTTACTTTCACTATCTATTTGTACAAATTTATGTTTAACTCCTCTTTATCTAGTTCATATGGATCTATCCTTGCAACTTTACATTCTCCATCATACCAACCATTTTAGTAGAATAATACCTATTTTCTTCTTCCTACTTTTTGACATTTTACATCTTTTTAGTGCCTCTTGAATCATAAACGCTTACTCATAACTCTTGAAGGCTTTCTCTATTCATTTTTCCCCACTCCAAGTTCCTTTTTTAGTGATTCCTCAAAAATTAAACAACTATCTTAGGTTATAAGAACATTTACCTTTATTGGGGATTGTTGATTGACCTACATGTTATTATTTGTTGATTTATTTCTTTCAATGATACATATACACACATTAATTTGTGGTCTAATTTTGATTCTATTAGAAAAACTTCAATCACTACTTCCATTATTGTCTTCATAGTATTCTATAAGAACATTAAATAATAAACAACACTTGGCCCATTGTAACTTTTGTGTGTATGTTTTCTATATTTATTCCACACACTCATTCCATTATAAATATTCAAACTATATGTGCCACATAAATTCCATCACCAGAATAGTTAATGGCCCCATTATCCTCTAAGCACCTTGCATATTGTTAGGTTTCCTCTTTTTCTAGCCATAAATGATTTTTGTCAAGATTCTTTGTGTTTCTTAGCATTTTGATTTTCATTCTTGTTTTCCTAAAATTAAAATACCCTATAATAATTACCTCTTCAAGTTTAGAGCAGGATGAGACTTCATTATTTGAATTTGTATAAGAATACTCAACATCCATCCCACATTTTTTGTAGGATTTTGAAGCCCATGGAGCAAAATAACAAGCAAAAATTCTAATATTTCTTCCATTTTTTTGTTATCTCAATATAAATATATATTTTATTTAAATATTCTTTCTCCAACTAAGTATTTTTGTCTCATGTTTTCTTATCAAAAATATTATTCTTCCACACGCCTTGCTATTTCCTATTGTTTCATTCCAAACTATAATCTTCCTATATGCCTCAAAAAATCATAGACTTACAACCATTATATGCATGAGTTTCCAAGAGACAAACTTGTTGGAATGTGAAGTCAATTTTATTGTTATTCTAGCAATGATGAATAGTCGACATTGAGTACCATGATAGTCTACTCGGGTATCCATTCAGTGTGACCGAAGGATTTCTAATCAATCAAATATTGAAGTGATGGGGGTTTGTAGGGGGGCTATTATAGCCCGCTACAACACTAAAGGCATTAAATTTTTTGAAGTCAAATTTTTTTTAGACTTACTATTTATGGTAATTTTGACAAATGTTCGACATGTAGTTGCATGAGTCACACTTTCCTTTTTGGAAATTTTTCTTTGAAAAGGACTATGCAACTAAAATTTCTTATCCTATGCAAAGCTATTATTTTTGTACATTATTATGATTGTTGTATCAATGAGTTTTCTCTAAGTGTAATAAAATATTGAAGATCGTTTCTTGTGGTTTTTTTCCTAGTATAATCTTGCCAGGTTTTCCACGTAAATTTATGTGTGTGTTTTTCTTAGTAATTTTCTTTGTTAATTATGCACTACAAAATTTTCTCATAAAATTATGTATCTTCCTTCTACTATAGAATTGAACCTAGGTCCTCTCCTTTAAGGGAATCCTCTATAGTTCTAGCATTACATGTGATATTAGATTTACAAATATGTATATTATTTTTTGATCAATTAAAATTCATAGTTCAAATATGAAAATTCTTTTAAATTTACATTTATTACTCCTAATCTATAATATCATTGGTGATTTTAGATTTAACATCTCTAGTAACCACACAACATAGATAAGAGAAATAAAATAGCATATGTCTTCACAATTTAAAAAGATGAAACTTATAACTTAGGAGCTTGCATGAGTTAAATTATTTTGAGATAATAAGTCCATTAAAATATATTTATACTTGTAATGGTGCAATTTGCAACTCATGCCAATTCTAATTTAGATTTGATCCCAGTTTGGTGGAATGTTTTAATAAAGTTACATTTCAAAAAGTGTTACACTCTTATATTAAGTTTGACTCATGATACAATACTTATCCCTACGCATTTCACATTCATTTACACCTATTTGTATGCATGAAACTAACCATATACCATCATAATTTATGTACATTAAGATATATTCACCATTTACACATCAGTTTTAGGCTTATATTTGTACCCATGGTCACACATACATTAATTACCTCAAAAATAGTACCTTATGTCCTAGGAATCAATCCTAAGTGACTTGGGATTGACCTTTAATTAAAATTTTAAACTCTTACCCTTTCCTACTAGATTTTGTGAGCTAATTTAACACACACTTTATAAATTAGTATTATTTCTCGATGTTTAAAGACATTCAAAGTGAACTTAAATTATATAAGGATAGATATTGATTATCAAGGAGAAATCATATTGTACACAAGTCAATTTTTTAATGGATAAAAGAATTATAAATTGAATCAAATCATAAATGCCATTTTTATATTTATGGATTTTGTTTATGATTATTTTCTCAAAGTCGTAAAGTTAGTTTGTATAGGGAGATGACCTAGGATAACTTGACCCTAGTGATCTAATAATATATTTTAAGGTGTTTATGAATGTTGCATACAAGCATATTAAAGATCAAAGAATCAAGGTGAACTAGCTTACCAAAGCCTACACCTTGTTAGAAAAATTCTATAATTTATTTGCACATCAAATCATTCCCCTGGTGCTTTAGTTTGATATTGATATTGGGGGACTTAGATTCAACCTACAAAGTTTTTTGAGTCTACATAAAGCTCAATACATTCATCAAACTAAGAAATAATTTTGTATACCCTGGTAATTAGATTCTACACGACATCAACATTAATTGTCTATTATTGATCCCAAATCTAAATATCAACATTTATTGTATTCAATTTATTGACCCAACTCCTAATTAAATCTAGGTTAATAATGTGATTTTTGTTTGTATTTATTTAATTATCCTAGATTTATGTAAAATATAATTTATTCACTTACAATACTTTTCATAAAATTGTGACTTCATAAATTTTATTTTATAGTTTCTTTACTATTATGTTTCAAATGTAGATTATTTATAGAGCAAAAAATTGCAAACCTTAGTACTTTTTCATGCAAGTTTTACACTACTTTGTGTTGATGTCTTGGACACACAATTCTAGCATATTATTTGATTATTTTGGTGCACTCACAAACCCAAGACTTGACTTGCCATTCTAGTTTTACATTAATTTGTATTAATTTATTAGATGCACAATTCTAGCATATAATTTGACCATTTTGGTGCACTCACTAATACAATATCTCAGATTCACCACTCTAGTTAGATATTGATTTGTATTGATGTCTTGGATGCACAATTATAGCATATGATTTGATCATTTTGGTGTACTCACTAACCCATTTGACTTCCTCTATATTTCCCTTCATTCTTTTCCACTAGCAACTACACACCCTACATGGTACTTTTGAATCCTTTATACAATTTCTAGACACTATTACATTTCTTGATTAACTACCATTTCTATTTGGTCATATCTATATTATTGTTACAACTTAGTGATAAAGCACTAGGCCACACTTGTAGCAATATTGCAAGTACTAATAGTATCATAACCAACCATAATAATTAAATATGTTATATGTTTTCTATTGGATATCAAATTAAAGACAACATTAGAAACAATTAGCTAACTATAGAGTGAAACCAAGCATCATCAATGCTACTACAAGTTACACTCACAACAATTTTAATGTTTGTGGCTTCTACCATGGTGAAATTGCATCCCCACAAAGCCTTTACAAGTTATTTTAGGTGACTTGCAACCTTGATGTGGGTGTTTTTATTTTTAATTTTATGTAGGTGAAATAGTAACATGGCTCTACTAGTCCACCTAAACTAATCCACTTATGGTTTAGTTATATCCATAGGATGTAAGTAATTGAAGGAGATGGAAAATTATACATGAAATCAATGTAATATATGGATAAGCACAAAATCATGTGAAGTATTAGAAATAATGGACTCATTATGCAATAATCATGTGTAACATTTATAATGATACAACATGGTAATCATATATATGATGAAGACAACATCAAGGGAAGTAAGGTTACTCCTGGTATGGATAAATTTTTAAATGGTGTTGTGGCCCTCAATGGTTAAGAAAACCTATATAATTATATCAATAAGGAAGATAAGAATATATTCCTAATGCGACATCCAAGAGCACAAGCACACAAAGGTGCAAGGCAATAAGTTTGTAGTGGTGATGAACATGTGTATGTGATGGCATGAAGTTGAAACTATGACATGAAGTCAAAAATAATGCATAATAATTGAACAAAGGAATGAAACTATAAATAATACATAAGTTAGAATAAGTTGTGAGGCTAGCACTATGGTGAAAAAATCCAATGTAACCAATGGTAATCATGATATGAAAGGGGAAATATGATGCCTCCAATGTGGGAATATAATCATGAAGGTGAAATATATAGGAAAGGAAATCATGAAGCCTCTTAATTTAGAGATAAAGTAAGCTCTATGTGTAATGAAGGAAAGCATGATTTACAAATATAATCTCTACCAAGGAAAATGTTGCAATTAAAGATTAAATTATTGGATCTATTAATATGATACGTCAATGTAATATCATTCTATAACATAGTGTTTCAAAGAAAGAGAACTAATAAACTCTAGCAAGCATGATATGATAATATGAGATAAATAAATAATCTCTAAGAAGCATGATATAAAATTGTACTTGATCAATATTCCATAAGCATAATCATAACATATAGAGAAAGAAACAAGACAATGCAAACATTAAAAAAGGGATAAAGGATAAAGAAAAGCGAGTGGGAAATAAAAATAAAGGTAAAATCAAAAGTAAGTAAAGCATAGGTAAATAGTAAAGGAAAAGTGGAAACCAAAAATGTGCCTCAAGTGGGAGAGTCCGTACTCATGTAAAATAGATATAGAAGGTGGAATGAATATAAAAAACATAATAAATAAGGCATAAAATCAAATATAAAAATTAAAAGGGAAAAAAAATAACTTCTTCTTTGGTGCCACCTTTGGAACCTCTAAGTGGCTCATATGTTAGATCATCATTGTTTCAAAAGTCATCATCCAATTTATCTCATTATTTTGTATTTTTTCCTTTAGTTTTTCAATTAGATGTGTTTCTTCTTGGTATTTCTTCATGCTAGGTGAAAAAACATGTTCAATAGGCATAACATTAAGCATTTCCTTTCTCACCCATTCTTATTTTTGAACTTGTGGTTGTGGTGGAATAATAGGTATTTGATACATTGCAACTTCTTGCTTTATCTTACATGTAGTATTTTGTGCATGGAACTCAAGTGGTGGTGTTACTTTTATTTTAGTTGTACCTTTCTTTAGTTTTTTCTAATGTTTTGTTTCTTTTTCTTTCAAACATGGGTAATTTTTTTCTTATAAGGATCATTATAAGGTATGTATTTATCATTAGCCTTGTGTCTATTAACTGTAGGCTGTCCAACTTGAGGCTTGTTTAGTTTTATATGATTTATATCCAACATATTTTAAATTTTCTATATCACCATGATGTATCTTGTATAGATCATGTATATCGTTGCTTCTATTATAAGGTACATATTATGGTGTTAGCATAAATGGTCCATTATAAAATAACTACCATGGGATGTTTTCTTAAAGTGAACCCTCACAATTTTTACCACTTTCCATTCATGTAAAAACTTAACACATTGATGCAAAACAAAAGGAACAACTCTATATTGCTCAATTCATGGTCTTCCCAAGTAGTACACCAAATATATTAAAATATGGTAATATATGGAATAAAAATAGGTAATTATTTAGGTCCAACTCTCAAGAGTATAATAATTTATCCCAAGATTTTGATTAAAATTCCATTAGTTATATTCAATGAAACTCTAAAATGTGCACTCTCAATCCCTAATATGAATGTTGAACAATGCTTCTTCAATATAAATTTTATATTGGCGTGTAAGATCTATAAGAAACTCATTAGATGATGAATAATTTGTAAATTACCGAATACATATAATGAAGTGTGATAATTATTTTGTGAGATCTCCTTGTTATAAAATATAATCAATGATGAAAGAGGAGGAGAGGAATATGTATCATTAGAATCGATATTTCCCACAAAAAAATTCATGCACGATATGTCCTTTTTCATATTATCATCATTGTTATCTATATCTTGTGCTTGAACATGTGTGCATAATATGAAAACAAATTTGTATAAATTTTTAATCTATTGTTAGGGGGTGCAAATGATGGATTTCCTATATCATTAACCCCTTCAATTTTAATGTGTTGTTATAAATAAGTTTGTACACCCTCTGTCTAATGCCTAAACAAGTTTGTGTATAATGACCTTTAACTCTATTATAGGTACAAATATTTTTATCATTATATGCTCTAAGAAGTGGTTTTTTGGGATATAATGGATTAATGGGAAGAAGTGTAAGTAAATTAGCACTCAACAACTTTGAAGCACATCATCCATGTAAAATCTTGAAGTTTAATAAAAAATTTAAGAGAATTTGGTTTGAAAGAAGGAAAATAAGTAATTAGAACTTGATTCACATTTTCCTTCATATCATTGTGCTTTGAAAAGTTTATTGAGTTTCAATATTTAGAAGGGTAAGAAGTATTTTGAATTAAAAATCCATACTTGAATATGTGTTAGTAATTGATATTCTAAAATTTTAATATGCGCACATAAATTCACGAAAGAAGTAAAACTATTTAAATACACATTGTCTTGAATTGGTTTATTCAACCACTTGATAAAAATATTTTACAACTCAAAATCATGTCATGAAGTAATTATTGTAGAGCACAAAGATTAAAATTGAGTAACATAAACACCAATGTATATATTTGACCTTTGGGAACACTCAAATTAATTAACAATTATTAATCTAAGGCCCATATTAAGTTTGATTTAATTTAATAACACTTTGGTAAAATTATCAAAAGAATGAATAGACTCTTAATAAAGTGAAAAGTACCACTTAATAGCATAATATTTCAAAGTGTGTAGAAATATATTTGTTAACAAGTTATCCTCATAATGAAAGTCTACACATGCAATTACATAATATCTAGGTGTGTTAGGGTCACCTTTTCACTCATTCATCAAAAATTAAGGTGCCATAAAACCCATAGGCAATGGATACGTCACAAAATTAAAAAAAGTGATTTATGTCTAACATCATTAAATTCATCACTATCCTTTCCATTTGTCTTCACATCCAATCTCTTCTTTACTCAATATATTTTATGAATAGTGCATCTAGGATGGAGGAAGGAACTATGACTAATAAGGATTGGGAACCACTATGAAGGATAAATGATTTAATGGCTTGGGATAAAGACATGGAGGAGGAATTATACATAATGACTTTAGGGTATGGAATATAGAGTTGGGTATGGAAGTGGCCTGACTAATTTGGCTAACAATAGGCCTAATAGTGTTATATGGAAAAGGAATGTAGGTGTGTTACATCACAAAAGGGGTATAACCAAGAGGTAATCTATATTTATTATAGAGGGAAGTAGAAAAAATTATTAAATGGAGGGAAACTAGTGGGAGTGGAGTTGGCCATGCTAAAGGATAGAGAGCTATGGTAGAATTAGGGGTGGAAGTAGATGCAATACTTATATTAGAAGAAGCAACTTTAAATAACTAACAATTGAAAAAACATATAAACCATAGGACTTATTAATGAGCACATTGTTAATCACATCATCTAGTTTTATAGGATTTTTTAAATTATCTAAACTAGTGAGCTCAATTGTAAAATCTTGTTTGTTCAAATGAGCCATGTGATCATACTTTTTATCACTCATTTTAAGTACTAGAATATATATCATTTTGATTAGTTTGGGCCATGTTAGGGTTAATATGAACTCTCCTTAGTGGAAGATTGAGATCTCAACTGATTCATGACATAAAAAAAGCTACAAAAATAAATCCCAAAAGTATGCTTTGATATTAGAAAAATAGAAATTATATCAATGATGAATCAAATATGAAATTGAAACCCTAATGTGATCCAAGGGTGGGTGAAAAAGACACCACAATAAATTTCATAGAGCTTGATAGAAGAAATCATGTAACAAAGTGAAAATTAATAAATCAAAGAGTTTTAGATCTAAAAATAAAATGTAAATATCATAAAGTGTAGATCTAAAAACCTTAATAGTAATAAGAAGCTCTAGAATCAAACTAGGTCATGTAAGATCATAAACTAGCCCGAACAGGTGGAGTAGTTGGTTAAGGGCTTTGGGTTTGTCCCATATAGGTCCTGAGATTGATTCTCTCCACCCAAATTTAATCGACTGATGGATTGGTTCGGGCCCAACCCCCAATCTCTAGGGAACTAGTCTCGCCTCAACTCGCCTTTTTGTACCCCAACTCGACATAAAAATAAGCTTGAGGAAAGGTATGATTGGAATCATTGGGTTGAGTCACAATTGTACTAAGTGCAATGGGGACACCGTTGGATTATCAAAAAAAAAAAGATCATATAGGTTAATGTAAGATAAAATGTAGTTTCCTCGAGTTTAATCTAGGCTAATTAAATAATACAATCAATCAACATAAATCAATCTAGATTAACTAATTATAGTTGGTATTGATAATCTAATAGTGTTATCCTATTAAAGGGGCTATATTTTCCAAGGATAATAGGAATTTAATGAAATGGAAAGCATTGAATAATGGTGTCAAACTAGATTTTGATGGAGATTTGAATAGTGACCCTAGTTTGGTAGTGGTTGGTTTTATTCTTAGAGACTCTGATGGTGATTTTATACTAGGGGGATTACAATTCCTTGGTAATAAAACTAAAAACAATGTGTACTGGGAAGCCCTATTAGTGGGGATCTAAGACGCCTATAGGGTGGATTATAGGGAGGTTGCAATTGAAGGATATTATCAGAAACTTAAAAAACACTAAGTCCAAATTGAGACCTTAGGGAAATCCTAGAAGAGATATTTATTTGGAAGGATAAATTCAGCTTTGTGAAAGTTTCTCATTATTTTAGGGAACAAAATAAGCTTGCTAATTTTTTTTATCTAGTAAAAGTGTTCTACAAATATTTATTTCATTAATCTGAAGTACTAATGCAAGAAATTGGGAGAAAATGCACAAGTTTATTGAGGATGATCATCATCAACTGATAATGATATAAGGGAATGACAAGAGGTTTTATGATGCTTTATAAAGATGACAACTAGGTTGGCAAGCATCTTATTTATATAACTCTTCAAATGTACTTGATTTATTACATCATCAATATAAGATGCGAGATGCTTATTATTTCCCATGTGAAACAAAAATATTGAGAACACTTATGTGTGTATAGGTATTGGTGATGCTATTAGACATGAGGATAATGTAATGGAGTTGTATCTAATCTTGGTGATCTTAACATGTACCTTTACTCTCATGGCATGTGGTTCCTCTTCATGAGACCCAATGAATTTGGGGCCAATATCCAATCATAATCTCATGAAAATATTTAATTATAATTCAATGGGTAATCTTAGGGTCATCAAAGTTGTTATAGAAATGGATGGTTTTCAAAATAATAGAATTTTGTGTACTAGAGCCTACACAATGTCACATTTTTCACATAAATTAAAGATGATAATTATGAATCATGAATTAACAAAAAATATTTAACCCTATTTGGTACTAATGGCCTTATCAAGTGATAAGGAGGAGGAGAATTTATTAGAAATGAAAGATAAGATGGAGGAGAAAGGAAATCCCCCATTAAAGAGAAGGAGATATAAATTATGTTAAAATATATGAAAGAAGATATTATGGATTTGAGGTTGGATATGTATATCCTAGATGATTTTATGTAGGATTTATATGCAATGGTAAGAAATATAGTTCTCTCAATTCATAAAGGAACTCTTGAACTAGCCAGTGGTTACATTATGTCTCTCCTAGAGAAGGCCTATTTACATATATAATATGGAGATCAAAGGTGGAATAAGCTATCACATTTAATGGTCTAGTAAAGGATGATAGCATGACAATAGATGCAAAGGTCTAGGGCTAACCATAGTTTATATAAATGCGGCTTATAATAAATCCTTTGAGTGTTGGTACTTTGCTACTTTGGGGAGTGGTTTAGTTAAAGGGATTTAGTAGTATGGTGGTTCAATATCTTGGTTACTATTTTGTTGGTGTTATAAAATGCATTTTGATATGACCCTTATGTTGTAATATTCTTTTTTTACGTATGAAAAGTATGGAGTGTATAATTTATGCTTTGGTGTTTCTACACTCTTATCCTACTTCTCAAGTTGTTGAAGTAGTTTTAGCTTCTTATATGTTGTATCTTGGTAGTGTTGTTGTATTAAGGCCCTATATATAACCCTAATAATTTTATTACAATATGATAATATAATAGTTTATAATATAAATATGAGAATTAAATGCAATAAAGGGTAGTACTTATAATTATGACAAAATAATGATTGTCTTTGGAGAATATTTTGATATTATACATGAATATGCTTAGAAAGTGGTGTCTCAATATTAGATCTATGTTATGTTAGAGGACAATTTCACATCCAAGGATTAGTCCTCCAAGTTTGGATTGATCCCAAAACAATAGAACTTTGTTCTTCTACTCACTTAATAGACCTTTATTTTCTCTTCTACTTCTATTGACATGATTGGAAATAACTTAGAGGGGTTATTCTTTTGTCACAAAGAGAGAGGTTACCCTATGTCAACCCTTGAAAATGTGTACAAATATTTGAATATATTATACAAGAGCCCTAGAATAATGCATGCACATTCTTCACTCCTTTTACACAAATAAATCCAAATGTGTCATTGTTAATTGTTCATTCTACTAGAAATTTGAAATGAAATAACATAATTATAGACCCGTGATTCCAAGAGGTTTGAAAATTTTAAGATGAAAATATTGCATTAGGATATCAAAGAAATGTTAAAAAATTTAATATGTAAGATAATGACTACATGCATCAATGTACATGAGTGCCAATGTATGCAAATGTATATGAAAATATAAGCTAGGTACCAATTTTATATAGAACCAAGGAGAGGGTGGAGGTGGCAAATCCAACCAACATGGATTGACCACCAAGTGATCTAAAAATAATAAATGCTCCTCCATTTTAGGATGGTGATACCTCAACACCTTATCTCCTAGTTATTAATTAATTAAACTCACTTTATGAACATAAGAAAGCCTAATAAAAGTGTAGGAAAAACCTAGGACTAAAGAAAAATACATATCCCACTAGGAAAATAAAAACCTACACTAACACATTCAATATTGTAAAATGAGAGGTTTTTGAATGATTGATTGATTATAATTGATGATTAGAGTGAATAAATGAAATGTCTTTAAATTCTAGCACATAACATTAAATTGTACCCAATGTATGTTTAGTCAACTTAAGGTGGGAATGAATAGGGCTAATCAACCAAATTTGTTTGAATTTAATAAAAGGGAACAAGCACACAATCATAAGGTCACCATCATGATTGAATAAATGTACCAAGATGGGAAAATGGTTAGATATAGGTGGTCAATGACTATATAAAAGGTAGTTGTATGGCTAAGTGTGACAATAAATGGATAAGGTGAATGTATAAAAGTGTGTGCATACATAAGAATGGGGCATGATCCAACTATATGGGGATATTTATGTATATGAATGGATAAAATTTGATGTAATGTAAATCATGGGTTGAATGAACAACCACTAGTATTGTGGAGCACACAATAAAAATTAATTAGGGAAATGATGAGGCTAAATAATGGAAGCCACATAAAAATGTACAAATAATAGAAAGAATAGAAAGGGCCACCAATATGTGAAACCATAGTCACTCTATGGTACCAATCCCAAAGAAATATGTGTAGAGACTCTCTTCAACTACAATCAGTTTATCTTGAAACTCTACCCAAAACCCAATCTTCTTGTCAATCAAAGGATCTAAATCAATTGTTTTGTCAACCAACCCCTTCAAATAACTAACTTCTCGTTTATAGTGCATGCCACTTGTACTACCACATAGGATAGGATTTTTATTGAAATAAACAAAAAATAGCTAAACAAGTTATGAGTTGTCTAATAAAGAACAATCTATCTATTCCTCAATAAATTGAAATTGGTATTAATTTCACTCTAGAACTGACGATCGATGGAAAATTTAATCACTATCATCTAAAATAGCCTCTAATAGAATGAACAATTTCATGACATTGACATTGTTTAATAACTATTAAGTACACATGCTAAGTAGGTTGGGTCACTTATCAATGATAAGATCTTGACATAAAATATATTATGCTCAATAGTGGTGTATGAGAATCACACCAATATAGTGTTTGGTATACAAACACAACACAACAAGTTTGGTTAAACTAGCATTCAAACAACTATCACAACACATAATACACACTTGAGATAAGCCTATGTGTAGAAAATTAAACTATTCATGGGTGATACAAGACTATTATAACCTAAGGATGATCTTACATTAGACGCCTTGGTTAAAAATATTATGGGCATGATGCTCATAATTAGGATTATATATATATATATATAATTCCACCCAGCTTGGTTTATATCAACTCTATAAATCTAAAATTCATCCTTATTCCATTACTCTTATAGGAAATAATATTATTCATACTCACTTCATTAGGTCTTCTTACCTATGTGTGAATCCAAGATTTTTGATATTTTTGCTCATTGCTTTTTTTAACTTCCTTTCTCCATTCAGATAAGCTCATTGGTTGCATGCCCAAATCATTAGGTGCATGGTAGGAATGTCTATTAGATATATTTAATATTAAAAATGTATCCAACCATTATGGCAGTTTGATCTCATAAATATTCTCGATTTTTTTTGTCAAAATGCAACATGGACCAATCTTCTTATGCTTTGGCTTGTTATATATTACTAAAGGAAGCCACACCTCTCTTAGATTTTCAGTGGATAAATCTCCCTTTGATTAAGTCTTCTCCCTCTAGTGCTTATTTTTTAACAACTTGTACACTACTCTCCTCTAGTTTCTTCTTAACTTGCACGTGAATCTCTTTCATGTGTTATGTGAAGTCCTCAAAGTTTATGTTCATATGCTTAACTTCAAATTCTACTTCCAAAGTATTTATGACACCACACGAAGATGTCATATACACCACTTGAAATGGAAAATTCCTCAACGATCTATTCATTGAGTTGTTAAATGCAAATTCAACGTGCATCAACATAAATTCCCATCATGTAGCCTTCTCTCCTACTATACATATAAGTGAATTTCTAATACTTTGTTGATAAATTTTTCAATTAATACACTTGTTGATGAAACATAGAGTTATAATTGAGTTATGTGCCCAATTTATTCCATAGGGTGAGCCAAAAATTGCAAAGGAGTTAGGAATCATTATTCAACATGAAGCTGTGAAGAAACCCATGCAACTAAACTATCTCCTTGAAGAAAAAATCTACTATCCTAGATGCATTAATTAAATTCTATCTAGGAACAAATTGAAACATTTTATAAAACCTACACACCACTATAAATATTGATTTGAATTGCCCATCCAAGGATATAATAATCTAAAGACAAAATCCATTAACAATTCACCACATGGTCTATTTGGCATGTGTAATAGATTATACGTACTAATGTTTTGTCATTCCCTTCAACATTTAGAAGATATTTTACCTCTTAATGAATATACACATATCTTTGCATGGACCTAGATTGTGATACCTCTCCTTCAATGTGGTTTGTATTTTATCTATGCCAAAGTGTCCTCCAATTCCATCTTCATAAAAATCTCTAATGAGGTTCTACCCCATTAAACTACATGAGATTCATAACTATTGCCTCTTGCATAAGTATCCATCTTACAAAAAGTACTCTTCATATGCACTCTTTTATCTCCAACATACATCTCCATGTATTTGTGTCATTATTTTGTAAAATCTAGATTTGTGGTGTACAAATCCTTCATCACCTCCACATCCATCAATGTATTCATCATTTTAAACAATAATGTTTTCCTCTTTCTTAAGGTACTTTGAATCTTATTAGTTTTATTTGCATAATGTTTCGACAAAAAAAATTAAACCTATGTATATTCTACACATATTATGTACCTTTGGTTGAGATTTAACTATTGATGAAATTTTGTGCTTTATGGTTTATGTACATCACACTTATTTGGAAACAAGTAATGCCTTCACTTTTGTAAAGCTTACAATGTGATGGAGAATCCTCAGTCATAGAAAAAATAGCATTATTTAGCCTCATTCAACTTATCGTTGATCGATGTGATTAGTCTAACCTCTTAACTTAATACATATTGATTGTAATTTTGTTGGCATCAAAATTAACTTGGAATAATTACATGAGATCCTTCATCAAATTGTTCTTCAAGTGTCTGAAAATCTTGGCAATAACAGTCATCTACTCAAATCTATAAAATCCTTGAGCCATGAAATGATTTCTAGCTCCTTATTTTTTTACATCATATACTCCTTCTCTGTGGGCTTGACTACTAGCACATAAAAATCCTACAGGTGTCCCATCTCCTTGATAAACCTTTTTTTGTTGAAAATAACAATACATTTCCCTTTTGCATGGACTCATCTTTGTACTCCATGAGAAGTAACTCAAACTTCTTCCCATCCTTTCTAATGGTAAAGGTGTTCTTATGCTCATCATGAATAGAACTTTGATTATACTATGAAGGTTCCAAACAATACATAACTAGCACCTATTAGGATCATATCAAACTATACCTCATCAATGTATCCTCTAATGTAGAATATAACTTGACACCATCTATCACCATGAATTTTTGTCTTTTATGCAACCAAGTAATTTTATATGGTGTTAGGTATGCACAAATATTTAAACCTAACTTTTTTAGCATCTTTATGGAGACTAAGTTGTTAATGTTATCTCCATAAATGATTAGCTTGTAGTACTTTCCTCTCAATTTACACTTAGTTTAGAAGAGTCTCTTCTTCAACCATGACTCATCATCTCTATGCACAGGTTTCAAGAAAATCTTGTGCATCATTAAGTTTTCCCAACATCTAGGTTTTTTCTCTAATCTACTCCTTGATTAACTTATTGTTTTAGCACGTGCAACATGCACACACTTCTCTATGCAACCTTGATCTTGTATGCCATCTAGAAACTCTAGTGTGTAGTGACTTGCTTAGCTATTCTTAAAGAAATTCCATTCAAAGTCCTTTATGTGAGCTCATCTTTTATCTCCACATTGGTCAAAATTCTATTCATACTTCACACTTAAAATGGTATCACTAGATTTTGTGCTATTCTTGCACATAATGACGCCTTCCCATGCTCTAGGTGTTCCCCCTTTCCTCATTCTTATCATTGTTGTATGCAATTTATTGTATAAAAAATAAAATTTCATCCACTTTGAACATTAACTAGTAGGCTTCTCAATGAATCAAATCATAAGCAATCAAATCTCATCTTGGATTGAGATGCAAAATCTATTCACATGCATTTTCACTTTCTAAATATCATCTTTCACATAAATTGTGTAGATGCATAGTCTATAGAACTCTTCCTTCCTTAAAAAAAAATTCTTATTGGTATAGGTTTTAGAGCTTCTTATACATATACAATGCATAATTGGTTGACAAAAACTTCTTCTTAAGCTTGGATACTATGTAATCCCATTATGAGATCTTGCACTTATCCTTATACACATGGGTTTTTGGACCAAGTCCCACTATGAGGAAATATGCCCCTCCAACTTAGTTACAACATGCTTGACTCTTCTAGGGCTCTCAATTACCTTGAACTCAACCATATTTCCAATTTATTGATCTAGTCAATTATTTCTTTTGGATTTAAGTTTCTTGAGTAGCTTAGGTGGTCAAACCTTGGCTTGATTTCAAACTTTAATAAGGAAATTATGAATAATTCCTCTACCATGATGTTCTCCTCACCACCATCTACATCTACAACACCTCCTTGCACTTCACAATCTCCTTGCTCGTGATCCTTGATTCCCTACATCATAACATAATATATTCTTTATGAAATTTGATGGGCTTGAGTCAAGCATGAATGGATCCTAATGCAATAACTATGTTTATAACATAGAACACTCATTGGTTTATTGCACCTCTTCTTCCTACTTTATGAGCCATCTTCTTTAGTTCATTTACAAAATAACACTATGCACAAATGCTTAGTTAACAAAAATATCATGAACTCACCTCTAGGACTTAGAATGTCTAATATTTGATACTACTTGATGCAACACCAACTGTGGGTCAAGTGAACAATTATCAAATGAGTGTGCAAATCCCACAACAAAAGCTAAACACAAAAGAAAGTGATAAGGCAAAATAATGGAAACCAAATGAAATTATACAAATAATGGAAAGAATATAAAGTGTCACTAATATGTGAAACTTGTCACACTATGCTACCCAATCCTTAAGAGATATGTGCAAAGAATCTTTGCAACTATAATTCACTCAAATTGAAACTCTACTTAAACCCTAATTTTCTCACCAATTAAAGGATTTAGGAACCAAATGATTTTCCAACCAACCACTTAAAATGACTAATAATTCTCAATTATAGTCCATGACAATTACACTACCACAAAGGATAAAAGTTGATTGCTAAAATAAATTTGTGATTAGAATGTAGATTGATTATTAGGGAGTTGTCTAATTAAGAATAATCTAACTATTCATTAATAAATTTGAAACTACTATTATTTTTTTCTCCAAAAGTGAAAAGCCATCATAAAATCCAATCATTCTCATCCTACAAAATTATTTTGACAAAATGACCAATTCCCTCATATTTAATGTCAACACATCACTAAAAATTATGCATGTGAAGCATATTATGTGATTTATCAATGATATGTATTCAATGACATGGGTTGCACCAACGAAGTGTGGGGACACCAAATGTCACCCAACATGACACAACACATATGGTTAAGTTGATGCATAATAAACTATCTCAACACAAGGCATACATAAGATAAGCCTGATTGTGAGAAGTTGAACATCTTTTTTTGGGCAATGCAAGATTACTTTGATCTAAGGGTGCTCCTACATCAAAAGACTAGGGGAATGAGCCTAACCTCACACAAGATTGTGTCATTTTTCAATACGTACATGTATTAAGGTATTTCCTCAAAATGGGCACATAACTTCACGAGACATAACATGGGTATGCAAATTTCACAAATACCCTTGTATAAATATACAAAAAATAATTATATTTATCTAGTTTAATTCATTAATTCATAAAAGATCATGCATATAAATCTAATATTTATTTAATAAAAAATAGAAATTTTTATAGCACAATATCAACCATATTTGTTCAATTTAATTTATTTAAATATTTTATAAATTTCATAATAATATTTATAAATACTTAATACAATACTATTATTTTTATAAAGTATTTATTTGTACAAATCAAACAAATTATAATAACAATTTAGAAGCCATTACATAATACTTATTAAAGATATACTTGTAAGGGAGAAGAGTGTACTATTTGCACTTTTACACTTTGTTTTACACCACTTTATGTAAGGTCTTAAATACATTGTCATAATATTGATTTCACATAATACTTATTAAAGATATACTTGTAAGGGTGAAGAGTGTAACATTTACACTTCAAAACTTTGTTTTACATCACTTTATGTAAGGTCTTAAATACATTGCGATAACATATGATTTTGACTAATTTGACACTCCCATTGATCATAAACTCATATTACCCTTCAAAACCAACATCTTATTTCTTTATAAACTTTTGTATATCTCAAAATATAGGTTTCAAAACCATAGGTGCTATCTCTATCGAGGTCAAGATTGCAAGAATGGTTTTGAATCACTTTGTCTATTTCCGTAATGAATTGTGGCCTCAAGTAAACTCAATCCCAGTTAGTCATTATTTGTCAACTCTTGTGCCAAAACTTTTAAATTGTGCACTTGTGACAAGTATAAAAGGACACTACTTTAGGCATCAGGAGAGCATTGAGGATCTATTCATCATTAGGACTACACCTTTGCATCTATCTATCACAAAGGATCAATCACTAGTCATTGCTTAGTCTCTTATTGTTAATTACATCAACTAGATCAACCCTAACATTAATAAATGTTAAAAGTCAAGTTCTTGCTCTAGGTCACTTTGATCTCCATTACATCAAGTCTCAAGCACTTAGCACCACCATAGTTGCATCATTAATAGTTGCATTTGTTAATTGTTGTTTTCTAACTTTATCAAAATATTTGAATTTATCAACGAGGTTTGTTAAGGCGCAAGGAGAAAATAAGTTGATTTATCATCCCTAGTGTAGCAAGTTTTGACAATGTTCTTCAACACCACTAAGTTTTCTAATGCATAACATATGTTATGTGAGTCTTTTTTGTAAGTATTGAAATTTTAAGAATCATAGATTTATGGTCATCCTAGAAGTTCAGAACCACAACATTAAGTCAAAATTACACTAAATGTACGACTAATCCAATTTCATACACAAATTTCAAATTTTACAAAAGATAATATTCTCAATCTACTCATCTTAGATCCAATATTAAATAACAAAATTATTTCATTTTTATTTTAGAACAATCGAATACATATAATTATATAAATAATTTTTTTTCCTTAAAATACTAAATACTTCTATTATATATTTTCACTATATAATTTTCATCAATTCCAATCACCATTTCTAATTATCTTGTAAACAATATTAAATTCAATTAAAACATATAAATAAATATAGATATATATAACCTTTAACTCTCACTCTAACTTATAAGGCCAAACTCAAGAGTCAACTTTTAGAACAATTTTAAAACTAAATAAATAAATAAACCTCAATATTTTATTTAAAAAAGTATATACTAAAGTCGCACATGCTTTTTCATTAATATATATTAAATACTACACAATTTCCTCTTACCTAAAGTTAGACAAAAAGTATGAAATTTCTTTAAAAAACAGGATCTATAGAATACAATTGTTTCTATTAAAAATATTAAAAACTATTATCTTTTATATACTATATTAGAACCAAAAAAACACACTTCCTCCAAAAGCGAGAAAAACACTCCAAAGTCGATGGATAGCGTGTCTTACCTAATTCACTGGACCATATGCCCGTGACTTTAGCCTATAAGCATGGGCGATAGGTAAACATAGCGGTCAGACCTAGCCTTCTGGTCAACGCGCACTCCCCGAGTTTAGCGCCGTGTGTTACGCAGTGGTTGGGCCCCACCAAATAATTATAATAATAATAAAATTGGATATACAAATTGCGCGGCAGGCTTTAGGTGGTTGTTTTTCTTTTAGGGAGTGGTTAAGTGGAGCATGTTAGTGGGGCCCACTTTTTGACAACGGCTGCGGAGTATTGAGTGGAATTCTGAAGAATTTCGTGACTGTAATAGTCGACGTCAGGCCAGTAATAATTCTGCCTCGCCCTAGGGAACGGGAATATTATCCAATCCCAATGCTATTTTTAAACCAAAGGAACCCCATTTGCCACCCATTTTGTCTCTTTTTTTCATTTTTTAAAGGGCAGCCTGGACCTGAAACCAGATCCGCCATTATTACTGCTGTAACGGGAAAAAATGCAAGCAATTTGATCACAGGATTCTTTAGGTGAGTGCATATATTCAAGTGTGCATTGTTCTTAATGGTAGGGAATATATTCTTGAGGATAATTTGTGGCTCATCATCATACAATTTATGTTTCATTTTATAATGTAATGATTGAAAATAGATGGTATGATTATTGATAGATCATTTATTCTTTTTGGCACACTTTGTCAAAACATTCATAATTGTTTTTCAGACCCATGTAATAGAAAACACTAATATAGAGTCAAGAGTCAAAAGAATACAACCATTGGGTATCATATTTCTTTCAGGTTCTTATCTTTGTATGTAAAATCCAAATATGTAGTAGTGATGCTTGTAAATGGACATTAGGGTCTCCTTTTCCATTATATAACTTAAATTCGGGGGATAATGAATATGTGGTAATCTCAAAGATAAGTGGTGCATGGAGTGGAAAATTGTATGTGATAAAATGTTTGTTATTAAGGTCATTGTCTACCTTTTTTTTAAGGTTGAAAAAATCTTGTGGCAATCTCAAAGACAAGCGGTGTATGAAGTGGAAAATTGTATGTGATAAAGTGTTTGTTATTAAGATCATTGTCCAACTTTTTCTTAAGGTTGAAAAAATCTTGTGACAATCTCAAAGACATATGTGGTTTATGAAGTGGAAAATTGTATGCAATAAAATGTTTGTTATTAAGAACATCATCCACCTTTTTCTTAAGGTTGGCAAGATTTGAAATAGTGTATTTAGGGTTGCAATGTGAATAATAATGGTATGAGGAGTGTCGAAAACAATAGATGAAGTATAATGATAATGTGTGAGAGGAGGTCTTGTCATGGGCTTGGAAGGAGGGATCACATTGTAAAGAGGAGTGGACATAGGGTGAGAGGGAGTAATAGTATGAACACCATAATTATGTGTAATAACACAAGTAAGGATATGCGTGGGAGGGTTGGATATGAGTGGAACATCAAAGGAAGGAAAATTGGAGGGAACACTAGAGGAAGGAATGGAAGAGGTGGGGTTCACACAAGGGGTGACATGAGTGGTATTGGTCATGGAGGGGTGACTGTAGAAGGAGAAGGATTAGAAGAGGATGGCTAATGAGAGGATACACCATTAGAAGAAGCTAACAAACTACCAATATCTGGAAGAATATGTGTGCTAAATGGAGCGTTCACTAATGTCTATGTAAAAGAGTAGCTAATAGTTGAGGAGAGAAAGCATTGGTAATACACCAATAATCATTTTTTTGGTAAGAGCGAGAGTTGCTTAGCTACATAAGCATCATGGTCATAATAATGTTTTTCTTCACAATCTTATAAATGGTTCTCAACATGAGAATAAGAAAACACATTACTATCATTGGATTTGGAAGTTATGTTTGGGTTTAGACAAACACTCCTTTTAGAAAAAAAAAAGATTCTAAGTAACAATTGGTATAAAAAAAGGTTAAACTAAATAAAAGGATGGAGCACTATGAATCACTCTTCTTATATTTATTTAAAATAAAATAAAAATTAATAAGTAATCAAATCTAAAAATAAAAACCTATAAATGAAACAAGGTGGGTGAAAGCAAGATGCCAATACCTCACAAACCTTAGAGAAACATAAGTTATGAAGTATAAATAGGAAAGAGAAATCAAACCTTAATCAAATCTAAAAATAAAATAAAACACTAAAAAAACCATATCTAAAACTCTAATGTAGAATGAATAAACCCTTAGGTGGTGTTCAATTGGATGTGTTCACCAAAAGGTACACGAATGAAACATTGCTCTACATAAATTAGCCTAGGACCATTAAATAAATCACAATGATAAGGAAATAAGTCATAGGGTAATGAGTTGGGATTAAAAATTAAAATACTAAAATTAGTAGAGAGATTTAAATAAAATGATTTTGATACTTAGCTTGATAACTAATGATGAAAAAATGATGTGCCAAATGTTAAGAACTAATCCACTAATATTTTGGATTTTTAGAGTTGACTCAAACAAAGATCTTTGATTATGTATATTGTGTTTTATTTTCTATTATTCACCTTCACTAGTTTGGATTTGAGATTTGCATGTGCATAATTGATCTTTCATATGAATTTGATCTAATTTGTGTAGATTTAAACTAGTAGAAGTTGAATGTAATTTTATCACCTTGATTTTTGATGTTTGCATGTTTTAGGGTCACATAGTGTTCAAAAGAATATTTTAGGATTCTGTTAGATTGTGAGAGTCAAGTTGTCCTCAGTTAGACACCTAATAGACTAGATCTACATGGCTTTGCATGAAATATTTGAACACAATAAGCAAGAATGCAACAATTCTAGTATTTTTTGCTCTATTAATTCTTTGATAAATATTGCTAGAATGTTATCATAAATGTTTTATCAATAAAACCCTCGCATGCCCCTTAACAAATCCTAGATGATAGTTTTGATTTTTTCAAATTAGTAAATAAATATCTTTAAATACAATAACCAAGCCTAGAAATCAATAGAAAATATACTAAATTAGCTCTGAACGACTAGTGAAATGGTTAACAAGGTGGAAATTTTGGATTTTTAAGTGAAGGGCTCATATCCACAACTACAAAAGTGACCTAGATCAAGTCTACACCTTGAAAATCTAATCCAAGGTGGAAAATAATGGATCTAGTGTCATGTCTCTCTTTCACCTAGTTTCCATGATGCTTTGTAATCCCATTTCCCATTTCCTATGGGCTTAGGGAAATAATACCAAGGAAATGAATTTATAACCTTTAAGAGTGTTATAATTTTTATGTCTTCATAATATGACCACTTAAAGTATTCTCCTAAAGTGGGTGATTAGAGTGGGTGTCTCTTCTAATTAAAGAAATCTTTTATTTAATCCCCCTCTATGGCATGTGAGGAGGTATTTAAAATTTTGAAAAAAGGTTCCTTTTTGGAGGGAAGGTTGCTACTCAAGGAGACTATATAAGAAAGGTTTTTTTTTTCAAAGGATGTATGCTTTTTTATTAATTCATTCCCTTAAATACATTGGACATTTGGTTCATCCATCATTAGAGATTAGAGGATAGAAACCCCTAGATTTCTATCACCAGATAAGTAGATGGAAACCCTTGATTCTGATTTGAGCAATCTCATTTAGGGATCACAATTAGGCTTCATTGTGTCAAACAACCGAGGATTCAAGGCCAAGTGCTAAAGGATTTGGGGGTAATTTGCATAGTACATAGTTGTTAATTTATTGCTAAGTTGGGTGATCATTTTAGTGTTATTATTATATATTATTGATGTTACACCCTATTGTTTGTTACCACATACTATTACGTTTATAAGAAAGTATTTTTTTAATGCATGATTATATTTTGATATTTTTTAATGGATGAATGAAATGTATGAATATGCATTATGATGGATTACTTTATAAATTCTTTAATGATGGTTATGATATAGGATGAATATGATTTATATGTTATCAACTAACTACACACATGTTGCACTAAGTTGGATGCAGGAAAGGTCTAAACCCTCCAGAGGGGGAGGGATAGTATCACCCAAGAGAGGAGGTTGGTATGGGAACCATTGGTATATCTATCTGAGTATACACACACTACACAAGATAGGGGAACCTTGTTGAGTCATTCTGAGTTTTGTGTTGGTAAGTGCTAAGTCTAAGTTGATAGTTTCTTGGTTGATAGGGAAGTTAGGGTTGGTCATCTTTAACCCTCCTTGATTGATTAGCCAATTTGAGTTAAAGTGTTAAAGCTCTTATGATTAAGCATATGTTATTTATTTTGTATTTAATAAATATGGATATGCATATATAGAAGATATATATGTATATGTATGGTGGCACATATATACGTACGTATGTAGGTATGAGCATACATAGATAGTAATATCTATGTACACCCATGCGTAGATACATAGTACATATGTAGGTACCCAAATGTATATATATATATCAATATGTATATATGTGTTATTATATTTAAACTAATTGATATATATGTATATATTAATATACACACACATATATATAATGAGTGATTACTATAAGTAAATAAATATAAGTATATATATTAATATATATATATATATATATTATACATATCAAGGAGGATATATATTATAATATATATGTTAATATATTAATGTTTTTTGATGCGATGGTAGATATATTGGAGGCACGAGATGTCACACAAGGCATGTTAAGTGGTAGAAAAGCCACACATAAAGGTAAAGATTATAACTATTATATTGATTTGTTATGAGTCGTGAGACCCAATGCTATCATGCATGTAAATCTGCCATGCCAAGTTCAAGTTTTGATTGGGTAAAGGGTAGTTTGCATCCCACGTATGGGGAAAATGAGTAAGTATTGAAATTGATATTGTATTGGCATCTCAACGTGCCATATAGATGACTTTTTTTGCTAAACCTACCATCAAACAAGAAAGGTTGTGCCAACAAGCTTGTGAGGAGATTGAGTTGTTTTGAGAGTCAAATTTTAACTAATTTTTGCATAGCTACTAAGGTTGGCTAAGAGGTTCTAGAGGTGGAAAAAAAGAAGCAAGACATAGCTTTCTTTAAGGGATCGACCACTTCTCCATTGCAGTATAAAAGGATGCATTTGCTCATAGTTTTTCTATTCATTTTAGAGTGCATTCATATTGTTATTTTGAGCATAGAATAGATGTGAGATTGTGAGGAGATAGTGTATTATGAATAAGTATATTTGAAAATATGCAATTAATATTTTCAAGAGAGAGTGGAAAGGTTTTTCATTCATAGTTCATTTTTAGATCATTTTCAATTCGTTTTATGCATTTATTTTGTCATTTGAGAGCTAAGAATAGAGAAGGCATCAGGCTAAGCTATTGAGTCTTAGAGAAAGTAGTTGTAGGAGCTATTTTAATCTAGGCATGATTAAGAGATCTCTTTCTCTTTCTCATTTTAAATTTTGATTCTAAGTTTTATTATTGTTTGAATATGATTGTACTATCATTGTGTGCCTATTTCTCCTATTGGAAAGAATGAGAGTGCATGTGCAAGTAGATAGATTGTCTATGCATAGAACTATATTATAAATACAATAGATAAGTTGCATATTAAAACATGAAGTGCATGATAAGTAGTTATCTTGATCATATTGCTTGAGTAACATATCAAAGTAAAGCTAAAATAAGGTAGTAGGATAATATCCCAATAATACAATATTGTATTGTATTGTTTGAATGAGTTATGCTGTTTTCAATATAGGGAATGAAAGTTTTAATAAAAGTATGTCTATTGAATGATATTATGTTATGAATACCTGTGTATGGTAGTATGACCATGAGTATAGAACTTACGTTCTCAGAATCTTATATCCCTTATATCAAAAGGGTAGGTTATTCCCTAGGGTTAGGGTAAACACTTGAATAAGAGGCAATTGCCAAACCCTGAATGTTACAAGTATGTAACAAGGCATTCAAGAGATTGTGTCAAACTTATTTGGTCTTGAAATCACTATTAGTGTGTCATCAATTTTGAATGAATCTTGTTTATGAATGGTAATCATGGGGGAAAACCAAGAGAAGAGTTATCCACTGGTCAGTAGAGTTTCCAAGTTGAGTAAGGGTGGGTGAACATATGACACCACTTCATAGAGAGTGGATTGCTTTTATATATCAAAACTTCGGCCAAAGTAGGTGTGAAAGACGCTACTTACACTTTGTCGGTTCACTATGATTTGGGTTTGCATAGCTAGTCAGTAGAGTCATGCATGGTTGGAGGGTATCTGTAGTTGTATGGACATACTAGATATGCAGGACACAACGCCATATACTCAGATGTGCATTATTAGAGGTTTCCATACCAAAATCTTCGTCAAAGGGTAGGGCCACTTTCGATTAGGAAGATGTGCGAGGGATCACTAATTCTATGGTTGGAGGAAAAGTGCTTGGGTGATGCTCTCCCTCTTGCAGATGGTAGCTGAGGTTTGTGAAATAGAAGAAGTGTGATCCAGATGAGAACATCTTGACCATTGAACTGTTATGAGATTGTATATGTTTATGATCATGAAACAATTGTAATCTATATTTGAAAAGATGAGTTTCATTTACTTGGAATTATGTAATGTTATTTCATTTATGCAATGATATGTGGAATTATTTATTCAATGTGTAATTATGTTATTGAAAGGAAAAAAATCATTTCCCTATTTATGGAAAATTGGGTTATTCACTTTTTTGAGTTGAAACAGGTGAAAACTATTGAGTAAACATTGGGTATGTTATAATTGGTGACTACCTTAATGTCATTTCCTTGTATTTGATGGGTGTCTTATTCAACACCATATAGAATAAAATAATTGTTGGTTTGTTGTGATAACTAATTTATATTTATAACTTTAGAAATATATATAATGCTTGAAAAGGAAACAAATAATAGATTATGAATGTGAATGGGTCATTGTGTTGATACTTCATAAGTGATGTATTTAATTGTTGTAATTAGATATAATATTTTTGATAATCTAATCTTAATTTGTGACAAAAGGAATTCAATTGCTATAGATTTGGGAGGTGAAAAATTTAATCAAGTATTACTCAATATTCTAATTCAAGATATTACAATGATATCAAATCCTTGATCTTCCCAACTTGGGAAACAAGGGCTAATACAATTTGGTGAAATTGGATAATAGTATAACAAATGAGACACAAGATGTTATAAAGGAGGCATGATTTGATAGAGGAAGAAAGGGCTCAATTAATGTTTGAAGCATTGATCAATTTGAATGCAAGTAAGATAAAAATGTCTCAAACACTCAAAGACATTGTAGAAATAATGGTGCAAGTCATGCAAGGTCGAAAATTCCTAGCTATTTGGAATCACCTACCCAAAAGGGAAGTACATCAGGGGTTCACCATTTTTTTGTTTTTCACCCAATCCCTTCCAACCCAATTTCCTTCAAGGAAGAGTAGATCCACTAGAAGAAGTGACAATTGATCTTATAGAATGTTTTTTAGTCCTTAATTCAAGTATAAAGTTCTTGAGAAATAATTTTGAGATGATCTCTCATTTGTTGTATTTTGTAACATCAAAGTCTAAAATCCTCAAAATGAGAATAAATAAATTATAAATCAGCTTAACAAGGAATTGCAACAATAGTTGGGAAAAGTTCTTGTACCTACATATGAAGGGACACAAAAGTTTTCAACTCATGCACAAATACATAACTTGAGAAATAAGTGCAAACCCACTTTTGAAATTGTCCAATGAAGGACCAAATCAATGACTAGTGCAAAGTGTAGATAAATTTTAGAGAGACCAATTTCTACAAGTGCACCATTGGAGTAGAGATGACTAAGGTGGTAGAGGGGACCATAAAATGATAGAAGAGCTTTTGAATCATTAGATTTCTTCCTAAATCCTATAGATAACATATAGTTTAGAGATTGTCATAACTATTTTAATAAATTGATACATGTTATTGGGTTAAAAAGAGGTGACATGGACTTGGTGGGGTACATTATATTTAAAAGGTAAAGGATAGTTTTTCATAAAGTTTTAGTAATTAAAACAATTTTATTAAACTTCATTAAACTTATCAAGTGGGACCGTCACTTAAAAGGTTGTTCATCATATAATATAAAGATAAAAAGTGATATAAATGAGGTAGGTGATTTATTGATTATAAATAATATAAAGAGAATATTTATGATAAATTTATAGAAAAATATTAAAATAAATCCCACATTCCCTATTAAAATAAATTCCTATGAGAATGAAATAAGGAAAGTGTTGATGTGGATGTTTTTTATTAGCGTAAAAAATGCTTTGAAGGGAACCTGAAACCTTGTACAAAAGATAAGGCAACACAAAGATATACCAATAAAGTTGCCCCAAAAAACACTAGGTTGACTAAACCACAATCAACCGACCATAAAAATAAATAGACTAAAGGCAATTGCAAAACAAAAAATATACAAACATATTTTATTATACGAACAACAAAACCTATCTTTCTTGAAAGAATAATAAAACATATAGATACATTGTGGGATAACCCTCCCGGGTTTTGCAGATCTCGAAGTGTAGGAGGAAAGCTCAATTGCTTTCTCTCATTCGTTGGCCAACCCCTTTTAGGTTGTTGATTATTGGAACTGGGAATTCCATAGGCTGCCTTGAAGATCTGGTTGGAATTTAAAAGAGCCAACAAAATGGCGACTCTACTGGGGATGTAAGCTTTCAATTGTTAGTTCTCCAAAATGCCTTACCAAAGATCACTATATTGTATAGTTATCTTCATGCATAGAGTCAGTTTATTTGAAGTATTGCTAAGTGTGCTCTAAATCTTTGTCGTGCGTCTCGCTAAAGTTCATGCTAAGATCTATCAAAAGAAAATATTATGCATTTGTCAAAGCTTGCCTGCATATTCGAGGATCTCGCGAGATTTGTACAAATTATAACAAAATTGCTACAAATTGGTCCCAAGGAATTTGGGTGGCGACTCTGAAGTTTCTCCACCAGTGCAAACCGATGTTTAAAGATATTAAGGAAGTAGTAAAGAAGAAAAGGAAGAGCTTGAAAAGGTTGGTAGATGTAAAGAAAATCTAAATACAAATGCGGGGAACTAGAGGCCACATGAAGAAGCATCCAGAGAAAAAGCTGGAAGGAGAATTGTCCAAGCACATGAATCCGCATGGGAAGTGGGTAAAGGCAAAGGACACTAAAAAATTTAAGTCTACTCCTCACCCTCTCCTTGAACGTGATATTCGTTCTAGTTCCAGTTCAGAGTGTGAAAATAAATTGTTAGACTTTAGTGATCATAATTCTATTGAGGGTGGGGAGGTCTACATGAAGTTTGTTGTGGATGGACAATCCTCTGACCCTAGCTTAAAGGCCATGGAGAGGAGGGAAAGGGATATAATACAAAGGGATAATGATAGTGCTACACGAGTTAGAGCTGAAGGGCATTTAACCCCTGATTCCCATCACTATACCCCTATTCCTCTAGATCTGTTAACTGGAGATGGTGAATATTCCTATAATGTTGTTCTTAACCAGGACGATGGTATATAGCCTCTGATGGTGATTCAACTTTTCCAGAAGAAGAAGAAGTTCTTAATGATATGCAATGGCTTAATGAAAGAGCCTCAAAGTGTAATGAAAATAGGAAAAGAAGAGAGGCAAAGAAAGAGAAAAGGATTAAGGAGGCAATAATCCAAAGGGATATGTTACGAAGAAAGGTTGAGGAAATGAAAGAATTACATAGGTTAGCAACTGAGCCTACCCAAACAACAGCTCCTGTTGTTCAAGAAATTGTGACCAAGGTCCCTGTTGTCTCCTCTGTTGCTAATACTACTGCAAACCCACTAACCAATAATGCTGAGAAAACTTTTATCCTAGTTCACCTCCCACTTAAAAGTATAGGCCATGGTTCCCACAATGATGATAAAGGAAAGAAACCCATGGAGGGAGTCAAGATAAATGAGGGGGGTCATTCTAAGAAGAGCGTACCGCAAGATGAGTTTGTCCCATTGATTGAGAAGTTAATGAAAGAGATTGAAGAATTGGAGAGGAAAACAAAATAAATGGAATTACTGGCTGTAAATAATGAGATGAAAAAGAAACTTAGTTTCTTAGAATCTATTGTGAGAGGAATTTACCCTGAAGCTTAGACCCCTCAAGCCCGTATATCCTACTCAAGCCCTCATCTAAATGAGAAAATATCCCTTAGTGGAAACCCCTCTAGTTCATCCTCATGACCTGAAGACAAGGTTAGAACGGTTCATTTTAACCAACAACATGATTCCCAACATGGAAGATCAGAGACTAATAATGAGAGAAGGAGGAATTATGATGATCAAAATAATGAGGAAGAACCTTTTAGAAGAAGGCCGTTGCATATAGATAAATACAAACAACAATGTTTTGAAAACATTCCTTGGTATCCAAACCCAGTTCCAGACAATGCAAGGAAACATGTACCTAAGTTCATTGGAAACAATGCTCTTAGTGGTGAAGACCACTTAAAAGCTTTCCAAAGCTTTGTCAAGGATTTTGAGTTATGGGATGAATATGTTGCTATGAAGTACTTCATACAGTCTTTAACGGAGGATGCCAGGGACTGGTACATGAGTTTTCCAGATGCAAGCATTGACTCAAAGGATTATTTCTTCCAATTTTTTAGGGAGCAGTATGGGGATCAAACTTATCCACGTTTTAGATTAAATGATTTCAACAACATAACTAAAGGGCACAATCAACTAGCAACTAAGTTCAATGCCAGGTTTCAAAATGCAATGTATAAAGCCCCTGCTTATCTTAGGCCTAACTAGAATGCATGCCTGGTTGTGTACTGTAACACATATGATCCGAAAATGTGTTATCTTCTTAGAGACAAGAATCCACAACATTTGAGGGAGGCTTATAAGATGGCGGTTAATATTGAGAATAGTAGAAAGGCCTCTGGTAAGGTGGGGAGAAGGGATGATTCCAAGCTTCTGAAGAACCCCAGGGCTTAGAATGAGAAGACAAGTAAAGTTGCAACCCCTGATGAAAAATTAGATTAGGTTCTTAGTCTGTTAAAGGCTTCCAAGAATGACAAGCCACAATTCCAAAGAAATGAGAGGCCCCCAAGGCTACAAGATTTTCCCTATCATACAAATTGGCATAATGGGAAGACTGTTTAGAATAATCAGAGAAATGCTCAGGAAGCACTTGATCCTTTGCAAAGAAATTCCACCAATGTTGTTGATGATTTACCTTGGTGTGAAGCGTGCCAGATGCCCCATTCATCACAACAATGTGCAGTTGCAAGATCCGTAGAAGAGACTCAGGATGACCAGGGGGAATCTGATTCTCCATAGGGCCAGGATTAGTTGGAAAATATTTTCATGATTAAGTTTGACCTTGATGGTGGTGAGTACTCTTCTAGTGATGATGTTGATACAAATGGTGTAGATGTGCAAAGAAGAGAAGTTGGCATGCATCACCAACAAGTTTTTTCAGATGAAGAAACAAAGAATGATTGCACTGTATACACTCTAGAGTTAGATAATGTTTCTTTGCAAAGACCCTTGAATGAGGAAATTGAAAGGTACACAATAGAAATGGCTGCTAAAGCAAGGACTGGCCTACAATTGAGAAATAGGACTGTGAGTGGCGACCAAGGTAGCCCTGGTAGCATGTTTGTTAAAGAAAAAAATGCAGTAAATAAAGGAACTAGTTCAGTAAATAAGAAGGATGATGCAAAGCCCAAAGAGGGTAAAGAAATAAGGATTTGGGCCAAAAAGAATAGTAAAGAAAAAACTGATGGTGAAGCTGCCTCTCAAGTGGGGAAAGCCAAAGATGACAAATCCAGTGCTGGAAAAGTTACGGGACAAGGCGAAAAGGTGAGTCCTAAAGAATTTCTGCTACCTGAACTACCGAGTTATTCCCTTGTGGATATGTTCCAGGTCTTGTCTCAGGTTAAGGTCACAGTTCCATTACTAGAGATGATGAGAATTGATGAGCATAAAGATAAAATTGTTGCATTTATTAACAGTATTGTTACCCATGGTAAGGAAAAAATGTTTATAGATCAACTTGGACCAAGTAAAAATCAGGAGAAGGATATTGAGATTAAGGCAGTGATAGATGAAAACCCCGAAATATATCTAGGAACCACTATTACTGCCAACCCCAACCAAGTTAATGCATTTTTTTTAGCCTAATCATCGATGGTAAACTGCTTAGGAATTGTATGATAGATTCAGAGGCCTTGAACAATATAATGCCGATGAAGATCATGGAGGAAATGGGCCTAAAGGTAGATAGTACATATGGAAAATGCTATGCTATGGATTCAAGGGAAGCACCTATTATAGGAGTGATCAATAGAGGTCCTTACAAATTGGTAGTGTTCCCAGAAAAGGAATTGTTCATGAGCATCACTGTGGTTGATATCCCACCAACATATGGGATATTATTATCGAGACAATGTAGTGCTTCCATGGGAGGGAGTATACAATGTGACTTATCCTTTTCCACCTTCTTCATTGATCAGAAAGATGTTAAGATTGCGAGGGGCCCCAAAATCTGCCACATGATTGAGTATGTGGACGAGTTAGAAGAATCAACAAGGATTCATTTTGTAGACACTGACCTGGAGTCCTTTCGGGTTGAGGAAGAAGCACCAAAGGAAAATGTAGAGCCTGCATCGATCTGCCAAGAGATTGCTAGTGACATATAAGAGAGTGCTTTATGGACTATGTATTTTGATGGTGCATGCTCCAAGGAAGGTTCAAGTGCGGGTGTTATCCTTATCTCCCCACAAGGTAAGACTTTCAAATACTCTTTCTTATTGCAGTTTTCCTGTACAAACAATGTTGCTGAGTATGAGACTCTCTTGCTTGGGTTGAAATTAGTTTCCAAGCATGGACTCAAGTTATTAAAGGTACTAGGTGATTCTAAATTGGTGGTCTCCCAAGTTAGATCTAGATTCATTGCTAAAGATAAAATTCTTAAGCAATACAACAATGCAGTTTGGGATATTATAGAGTCCTTTGATGATTTTTGCATAGATTGGATAGAAAGGGGACAAAATGTCAGAGCAGAACTGCTAGCCAACATTGTGGTCAAATTGGATGATGTCACCTTTGATGGTGTATCAAGGATATAAGTACAAAATAGGCCTACAGTCCCCAACAACATTTGCAATTGGTAGGTGCTCGATGATGATAATGACATTTTAAGATTTTTGTATTGCATTGACTAGTATGAAAGTCAAGAGATTGAATTTGGTTCATTTATGGTCGAGGTTGATGGGAAGGAAACATTGTTTGGCAATGAAATAATTCAATTGAAAACAAATAAGATTCCCAGAGGACTAGTTGCACTAGAGAGAGTCTTTGATGACCCCAATAAGTTCAATATTAAGCAAACACCATCTCATAAGGAAGACTTGGAGGAGATCAACTTAGGAACAAAAAACTCCCCTAATAAGGTATATATAGGCAAAAAGATGAAGCCTCATTTTAGAAGTATGCTAATTGCCTTGCTAAGGAAATACAAACATGTGTTTGCATGGTCATATGATGACCTCAAGGCATGCAAGGAAGATTTGTTCCAGCATGAAATCCATTTGAAGCCTGGGGTAAAACCATTCTAGCAGAAACAAAGGCCGATCAATCCAACCTTACAGCCAAAAATGTAGGAAGACCTCACAAAGCTCAGAGATGCTGGTATCGTCAAACCAATCAAACACTCTTCTTGGGTCTCGAATCTGGTTCCTGTTAGAAAAAAGAATGGTGATATTAGGCTATGTGTAGATTTCAGGAATCTTAATGTGGCTTCCCTAAAGGATAACTACCCTCTGCCCAACATGGAAGCCATGCTACAAAAGGTCACAGGGTGTGATTTAATTTCAATGATGGATGGGTTCTCAGGTTACAACCAGGTTATGGTAAGAGAATCTGAGTAGTACAAGACTTCTTTTACAACACCCTGGGGAACATATGTGTATGTAAGGACGCCTTTCAGCCTGATGAATGCTGGCGCCACTTTCCAGAGAGCTATGGATGTGGCTTTTGCATACTTCATTGATATTTTTCCTTGCCATATACCAAGATGACCTTACTGATCATAGTAAAAAGGAAGAGGATCATTATTCTCATTTGGAGATGATCTTTATCAGAGCATTGGAATATGGGATCTCTTTGAATCCCAAGAAATGCACTTTTGGAGTCAAGGAAGGAAAGTTGTTAGGGAATATTGTATCAAAGGAAGGGGTCAGAATTGACCCAAAATGAGGAGCAACTATAGATAAAATATTACAACCTAGAAATTTAAAAAGGATCCAATCTTTTTTTAGGCAAAATAATTTTGTCAAGCGATTTGTCACAATTTTTGGTAAAATTGTCTGACCCATTTCTAAGATGCTAAAAAAGGGAGAGAAGGTATCATGGATAGAGGAACCCGTAAAATCTTTCCAAGCCATAAAGGATGTAATTAAAGAAGCACCGGTCCTAAAATCTCCAGATTATGCTAAGCCATTCCAACTTTTCACTTTTGCATTGTTCCATATAGTGGCAGGAGTATTGCTACAAAAAAATGATGAAGGATTTGAACAACCTATTACCTTTTTTAGTAAATCCTTACAAGCTGCTGAACTTAAGTATGATGCCATAGAAAATCAAGCTTATGCTTTGGTAAAGGCTATTAAGAACTTCAAACCATACCTGGCTGGAGCCACTATTGTTGCTTATGTTCCCACTGCAATGGTCAAAGATATATTTACTCAATAGGAAACCATAGGTCATCGGTGTAGATGGATCAATCACATTTAGGAATTCAACATAAATCTTCAAATTACTAAATTGGTAAGAGGACAGGGTTTGGCTAGACTGATGGCTGAAAAAAATCTAGAAGCTAACCAGATAAACCAAGTGGAGCATGAGAATGTGGCACCTATAAGTGATATGCAGACTTATGGATGGTACAGGAGGATTGTGGAATATTTACAGACCATGCAATGTCCCGAGGGTCTACCTAATAACGAGAAAAGAACCTTGAAGTTACATGCAATCAAATATGTTATCATCAATGGCAAATTACGGTGGAGAAGCCCAAAGGGTATATTACTCAGATGTGTAGATGGTGATCAAGCAAAAGACTTGTTGATTGAATTGCATAAGGGAGCGTGCGGGGGACACTATATGGCTAAGACACTACTCATAAGATATTGAGAGTAGGGTTCTGGTGGCCGACTATTTTCAAAGATGCTCATAGATTTGTGAAGAAATGTGATGCTTGCCAAAGGTTTACTGGCAAGTTGAAGTTCTCAGGAAACTTGCCGCTTCGACCGGTATTTGTGCAAGCCCCTTTTTAGCAATGGGGCCTTGATTTTATTGGCGAAATGTCTGTGAAGTCAAGTGGAGGACATGCCTAGATATTAGTGGCAACTGACTATTTCACCAAGTGGGTTGAAGCTATTCCTACTAGAAAATCAACTAGTAAAGTAGTGGTTGATTTCTTGATGAACAATGTTTTGAGAAGGTTCAGAGTTCTAGAGAGAATCATCTCTGACAATGCTATGTGCTTCAGGTCTGAAGAATTTACTAATTTTTGTAACCAGCATGGCATATGCATATCTTATTCCACCCCATATCACCCTCAAGGGAATGGGCAAGCTGAATCTAGTAATAAAATATTGATGAAGATCATCAAGCGAATACTTGAAAAGAACAAGAAGGCCTGGGATTGAAAGTTGCAACTTGCATTGTGGGTTGATAGAATTACTGTAAAGAAGGTCATTGGACAATCCCCGTTCAACATGGTATATGGAGTTGAGGCTAAAATCCCGCACAATAATCTGATGAAGATGCATAATTTTGTCCAAGAATATGATAATGACACTTGTGAGGAGATGCAACACAGAATGGAGGAGTTGATTGAGATTGATGAAGTTAGAAGAGAAGCTCATAAAAGGAATGAAAAGTTGCAATTACAAGTTAAGCACCTGTATGACAAAAGGGCCATTGAAAGGAAGTTTGAACTCAAAAACATGGTCCTGATGTGGAATTTAAGGATGGAAGATAAGGGTAAACATGGGAAGTTTGACCCATTATGGTTGGGTCCTTATCTAATTACTGAATTACATGGAGAAGATTCATATTTTTTGCAATCCTTAACAGGTGAAATTCTTGAACTGCCAGTACATAGACAATTCTTGAAACCCTATTTCTCTTGAAATAGGTTGCTTTTCCATGTACATTGTACAGTCCTATAAATTTATGTATAGGTGTGGTGTGTTTCCCTTCTGTTGTGTCTACTATGTTGGCTCTTTTAAATTCCAACCAGATCTTCAAGGCAGCCCATGGAATTGCCAGTTCCAATAATCAACAACCTAAAAGGGGCTGGCCAACGAATGAGAGAAATCAATTGAGTTTTCCTCCTGCACTTTGGGCTTTACGAAACCCAGGAGGGTAATCCCACAATGTATCTATAACATTATTTCATAAGACTTTCATATACATTGTAAATCCAACATATACATTCTTAGTTCAAGACTAAAAGTATAACAATTTGCAAGAATTTGGAAAATTCTTCACACCCTGTAACTCAAAGTAGAGAATGGGAAAATCAATTGAAAACTATAACAACCATCTTCATTATAAGTAAGATTTGATTTAAATGAATTTTTCTTTGACACAATTCAATTGGCCAGATACACTGCAAATTAACCGATGCATAAAACAATGCATTGTTAATACTTAAAAATCCCATGTTATAATGCACAAATCAATGGTTGCATTAGAGCGTTTAATCAATTCCTTAAATTGAAGCATACAGTGCAAACACACATCCAATCATAACAATCAGAGACCAATAAAAAAATCATTAACTATTTCATTACTAATTCATGAACAACTTCACAGGAGAAAGTCTGCTTAGAATTTTCCATTTCTATTGATTCTTAGATGCTACAATTACTGCAAAAAAAATTAAGCTAATTGTAAATGTAAACTCATGACCCTAGATTTAGTGAGCAATTCTATTTACTTGCATATTTCCTAAAAATGTTCTCAGAGAGTACTTGAGATCCAACAAAATTTTCAAAGACCCCTGCACAATAGCCTTGAATTCCCTTTTATAGATCAAGGGAGCAAAACAAGCATCAGGCTACTAGCATATCAAATTACATTTTGAAGTATTTCACTTCATTTCAACCCCCAGACAGTTATATTTGCAGTTCATGAAATGGGAGGGAAAATAAAAAAGAAAATCACTCCAATGAGTAAATGAAAACCGCTCCCATGTTGCCTTAGAATTCCACGTCACCCCATCACTCAAAAGGTGAACAAAAGTAAAACTCCTGTATTCCTCCTTTGTGGGCTAGTTGACATCAAGCAATTTCTGCACTTTGATGTTATATGCATTACATCTTGCATCCATTATGACCTAAAATTCTTTCACAAAAGTGTCCATCCCTATCTCAATTTTGATGAAATTATCAATCGAGGCATTTAGTACTGACAGGTCCAATTTATCCTCAACGTATACCACTTCAGGACACTTAGCTGTCTGATGTTTGAACAAAGCTCTCTATGAGTCATAATTTTTTATTTCTCCCTCTTCACTGAGAATCTTGGGCATCCCTTGCTCTTCCATATCTCTGAAGGCCTTCACCTTTCCTTGAAATAATCCCCCAACTCTTTTGTGGAAGCCTGTGATTTCTCCAATAGTTTCAATCCTCTTGATTACTTCATGGAGTTAGTATGGGGCCTCAGAGTCTCCTTTTGCAATTGCCTGAATTTATTTTAGGCTACTTAGCCTATTGCTCCATTTATTCTAGGTGTTCATGAAAACCTCTTGGGTATGTTGAAACTTCTCATATGCTTCATGGACACCTTTATATGTTAACCATGTAGTTTCTGCCTTCAGAGCAATCCTAGACCATCTGTAACTGAGGAGACCCTCAACCATATCCTTTGAAATACTGTTCATGCCTTCTTAGAGCTTGTTATTCTCAGACTTAGTTGTTTGGAGCTCCTTCTTCAATGCACTGATTCTCAATTTTAAAGTATCTTTATCCTATTATGAAGTATTTTATGGAGAGTTCGATAAGGCGTTTTTCCTGGCTTTGGCCAGAGTAACCCTTACTTTGTTATATTCTTCAATTAACTTGTTGTGCTTTTCCAAAAATTTCAAATACTTGGCCTAACTAATCTTTGTAGTATCAACACTTAGCATAGTTGTGTGCATTGTCAACCTTGCGGCTTGTGGAGCTATTATCTCTAAAGCTCTCCCAATAATCACATTTCCAGAGAGGCCAATTATTGTTCAGCTAAGCACATCTCCTTGAATCCAGAGTTAATGACCAGATAGCTAGTGCATGTAGACTGGGGCTAAAACCCGAACCAAAAGTCTTTTCATCAAATTTTTCCTCAGACACCAAAACATTTGGGTCACTTTTAATTGCATCCAAATCAATTATGGAAGATAAAATCCAACTGGGCATAACCAGCATCCCACTATCCTTAACTAATCTTCTGGCTTCCGCAGGATTCATTTGCTCGATCTCCCAAACTATTTCCTCTTCAACTCTCTTCCTTGCTTCCTCCTATTGAGGAGGATCAATTGATTCAACTACCACTTGTATTCTATCATTTATTTCTTGAGCTTTTAGCTCAGCAATGAATTCCCTGAATTCCTTCGTAGCCACAAAAGAGTCATCCTCCAAAAACTTACCACAAGCTAGAAGCCTAACATCATTATCTCGGCTCTCATCGTATTCCCAAGGCACTAACCTATCATCTAGAACAAATGGTTCCATTGAATCTCCAACATCAGGGTAGGAGAATTATTGTTCTACTCTGTGCTCAACAAGATTTGACTTAGTAGAGGATTGCTGTACATCTGCTCCAACATCTTGTGTTTCATCAACATTCACAAGGGGACAATTCTATAACATGGATGTCCTCAATATCCAACAACCACTGCTAAACTTCTGGTGCCACCAAATCCTTTTATTGGCCACTAGTTTTCAATAAATTTTCATGTAAAGCAGCTTGGGATAATTTCTCTACTTGCTCCACCTTTTCCAGGAAAGTGCCATCACTGAAATCACTAAGAATCACTTGCATTTTGGTAAACTTATAAAAAATATGTTTGTATGGACTCATAATAATAATTTTTAGCAAGAGCTCTTTGTTCAAACTCAACAATTGTTAGCCATACCTTTCCCCCATCCTAGACAACAGTTATCATTGATAAGTTTCTTATTACATCTTCTTTAAAATAAAAGGCATGAGGCCCATACCCTGATATTCCTCATTTGATCTTTTCTCGGTCAATGAGCCCTTCAGGATCAAATCTTCTGATAGGGTTTGTACCCATCCTCAAATTGTTCACCATTATACTAAAAAATTCATAAGCTTCCTTGGTAGTGACAACAAAGTAATCAAAAGGGAAGGTAGTTGCAATAATAGAATCCTTTTTGGAAATCCTGAAGTTTTCAGCATCGCTAGTATCCATTTGCCATATGATTTCCATAAATGCTAGCCTGTTTGCGACATACTTAGGTAGTAGATGTAGAGCCACAACAGTTCCATAACATCTGATGATAGTGTACTTGCCATACAAATACCAATCACCCTAATTACATTCATAGTTGGGGTCATCTCCACATTCCTTTGGTATTAACAAGCTCATGATTGTCTTATAAATTCTCTCCTCTGGTCCTACTCCTAATTGCACCAAAATAGTGTGCTTTATTGCATTACATAATGGAGTATAATATGAAGTGGAGCACTGAAAATCCTAGATGTGAGTCCACATCTGTATAGGTAGTCTATGGTTTCCTTTATCCACCTATCTAAACTTCAAGCTTCGACCGAAAACCTCCCTCCCTTGATACAAAAGCATATGCATTAGCAATGAGTAATGCCTGAAAGTCAATGGGGTTTTCCTCTCTTTTAATCTTATCAAATCGTAATGTAATTGCTTAACAACATGGTGGGCATAATCAAACCACTTATGCTGATACTTGTGCTGGATATCCACAATCATAACTAACAGGGATGATGTTATCCTTCCATCACACTTAATCCCAAGCACCTGACACAACACATGTAATATGTATACCTGAAGTAATCAACAAAATATTCGTAATCCAAGGGTTCGACTTCCTTGAGTGTAAATGTAGAACCCCTCTCTCGCTTGTATTTAGGTAGCTCACCTCTTCTGTACTCGGTCCTATGAGCAGTGTAGTACTTATGCAACTTCTCCATGTTGATTTTTTTATTCACATCAGGGTTCATGTCAAAAACTTCTATGATTTTGCTTTTTTTTTAATCTCCAGGAGACTTCTACCAGATGTATCAGTATTAACCCTATTGACATCATCATATCTATCTGCGAGTTGTAGCATTAGGTCCACTTCCACAAAAATGTTTGGGACAACCAACTTTGCTAGGTTATATCCCCAAACTTTCCAGCCAGGGTGTACAACATCCCTCCTTGTGAAAGCGTACACGAATAATTCCCATCTCGACTCAGGCACAACGTTGTCACCGATCTCTGCTGCATGGTCCTTAAAGTTTGAGGTTAACACCCCTTCTCCATGGCTTTTCTGCCGCTTGCCTTGACATCCGAGGGTTGGAATTTGTCCATAAAACAAACATAGCTCTTTGGTTGCCCTTTCTTCCTATGAGGACCTTGAGATTCTTGTGGTGTCTCTTGAGAGACTTGTTGCCTCTTTCTCTTTGATACAAGTTTAGAAGTCGATGATTCACCTGGCTAGCTCATCCTTTCTTTAACTAGGGTTTCTTTTTGACTACAACTTCAGACTAGGTTCCCAAATTGGCAATATAAAAATCACGATTACAATTGCAGAGCAATTCTAACCTTTCAATGTTACCCTAACCAGAAGTACATTCCAATTCATACAATTTTGAAAAAACCCTACCCTCACCCTAACATGCAATTATAGATATATGAGACATAGAGACAATTGTGCAAGAAAGTAAAAATTTTGACAGTCAACAATGACTTACCCGGGAAATAATTCCTACAACCTTCCTCTATTTGCATTCCCACCTCGTCACTATTATCCTTAGCTCCTCGTGTGCAAGGCAGAAAGAAAATGAACACAAAGCCTTTATGCAATTACTCAGCTTAGTATAGGCACCATTAATGGTACAAGAAAGCTTGCATGAGTGAAAACACCCACTCTGTCAGTTGCCCATTTTTCGTTTGAATTCAAATTGTTGATTTACGAGCTTTAAAACTCCATCCTGCAGTTCACATGTCTTCACCACCTCATGATGTATTTTCAGTGACTTGATATGTACTGGGTGATAGGCAAGATGAATTGAATATGACATTGAGCATCGCTACTTCCGAACCCGCTTTAGGACTTCAACCCGCGATAGTGGGAAGGCTAGCGATGAGATACAAACCATCGATTTAATTGTAGAAGGATCTTGGCCACTAATTACAATTTTCATCGCTCATCGCTCGTTGCCCCTTCTACCTCCAAGGTTAACTGACAAAGCCTTATCTCCTAGTGATGGGAAATCACTTACATATCAGAGGTCGTGGGTTCTCCTACAATCTACACAAGACAACCGACAATAGTTAGAGGGGCAATGATGGGTTAAAAGGTTAACCACATCACCCATCAGGTGTTACTTCCCAGTGGTGGTAAACGAACATGCGAGGGAACAAGGGCAGCCAACCAAAAGGAAATAAAAGAGCATCGCTCATTGTGGGTTGCACATGGAAATTTAAAACTGAACTGACGATGGACGATACAACATTCAAGGCCCGACTTAAGGAATGTTTGAAGCACGTGGGAAACAATTGTTTTTTTAAAAGGGGGCCACCTAGTCATGATGGGAAAGGGAGATGAGAGGGACGGGAAGAACACGAGACTTAAAGCCATGAGAGATTATGAAATGATCAAAAACCGGATACAGCCGGTCAACTCAAAATTAGAAGCACAAAGATCAAACAAGGCTGTAAGCGTGAATCAAAATTGTAAAATGCCAACTCTAGTGACAAACAAGATAGTAATTATCAAGGTTTGAACACAAAAATTCAGTGGAACCAAGAAATTTTTTAGGGGTTCCACCAGCTATCCTAAGGCTCAGGAATGTCAAGTCTTGACTTACGAGGTTCACTCAGGATTCATTGTTCAATTGTTGTTTTGACATGGGGCATACTAGTGCTCTAAATATTATTCTTTTCAAATAACAACTAATGTTAGTAATCCTAAAAAATCATGTGTTCATCACTTTTTCAAAATCCATTTGATTTCTCTTTCCAAAACAAACTTAAAAAAGATTAAGGTGAGGAGAAAATCCTAAGAAATTAATTACTTCTAGATATTACCCACACACATACTTTAAGTAAACTAAAGAATAAAATATTTATATTTCACCAGATTGCTTCACAACTACATACAAAATAGTTTAAGAGTTTAAATAATAGAACTGTTCACCAATTGGATAGCTTCAAAATGCACCGAAAGACGACACATCAAATTGATTATTTCACTAGGAATAAACGATTTATAGTCATGTAAAATATATGATTAGGAATTACCTCAATTTCTTCAATATTATAAACCCCTACAATATGTATGTCTTTACATGAATTGAACAAAAAACATGAAGTAAAGAAACAAAATGGTGATATTCCAATTTAAGCTCTACCATCTTGACAAATTTTGATCCCTAAAACTAAATAAATAACTACCTTTTATAGAGTACAAGATAGGAGTTAATTGCAAATAAAGAACATGACCAGAGAGAAACAAGATAATCATCATAAGACATGTGACACAAACATATATTTTGTGTATAGGAAGAAACAAGTATATAATTTCAAAATAATTGATCAACTTTACACCTCATTTACTTGGTCTTCATTGATGATTCTTTAAAATTTCAAAACTCTATATAATAGTTGTGAAACACCTCTTTTGTCTTCAAAGTACCTATAGCCAAATCTTGGATGCAACCTTCTATGCGTACTTGGAAAGTTGTGATCTTTTAGTTTCTTATCTGACTTCTTTTTGCCTTAAAAACTCAAAATTTGATCTTCTACCAACAGACCTCAAAATTTTTGCATCTGGGTACACCTATTCATACATAAGAGAAAATGTATGTTACTAGCATTGGACAAAATTCTTGCATCCAACATCGAGAAAGATACCCTCCCTCAGATCAATATCTTTATTCTTCTTTGTTTCGAACGTTTTCAACATCCGAGTCTTTCACCACTTGTAGATCTTCGTGTTGTATAGACACACAATCACATAAAAAAGGAATTACCTTACATTTATTCATACATGCTAACATAATGACTAAATCATATAAAACTCTATTCGAATCCTATGAAGGAAAAATATCACTAATCCAATAGTTTTATCCTTAAAGTCAATTATTCTTGTCAATTTATTTTAAAATAATCCTTAGATTTTCTTAAATGTATTAATTGAAATTTTTGAGATTTTTGGCCACTATAGGAACTTTGGGAATTTTTATAGTTACCAAACTCTCGAAAACATTTGGCTATTTGATTCCATAAGGAGACAATTATCTAAAACCCACAATCCCTTCACTTTCACCTTTTAACGTGATCACAAATATTAACCATTATCATTTATTATTTATATCTTGATTAATGTATCTCTTATGGGAAAACCATTTGTTTCTACATCCATAACTAGAATGGGAAATTCTTATTCCCACACTCGGTTCCACAATTGTCAAAATCTGCAACTTTAACATGAAGAAACTATACAATGGTGCAATTTTTTTTCTTACTTATGAACATGAATGAGGATGCAACATCTGGTTTTATAAGACCTTGTTTTCCTAAAAAACATAGCTTGGAATTTTAACTATTTCAAGTACCTCCATTGGTGAATTCATCATAACTTTGGGCCTTTTCTCACCTTGTATTAACTTAGGATGATGCAAGCTACATTATGCTGAGCATGGGTCCCCATGATTTTTTAAATGTAATGGGGCATGTTATGAGACCATACAACAACTAGCACCCAATAAAATATGAAACATTCACAAAACTAAGAATATTTTTAACCTAAATCATCAACCTTATCAAAATAATATATTTTATGTCTCTCTTAGAATTCTATAGTTAATAAGAGATACATAAAGCTTAAGGAACATATGTATACATTCTTGGTTCATTTCTTTCTCTGTAAAAGTCAAAAGATAGTGTATATTTATATTAAGCTACACAGTTTGGTAACCCTCTAAGAATACCTTGGATAGGGCCTTGCTGATAGTCAAGTGTCTATACGCCAACAAGGTTATTTCTACAATTCCCCTAAACATAGCTCTATTGCCAGTCAAACATCCATAGCCTTGGTAGACATATTTAAATAACCTAAAGAGTTGAATTTCTCTTTTTTCTTTTGATATTTCTTTATTTTATCTTTCTTTTCTTTTGATATAGATTTGAAGCTCTTTTGTTTCAACTTGTTAGCATTAAAGCCTACTATTAGGTTGGAAATTATAGTGGTAGCAAAGAAAAAACTTTACACTTTTCACTCAATACACATATCTACTATCCCAACTAATTCAAATAATTCTTTTAATATTGCAACATATAATTCCTTGTAAAACTTTATGCAAAACATATTAAGTACATAATTTTGAAATAAACATAACATGCATCACAACAAGATTCTTGATCAGAAATTTAATATATTATTAGACTTTGAACTCTTAAAATCTCATTTTATTGCTTCACCACCCAACCTAAGCATTACCTTTTACACCTATTCTACTCTCTAGCACCATTTAATTAAAAAATTGGCATCTTACATTTTATAGCAAACAATATCATGTCTAATCATTCTTTTATTAATTTACCTATATTTGCACCAATCTTAAATTCTTTTCAAATTCTTTCATACAACTCATAATGCCATTAATCAACACTCAACAATATTTGTACGCTCACCTCTTACTTCAAGATTCTAATACACCAAATTGGCCCATCTCATAACCCTTTTCATTAATTAAACACATTCATTTGAGATTTAACTTGATTGTTTTATGACAATATTAATTCGTAATTTAGGAATTCTAATCATTTTAGTACAATTATCATAAAAGAAAACACATACTCACACGAATGTCTCATTTGAATACATTGGAAGTGTTTAAATTCCAAATGATATTCAAACTTCATTTGTTGCAAGTATGGATGTGCTTGATGGTGTTGTCATTAATGTTGTCATTGATTTCAACATAGTTCAATGTGATTGTAGATGGTACTTGTATAGTTGAGATACTGTAGAAGTGTTTAGAGTACATGAAGCTATATTTATGAAGTTGCAGTTGTGTTTTTTCCAAGTGCTTTTGAGAAAATTAATAAATAATGAAGACTGTGCAGTGTGTGTGTTCTGAGTGTGCTCTGTTAATGTGCTCTATATTTCTTCTGTGTTGATCCTATGCTTGTGCAGATATGTGGTATTGATCATAAGTCTCAATGGGTAATATATCTTGAATTTTTTCCTTTGGATCGATGAAGAATGAAATATTTGTTCACCAATGTGTGAATCGGTTTGTCAGAATTGATTGTCTGTGGACTGGGAGAAATGTTTTGCTCAGCAGTATTTTGGTGGTTTGTTTTAGGTCTTGCAGATCTAGAAGAAGGCTAATGTTGATGTTCTCTGTGCTCTAGAAAATGTGCTTGTGGTTTGGTGCTCTGGAATACTTTCTCCAGAGCTTCTGTGTGTTGCTTCTCGGTCTGGTTGGACTATTGAAAAATGTTATGTGCATGAAGATTATTGCAGTGGATACAAATGTATCTAAAGGTCTCTAAGAGATGTTAAAATGTCTGGTGAAACATGTTGGGTGATCCACGTGTGATCATCTTGCTAGAGATGCGTGTACTTCAAAGATCATTGGTGTTTTCATTAGGTTTGGCTGAACTGGTGTTTACACGTTACATAAAGACTTGCATCAAATTAAGGAAGTGTGTGATTGATCCAAGATGTTGTTTGAGTCCTAATTAAATGCTTATTTGGTCCTCTCTCGTTCTTATCCACTACGAGAATGTTGAGTAGCCAAACTAATTTGAATTTGTAAATTGAAGGATGTATAGCCGACCTTGGAGAATGCTTCTAGGGTTGAAGATAGTATAAAAGCAAGTCAAGATGTTGTGGATTGTGAGACAAGCAAGTGAAGTGTGTAAGAGCAAATCAAGGCAACAATACTTTGATGTGCTAGATTCCTGAAAGTAGTGAGGTGATGGTGTTTGCAATATTCTCATCAAGATGCAAATGTGTGGAACCTATTGTGGTGGATCTTTATTTATTTTTATTTGGCAGTGAGCCTCCTTCTGGACAGTGAGTCCTATTGTAGACAGTGAGCCTTTGTATCTGTGTAGTGAGCCCTCTGGCAGTGAGCCTTTGTATCTGATATTGAATTACTACTATATTATGAGCTAATCCTCACCACGGTGTTTCCCTCATTAGATTTTCCATGTAAATCTGGTGTCTTTGGTGTTTTCTTTCTGTTATTTGCATTCCATGTTTACACTTAATAAAAGATTGAGTTAAAGTGGAATTGATTAAGGTTGGAAGTAAAGTAATTTGATACAACTGATTCACCCCCCTTCTTAGTTTTCTTGTGCATTTCAACAATTGGTATCAAAGCTCTGGTTCCTTAGTGAAAAGATTAACCACTTGAGGTAGATCAGATGGCACATAAGTTGCAAACCCCTATTTTTGATGGAGCTGATTACAGTGACTGGAAAGTGCAGATGAGAGGTTACCTGGTCTCTCTTGGTTTCAAGACTTGGAAAGCTGTAGAGACAAAGTATGTTGAACCATCCGCTATTCCTTCCTTTGCAGATGAGATTTCTGCCTATGAGGAGAAGGAAAAGGCAAGGTATGCTATCTTTAGTGCTTTATCTAAAACTGAAAGATCAAACGTTATCTCTTTAGGCACTACTTATGAAGCATGGGAAAAATTGAAAGAAATTTATGAAGGAAATGATAGAGTAAAATTATCAAGGAAGCTAATAGCTAAGCACAAATTTCAGAACCCTAGAATGGAAGAGGGTGAAGATATTGTGAGTTATTATCAAAGAGTTGAACTTGTAGCCAATGAGATCAAGAATCAAGTTGCTACCATGTCAGATGGAGATGCAATTGAGAAGATCCTGATGACCCTATTAGAGAATTACAGTGACACGGTCTCTTCTATTGAAGAATCATATGATCCAAAGACATTTACTAAGGAGCAGCTATTTGGCACCTTGACTGCATTCAAGATGATAAATTTTGCAAGAGAAAAAGAGAAAGATGAAACAACCTTTAAAGCAATGAAGATAGGAGATGACTCAAATGATGATAGTTCAGAAGAGTTGGAAGCAAATTTTACAAGGAAATTGAAGGAAGGTACTGGTAAATACAAAGGTATGTTGCCCTTTAAATGTTTCAGTTGTGGAAATATTGGTCATTATGCCTCAAGATGTCCAAATAGAGCTACACACAAGAAGAAAAAAGATAATAATAATAACTACAAAGCCAAAAAGGATAGGAAGTTCAAGAAATTGTATTATGTTAAAGAAGATGCAAGAATTTCTAATGATGAGTATGACTTTGAGGAAGATGAAGATGAATGTTTATTTCTGGCCCTGGAAAGTAAAGCTATATTTGCTGACCATTGAAGATGTGCAAGGGAATCTGGTTCAGAGAGCAAGAAGGATGAGATGGAAGGTACTCTAGTGATTGCTTTTCATGCTAGAAAAGATGAATACTATTGGGTAATTGATAGTGGATGTTCAAATAATATGACTAGAGATAAAAGTAAGTTCACTAAACTTGAGAAGTATGATGGAGGAAAAGTTATGTTTGGAGATGATTCTAGTGCTAAGATTATTGGGAAAGGAACAATTAGTTTTGATGGAAAACATAGTATTGATGATGTCTATTATGTTAAGGGTTTAAGGAATAATATTTTGAATTTAAGGAATAATATTTTGAGTGGTGGGAAAATGTGAAGCAAAGGATTTAAGCTCGTGTTTCAGGATAACACCTGTGAGATCAGGAAAGGGTCTGGAACTGTGGTAGCAGTAGGAAGAAGAACTCATGGAAACATTTATCGGCTTAAGAGTGATGATGGTCAGTGCTTTGTTTCACAAATTAATGAAATTTGGCTATGGCACCAGAGGATGGGACATGTAAAATTTGAAAATATAATTAGGATCAGTTCCAAAGAAGTAAGAGATCTGCCTAGTGTTGAGCTTCTCTTTTGCTATTTGTCCTTGATGACAATATTGTGTTTCAGTTTGGCATCTTTGTGGTTGATTATTCAGTTACACTGCTTCTATTCTGTCATTGGCATACTTACTTCAACATTATGATGTTATTTTTGATGGCACTGATCTCTTGACTCCATGTGCAAATCATAAGGAATCTTGTTTACAGGATAATTTTCCCATGTGCAGGTGATATGATTCTGGTTTGACATTTTGTGCTATAGTGATCTACAGGGTTATATGTTATTGACTTGTTCAGATTTATAACATCATGACATTGATACAATTTTTTGAACAACATCGGAGGTGTGCTTCTCTATTCAAACTCTTTCAGGTAATGCTTTCAGTTATCTTGGTTCTTTAGATTGTCAAATGCAGTTGGTTCTTAGTCTTAAGAAAGCCCTATCAGGTTTCCTTAAATAATTGTTAATTGGCATGGGTATATGAAACACTTGATAATGGATTGGGCATATTGTATATTGAAATTGGCATGAAATTAGCCTTTATTACATTTCATAAGGCATTGGATATATAGGGCATTATATCATGGCAATCGGCTTTGAATAAGGGAAAACAAATTGATCATTACATTTGCATATGATATCGTGTCTTGTGGTTGATAAATCACTAGGCCTTAAGGCCGACAACAGGTATGAGGTTATGTTTATTTAAAAGTCACTATGGAAGTGACATGGATTTGATTCCTTGGAAACAAGGATGACTAAGGTAATCGGCATTTGGTTTTTAAAGTGGTCATGAAAAATTATGTAAGGCTTTATTGTGTCGGCATTTCACTTGATTAATAATTGAACTTTGATAATGATGATCTACAGTGTGCATGCATTCGAAGGTAATGAGATGGTTGACATGCATTAGTTTGGTCTGTTCATGGAATTCTGAATGCATTATGTGTTTCTAATTATTACTTCAGTCCTTTCGAACTTCAAACTTTATCAATATTTGTAAAAGTCATTGGTTGATTTGCTTTGGAAAGTTTAGGGCAATCATGTTTTGTTTCACATGCTCGAGGGTTTGGAACCCTAACTCAACCGCCACCATAGAAATATTCTCAGCCATTTCACTGTGTTTGTTGGCCTTCTGAAACACTTGGACAACGAATGGGGGTATCTGAAAGATCCTTACCCTAGTCGTTGTGTCAGCTTCTTGTCTTTGGGTGAAGGCTCGAAATTGGAAGGAGTCTTGGTCATTTTTCTCTCTGACCGGTCTGGTAAATATATTCATGACAATCTCTCCATCATTCTTTTTAGGTATTCATCTTTTCTACTATTTTGAAGAACCATTACTTCTATTGGCTCTTATAATAGAGGACATGTGTTTACTTCTATCTGGAAAATGGTAAAATGGGTTTATTCTGTTTGTGGTAAAAAATAATGCATGTCGATTTCACATAATCTGAAATGCATATCAAAATATTTTACCATATTGATTTTGCTCCTGCTTTAAGGGATGGTGTTTTTGATTTATGGGTAATCACGAGTTCTGCAAATCCTTTCAGTCTCTCACCTGGATTTAGAGATAATTATTTTTGGGTGCATTATTATGAGGTTTCGGTTGCACTATAATGGGGTTTCAGTTACATTACTGTTACAATAGTTTTCAAGGGTATTGTTCATGGAATATTTTTTTGTTTAATGCTGTTTGAATTAGCATTGCCTGTGCAGGCTCCTTATGTGGACAGGGTTCAATCTCCTTTCTTAAAATGCATATTCCTTGACTATTTTATCAGAAGAAAACCTCCATGACTGATCATTTTCTAAAATTCATAGCAATACTTGGCAATGTTGTTCGACAAAAAGTGGGTACTTTGAATTTTACCTCTGTTGTTTTGAAAAATGGAAAAAGCAGTTACTGTATTGTATTTTACTTGAGATGTAATGATGAAATTTGAGTAAGTAGAAAAATAGAGAGATTAGGGTTTTTGAGATTACTTGTAAACTTGAGAGAAAGTGTTAACTATTTTTTGTGAGAACAAAAAATGACAGTGAAGATTAGTGAAAAACCACAACTACTATTTTGAAGAAATGTTGAGCTTTGAGATTGAAAATAAGAAATATGAATTAAATATCAAGCTATCTTAAGGCTTGACAATGGTTGGAATTCTGAAGGGTCATTCTTGAACCTTGAGGATTGTAGGCATTGTCCGTCAAGAGGCACTTGAGAGAAACGAGAGAAACAGAGAGATCCTTTGTATCATTGTATGCCTTACTGAAAATAAAAAAGGGATTGGTGCTCCTTGAAATTGGTGTTTCTAAAAAAGGGGTTGGTGCTCCTTGAGTTGGTGCTCAGAAATTAGCCTATGAGGCAATTGTTAAAAGTGGTTATTAAAATAAAAGCCTAAAAAGGTAGCAATTAAGGAGTGGTTTTTCTACCCCAGGACGATTTTCCACTTGGCATATCTTGTGTCATTTTGCTTATCTGTGGTTCATCCGATTCATTGCATGAATGCGTTAATATGCTATGTTTCACTATTATAATTCTCATTTCAGTTATATGCGATTGCATTCAATACATGAATGAGTTTATCATTGATGAATGAGAGCATAAATATGTTTTATATCAGTTTTAGTAAAATTTGTCAAAACTGTTAATGAAACTAATTCACCCCCCCTCTCTCAATGTCTTTTTCACTCCAACACCTAGAATCATAAAGCCTACAAATTCAGTTTGCAGAAGTTGTCAGTTGGGAAAAAAAACAAGAAGCAACTTTAAGGGAAAAGAACAATCATCTACCGAAATGCTGGAATTGATTCATACAAACCTCTATGGTCCTACAAGAACAAGAAGCCTTAATGGTGATAGGTATTTTATGCTCTTGATTGATGATTACTCTAGGATGACATGGGTTAATTTTCTTAGAGAGAAAGCTCAGGCTCTTGATAGATTCAAAGTGTTCAAGGCAAGAGTAGAGAATGAGATAAACCCGAGAATCAAATGTTTAAGGTCTGATGGAGGTGGATAATTCACTTCTGGTGAGTTTAATGAATTTTGTGAAGAGCATGGCATAAAGAGACATTATTCTTCCCCTAGAACCCCCTAGCAAAATGAAGTTGTGGAAAGGAAGAATCAGATTGTTCAAGAGGCTGCCAAGACAATGATGAGAGAAGCAAATGTTATTGATGTATATTGGAGAGAAACAATCCACACTGATGTTTACATTCTTAACAAAGTTTATATCAAAGGTAACAACACTAAGACTCCTTATGAATTATGGATTGGTAAGACTCCTACTGTTCAATAATTTAAAGTGTTTGGAAGTAAATGTTACATTAAAAGAGATGATGAGAATCTTGGAAAGTTTGATGCTAGATGTGATGAAGGAATTTTTCTTGGATATTCAAATAACAACAAGGCATACAAATACTTCAATAAAATACTGAGGGAAATAATTGAAAGTGCTAATGTAAAAGTTGATGAAGCTATGTATAGACCAGTAGAAATAAGTGAAGTTGAAGCAGATGATCCCATCTGCGAGAAAATACAAGAAGAAGAAAAGGAAGAGGAAGAACAAAGTGATGAAGAGGAGATTTCAGAAACTACACCTAAGACTCCTAAATATGTACAGAGAAATCATCTGGAGGAACAAATAATTGGAGACATAAGTGAAGGTGCAAAGAAAAGAAGCAAAGTGGTTGAGGTAAAATTGCATTTACTTTCTAAGATAGAACCTAAGACTGTGAATGAGGCATGCAAAGATGAGAGTTCGGTTAGAGCAATGAAAGAGGAATTGCAATAGATAGAGAAGAATTAGATATGGGAACTAGTCCCTAGACTAGTAATCAAGAATGTAATTGGTTCAAAATGTGTATTCAGGAATAAGCTGAATGAAGATGGTGAAGTGGTAAGAAATAAATAAAGACTTGTATGCAAAGGTTATTCATAGGTTGAAGGAATAGATTTTGAAGAGACATTTGAACCAGTGGCAAGAATGGAGGCCATTCGAATGTTCTTGGAATGTTTAGCTCATAAAGACTTCAAATTGTATCAAATGGATGTCAAGTCTACATTCTTGAATGGAGAATTGGAAGAAGAACTGTATATGGAACAACCGGAAGGATTTTAGCTGTCAGAAAAATTGGACATGGTTTGCAAATTGAAAATGATATTATATGGACTTAAACAGGCTCCCAGAGCTTGGTATGAAAGGTTGGATAGATACTTGACACAACAAGGATTCAACAAAGGGTCTGCAAAAAAAAATCTTTACTTCAAATTTAAGAGAAACAAAATGTTGATAGTTGTGGTATATGTGGATGACATTATCTTTGGTGGAAATGAAGGTATGTGTAAGAAATTTGCAGTGGAGATGAAAAAAGAGTTTGAGATGTCTATGATTGGTGAGTTGAATTTCTTTCTTGGTCTTCAAGTGAATCAAACTGATAAGGGGATATTCATTTCACAATCTAAGTAAGTTAAGGAATTGTTGAAGAAGTTTGGAATGGATGACTCCAAGCTGGTCTGTATCCCTATGGTAACCGAGTGTAAGCTAAGTAAGGATGATGAATCTTCTAAAGTTGATAAGAGCATGTACAAATCTATGATCGGTAGACCACTATATATTATTACTACTAGAACGGATATCATGCATGCAGTATGTTTGGTTGCAATGTTTCAAGCATAACCTAAAGATGCACATTTTACAACTGTGAAGAGGATATTTAGATATCTGAAGGGAACTCCAGATTATGGGTTATGGTATACCAAGGATACTGATTTCACATTGAATGCCTACACAAATGCAGATTGGGTTGGCTGTGTAGATGACCAGAAGAGTACAAGTGGTGGTGTATTCTTCCTTGGAGGAAGATTGGTCTCTTGGTTGAGTAAGAAATAGGATTTAGTGTACTTCAAAGATCATTGGTGTTTTCATTAGGTTTGGTCGACCTAGTGTTTACACGTTACATAAAGATTTGCATTGAATTAAGGAAATGTGTGATTGATCCAAGATGTTTTTTGGGTCCTAATTAAATGTGTATTTGGTCCTCTCCATTCTTATCCACCGTGGGAATGTTGAGTAGCTAACCTAATTTGAATTTGTAAAATGACGGATGTATATCCGACCTTGGAGAATGCTTCTAGGGTTGAAGATAGTATAAAAGCAAGTCAAGATGTTGCAAATTGTGAGACAAGCAAGTGAAGTGCGTTAACAAGTGTGAAAAGTAGAGTGTGTAAGAGTGAATGAAGGCAACAATACTTTGATGTGCTAGATTCTTGACAGTAGTGAGTTGATGGTGTCTGCAATCATTTGATCAAGCCACGAATGTGTGGAACCTATTGTGGTGGATCTTTATTTGTTTTTTTTTTGGTAGTGAGCCTTTGTATCTATGCAGTGAGCCCTCTGGCAGCGAGCCTTTGTATCCGATATTGCATTACTACTATATTGTGAGCTAATCCTCACCATGGTTTTTCCCTCATTAGGTTTTCCACGTAAATACGGTGTCTCTGGTGTTTGCTTTCTATTATTTGCATTCCATGTTTACACATAATAACAGATCGAGTTAAAGTGGAATTGATAAAGGTTAGGAGGAGAGTAATTTGATACAACTGATTCACCCCCCCTCTTAGTTGTCTTGTGCATTTCAACATGATTAAAATTAGACACATTAAAATATGAGGCATTTGAAACCCTATAATCTACAACTAGATTTTACAAAATCTAACTCATTAAATGCTCATATACATGGTTTGTGTTCCTTGTAGTGCGATATTGAACCAAAAACTCTATAAATTCTTAAGAAGCATCTTTAGAGAATTCATCCTAGTTTTGATCGTAATTCAAGAAAGTTTCAAGCATGAATACCTGATTTGCTTAACCAACCCTAGACATCAATTTGCAATTTTAGGCTGCATTGCTAGCCAAAGGTTACAAGAGGTTTTTGATATCCGAACTCGTATAACAAGAGTCACTCTCAAAATGGTTATAGGAGATGACTTTATGGATCAAGGTGAGCTATTATCGAGTCAAATATGATATTTCTTCTATATTTGTGGCTTCTCTTTTGGACATTGGATTGCTTCAAGCGAAAGTGTTGGCACTAGCTACACTCATGGTGAAGGTTGATTATCTAGGGGGATTGGACTATTTTCTAGTTGTAGTGCAACCTAGGGTAGGAATTCCTAATCCTAGAGATATTCCTCATTTTCTTAATGAGGGAATAACATTATCCTTGATTCCTTTCATAGGGAATTTTCTTTACATGACCTTGGCCGAACATAGACAAGTGGTTGCCTTAGGATGCAAGTTTCTTCACAATGAAGTTAGGGAGATAGATTAAGATCACTCTTGAAGGTATTGAATTTTGCAATATATGTATATTACCTTTTTTCACTAATGTATATATACCTCTGCATTTACACTTTGATGATGAAAAGTGCAAGTGATAATATTTTAAGAATCAAGATTTCCTAGTGCATAAGCTGTATGTTTTAAAGGAAAATTTTGATCTTCAAGATTTAATGGAAACTAAACCAATTTAATTTAAACATAACCCTAGACTAATATACATATTTACAACACATAATGCTAATTATTTCCTACACCCTTTTACGAGTACAAGCATTCTAACTTTAAGAAGCAATTTTGTAATGTCCATGGTTCTCAGTTTAAAAAAATTATCTTTAAATTTAGATATGTATGCTCTAATTAAAATATTATTGTGTGTATTTAGACAATCATAAAATTCGTCAATTTTATATTGCACTTTTTTGAAATTAACATCATAGTTTTTAGTTATTTCGCTAAAAAGAAAAGAAACAACTTGAGCGTTTTCTTCATTTGGCTGGTAGCTATTGAAGTAGAATTCTCTGCTTTTTCCATAATACATTATTTTGTAGACTTGAAATATGTTTCTCTTTTTATTCTTGTGTGTATGTGACCACAATATCTTAATGTGCCTCTTTATTCCGAGTAAATATCATATCCTTATTATTCCTGTCATTTTGGAAAGCATCGATTAGTAAATCATTATTTATAACTTCTTTAGCCTTTTGCCTTTGTAATTTGACAACATAACTACCATTAAGTTAGAAAGAAAAGGATTCATATTCTATTTGTAGTAGGGAATCATTCAAATCGCCTTTACTTGAACTTAGTTTTGCTTGTCCTCTTTGTACTAGCAAATTTCAAAATCCAGAGCAACTCATGGATTCTTCTTTAATCCATACTTTATTTGTGCCAGAGAATCTTTCATCTTTCAGTTCTAGCATGCAAGAAGGTGGAACATCTCCTGTCCTTTTCATATTAGGTTCTTTTGATGCAATGGAAGAAACTTTCTCTTTTTACCACAATTCTTCTTGTGAAATCCTTCCTATGATTAGTGCATTAGGTAGTACTGAAGGAACATATTGTTGTGCCTTCTAAAAATTTATAACTTAATCTATTGACCATTCCTTAATATCAAAAAACCTTAGGTCTACGTTATCACAATAGTCAAACAATTTATTACCACTTGTAACAATATTCGCTATAATTATTTTTGGCCCTTTAGGTTCATGTCTGTTAGATATGACAACTGTCGAATTCCTAATATTCTTTTTACATTTAAACACTTTTGCTGGAGAAATCAATTTTCCGACAACTAAATTCATTCTGACCAAAAAGGTTATACAATTGATTTTATCACGTTCCTTAGTTTCATGGATCCTATATTTATCTGTTAATCCAAACTTAAACAATTTTTTAGGGAACAAATTTCATTCAAAGTCCTCTGAACAAATGAGACATCCATGTTGAATGATAATTTATCATATGGTTTAAGGTGTCCTAAAATCTTCATTATTTCATGAATTTTAGATATTTGAGAATGTTTTTGATTAAAGGTAAAACATGTTTTGAAGGGACTCAAAACCCTTTACAAAAAAGAAGCTGCTAAAGATATAACTAGACTAAACAAGCAACTAATAAGCAAAAAACCAACAAAAATCCAAATAAAAAACAACATCAACCTATTAAAGGTATTTGAGAATTTTAGCCACCTCTAAATCCTATGAAATCATGCATTCATGAAGATTAACCACTTCAGATAGCTGTTTGTTCTGAATCTCTGTAGGTTTCTTCAAATGGCTATGAGTATGAGTACTCAAGAAAATACCAACAAAAGGAACCTGTATACCTTTAATCAAACCCATAGCCATAGTATCAACATCCTTAGGCAATCCAGTCATCTCTTCACCTCTCTAGTTTCTCACCTTCTCATTAAGAAGACTAAGTCCTTTAACATTGTTGTGGAGTGCTATTTAACTAACCTTATCCAATTTCTCTAGATTCTCATACATTTTTAGTGTTTTCTCCTCAAGAACAAAAATTTGAGACTCAAAATCATTCTCCATTACACCCACATCCTTGGCAAAATCTTGAAGAATTTTCAGTATTTTTTTCTCATCAATATTTATAGACCCCTCCTCTTTGGAATTATTCTTTTCAATCCTATTGTACAAAGAGTGAACCTTGACATTGATTTGGTTAATCTCCATAAAAAATCATTTAAACATCTTAAAATAATTGACAACACCTTCCTTAGCCAACCCCAAAATATCATATATCTCCTCCCTGTTGCAGTTGAAGACACTAAGATCTTCAGAAAGATTAGGCAAGGGAGTACCTTGTTTTTCCTACTGAATATCATTCTCCAGAACAACTTTACCTTTATCTTTCCCATGATCTTCACCATAAAGCTCCATCAATTTTAGGTTTGATGACCTCCTTTACTCCTTCAGAAACGAGCTTGTTCATCCCCACAACCACACCAGAATTCTTACCCTCCAAATTTCCTTCACCAACTCCCTCAAAGGAAACATAGTTCTTTCTCTTAGCAGCCAAAGAGTGAACAAACAACTCCAAATCATCATTAACCTTATCACTTCCTTTTACAAGTTTGGAACTTTTTCTTTTAATGGGAGATGAGTGCATAGAAACCTCCTCATTACCTTCACGAGAACCCTTGAATTAATTAAACTCTTTCTCATAGCAATAGGGAAGGGAAAATTAACCTCCTTATCCTCATTACCAGTTTGAGAGCCCCCAAACTAGGAGAGTTGGGGTTTTTTCTTGGGGGATTTATTGGATTTAGGAATATCAAATAGGGGATCAGAGTAAATATCCATAGAGTCCCCTTAATCACCCTCATCCACCCACTCCTCATCCTCTGATTCCTCACTTGTTTCATAGTCAAAAAGATTCTCAGCACGCCTAGCATGACAAAATTTTGAGACCTTCGGTTCAACAGGGATAGAAAAATATTTAGCATACTGCATAAGAAACATAATAAGACCTTCATGCAGTATGGGATTCCCAGGGTTTTTCTTGTACTACTTAGTACCACTTTCCAACAAAGCCAAAATATAATAAGGAAAATAAATTCTATGCTTATGTCTGAAATGGTTCAACAAAATGAAATGATAACCAAAATGTGAAAAGAACCTTTCGTCCAAGGTAAAACACCGCATTAAGGCCTCAATAGTTTTTTCCCAAATGAGCTTAATAGAACTGATCCTATCATAGTCTCTACAAGAGACCTTAACCAATTTATCTCGTTCATCCCCAAGTTGAAGAAGAGTTTTAAGACTGCATCAAAGGATTTTCTATCCTAAAATATTTTCCTACCTTCAGTAGAGAGACCAGAGATCTTACCAATGAAGTCTTCAAAAATGTCAAATTCAATGCCATTCACAGTAAGGATACGTTCCTTCCACCCAAAAATGAAAGCTTTGGAAATTTACAGATCAAAGTCGCGGAGTCTCTAAATGTAGGGAGTCACTCCTCCATCCATGAGAATTTTCCAAACCCGCACATTACTCCTAGTATCATTACAAGAGACCGATTCCACTCTGCTCCTATCACCCCTCATTCTCATTGAATGCCTGAAAAGAGACTAAACAAAGCAATACAAGTCACACTAGAAAATCAAAGGACCCAAGAGAATAACCCAACTCCACTACCAAAGACAAGGAAAAAGGCCCCAAAACACACCTAGAATCTGTGTGTGCATCAATTTGAAAATATTGTTAGTAATAATGATCCTGGGAGGCTAATCCAACTCAAATATGCTGATGTCCTTGGTAATAATGAGATCGATAAAGATGTGGAAGCTCCAATCTGTAATCATTAAGTTAAACTCCACCATATAACAATTGACTTTCATGTTTTAAAATATTCTTGGCATCGAAGTGGAGTTGATCATAAGAACCTCATTCTCTAGGAAAGGATGAAATCCCATGGTTGGCAAAGAAATCAGCTAACATGTTTCCCTCTAGATAGATATGGGATATATGAAAAACATCTAAGGTATTGATAATATAAATAAAGTCTCTAATGATATACTCAATTGACCAGCTTGGAGGCTGGTTATCCTTAAGATAATTAATAATATTCAAGGAATATACCTCTAACCAAATCTTCTTAAAACCTTTGGAATGAGCCAATTTTAAACCATAGTAGAGATCTTTGAGAATGTTACTCCTCTTTTACTTTTTAAATTTTAACATGAGATCTACAATGAATGAGTAAAAAATTTCCACGTAAGGGCCCTCCTTCTAACACCACTTATTTTGATGTGAATGTTATACATGCACCAACATGTAGATAAATTTTATTATACAAACAACAAAACCTATCTTTCTTGAAAGAATCACTAAATCTAGTAAAGAATTTAGTTATCCGAAGGCTTGAGAATGTCAGGTCTTGACTTAATAGGTTCACTCAAGGTTCGTTGTTCAATTGTTGTTTTCACATGGGGCCTACTAGTGTTTTGAATATTATTCTTTCCAAATAACAAGTGATGTTAGTAGTCCTAACAAATCACGTGTTCATCACTTTTTCACAATCCATTCGATTTAACTCTTTCCAAAAAAAACTTAAAAAATATTAAGGTGAGAAGAGAAAATCCTAAGAAATGAATTGCTTCTATATATTACCCACACACATACTAAAAAAAATTAAACTAAGGCATAAACTATTTATATTTCACCAGATTGCTTCACAACTACATACAAAACAATAGAGTTTAAAGAATAGAACAGTTCACCAATGAGATAGCTTCAAAATGCACCCAAAGATGGTATAGAAAATTGATCATTTCGGTAGGAATGAACAATTTATAGTCATGAAAATATATGATCAGTAATGACCTCAATTGTTTCAATTTTATAAGCCCTTATAGTATGTACAAGTCTTTATTGAAATTGAACAAAACACATGAAGTAAAAAATAATTTGATGATATTCCAATTTAATCTCTACTATCTCAACAAATTATGATCCCTAAAACTCAACAACTTGTTGCCTTTTATAGAACACAAGACATGAGTTTGTTACAAAACAAGATAATCATCATAAGACACGTGTCATGAAAATATCTTCTACATACAAGCAGATAATTTCAAAAGAATTGGTCAACTTTATGTCCCATTGACTTGGTCTTTATTGATGATTCTTGACTTTCATAACTACAAATAATAGTTATGACACACCTCTTTTTCCTTCAAAGTACTTGTAGCCAAATCTTGGATGCAACCTTCTGTGTGTACTTGGAAAGTTGTGATATTTTAATTTATTATCCGACTTCTTTCTACCTTCAAAACTCAAAATTTGATTTTTTACTAGAAAACTAGTCAAAATTCTTATATTTGGGTACACCTATTCATACACGAGAAAATTCCTATTACTAGCATTGGAGAAAATACCCGCTTCCAACATCGAGAAAGATATCTACCCCTAGATCAATATCTGGACTCTTTTTTGTTTTGAATATTTTCAGCATCCAAGTCTTCTTCCACTTTTAGATCTCCACGTTGTATTGGCACATCATAACATAAAAATGAATTACCTTGTATTTATTCATACATGCTAACATAATGAATTAATCATATAAAACACTATTCAAATCCTATAAAGGTAAAATATCACTAATCCAACAGTTTTATCCTTAAGTCAATTATTCTTGTCAATTTATTTTGAAATAATCCTTAGATTTTCATAAATGCATTATTCAAAATTTTGAGATTTTTTGTCACTATAGGAACTTTGGGAATTTTTATTGTTACAGAACTCTCAAAAACCTTCGACTATCTGATTCTACAAGGAGACAATTATCTAAAAACTACAACCCCTTCACTTTCATCTTTTAAAATGATCATGAATATTAACCATTATAATTTATTATTTATGCCTTGATTAATGTCTCTTTTATGGGAAAATCATTTGTTACTGCATCTGTAACTGGAATGCGAAATGCTTATTCCCACACCTAGTTTTGCAAGCCTCAAAAACTATGACTTGCATTATTTCTAATTTAACTCATTTTTAGGTCCACTTTAACATGAAGAAACTATGTAATGGCACAAAACCTTTCTTTACTCATGAAATTCTCTAAGAAATTTGTGTGTTGCACGATGGTTGTAGGATAGGATGGGCTACCAGATATAGAACCCGAAGATGCAACATCCAGTTCCATAATACCTTGTTTTCTCAAAAAACATAGCTTGCAATTTTAACTATTTCAAGTACCTCCATTGGTGAATTCATCATAACTTTGGGCCTTTTTCTCACCTTATGCTAACTTAGGATGATGCAAGCTACATTATGCTCAAAATGGATCCCCGTGCTTTTTAAATGTAATGGGGTGTGTTGTGAGACCACACAACATAAAGCTAATAAATAATATTTACAAATAGAAAATAAAGTAGAGACTTTATTTAAAGTCATAATATTATGGAAATAATATTTTAATAATTTTTCCCTAACAATATAAATTAAGAGCTTTATTTTTATTTCCCTAATATCTATTTGAAGAGCACATAGAGAGGAAAATAACAATGACAAGATATGAGCGAGAATAGAGAGTGGTAGCCATCATTATGGGAAAAATGGAGTTTTTTCATTTAATAAAAGTAGATGAGTGTAAAAATAAAGGCAAGAAAGGTGCAATAGGTACTATGAGAAAGTTAAAGAGATAATCTCAATTTTTTTTTTATCATGAACCTAGACCCACTTCAGAAAATGGTTCCATTACTAGCTTTCTCTAAATAACAATTTTAGGGATCACATATGGAGAATTAATTCTTTTAATTCCTTATTTTTTTCAAATTCATTCAAAAGGAGGTTAGAGGTTGGACATACTATATAGTCTCATGCCTTGATATTTTATTGTATTTTATTTTCTCCCTCAAATTTCAACACATGTTTACTCATGCTTATTTGTTAGCTCTGCAAATTGTTATCCTTTTTGTAGTTGTATGTGTCCAAGAAGTTTCTAGTAATTCCAAAATCATGTAACTATACCTACCAAATGAATAATATGTGAAATGCATGATAATTTCATATCTTTTTCGATGTTATTCATTAAATTATTATTTTCATGTTAAAAGAGCATGAAATTCACTTATATGTAGACTACTACCACACAATTTATCCAGGAGAAAATTTATGAAATTACTAAAAGGTGTTCAATCATTAGTTTTAAGAAACTATGGAAGGATTATATTGAAATTGTGTGACCTGGGTATGATCTTTGTTTCCTTTCTAACTATATTAGAGGTGGGATTAAGCACATATTCTTAGGATTATGAGGATACAATACAATATAATATTATATGGTGTATAAAAAGATAACTTCACAACCATGGTAAGTTCAATAGAGTGAATGGAATTTCCTCTAATTAATTAATGCAAAGTGATCCATAGAGGACTTAAATTGTTAGTTATAAACACCCCATGAATTATATGCATGATTCCTAATCCCCAATACCTATCTATTGTTAGGAAATGTGTCATAACCTTGCTCCTAATTCTAATTTTACAAAAAAATATGATTTATATTCTATAACACAAAAGCTCACTTTTAGGTTATAGAGGTCATTTTTAACAAAAAAAATGTTTGGGTTGTTTGACATTGGTTCCCCAAGTATTGACATGTAGATCTCCTTTAGCTCTATATTTTTTTTAAAAATAGGCCCAATTAGAATTTTGGATCAAAATTTATGGCCTTTGGAAGTCAAGCCTCCCACATTGAAAATGTAAAACCATCTATGACACATTAAAGAGTTGTAATATGAGGGAGTTACACTTGTTGATCACTTATGATGCATATCATGACACATCATAAAATACCTCTGAGTGTGGATCATGGATCTAAAATAAAATTCCCAAGTTGGTGAGTGGATTATGATGAAATTATGGTAGTTGGAAGGAATATGTTATTTTTAGCTTGTGGAATCATCTTAGTATTTGGGAGTTGGACTTTTAAATAGGGATTTGGGTGCCACATTTTGGGTGGTTTTAGATAATAATTTCCTAGTTAATATTTAATACTTTTATTTATTTCATTTCCTATTTATTAGGTACTTGAGATGGATGTTTTGATATAGAGCTTTAGAGGTATTATTATGTTGCTAGAATTACTCTAGATCTCTAGTTGGAGATGTTGGCCTTGCTGTTGCACCAAAAGATTGACCTGTCAATGCCCGATACAAGCGTTAGTTAAGATCCATGGGAGGCGGTTAAACTATGTCGCAAACCTGAAGGGAGATGCTGGTGGTTAGTCCAACAATCCCCCCCTCAATGTCACTTGAGGGGTTCGAACCCGTGACCTGATCTGATACCAATTGTTGGCCTTGCCGTTGCACCAAAAGATCAACCTGCCAATGCCTCATACAAGCATCAGTTAAGATCCATGGGAGGTGGTTAAACCATGTCGCAAACCCGAAGGGAGATGGTGGTGGTTAGTCCAATAGGAGATACTCCTATGAAGACTTAGGCTCTTAAAATGTATTGCAACCTTTGATTTTTGAAAAGAATATTTACCTTATAGTCACACATCAAAAATTGTCTAAATCAAAATCACATGGTTAAATTCAAATCACTAGATCTCCCTTTATCCCACTCTAAATATTTAATGTGATTGCTTTTTATAAATCTCTTAAATTTCTCAATTCAAAAAGTCTATAATCATTTTTTTGGAGACTTGTGTAAGGCACATGACCCTCTACAAAAAAATTGGCCCTTACTAGTAAAAATCAACAAAAAAAATCCCCACTTTGTCAAATCGAAGCTTTGATACTAGATGTTATGAACCTACATAAAATAATAAAAATACTTCAATTTGTTTAGGAATAAAATAAATCCTTGAGGTAGGGAAACACCATATAATTGTGCTGATTAGAAGAAGCCACTTCATAATATATCTCAATATGATATCCAAATTGACACTATATTCTTCAATAGCTCACATGACTCTCTTTTTTACAATATATAACACTTATCGACCTACCACTAGCACTTGCCCACATGTATATACAGGATAAATACTTTTATTCTAATCAACTAGTGAGATAATTTATGAAGCATATACACCCACACATTTATTTATTATTATATAATACACCATAATATGATATGGTAGGTACATGATGATTTTTCCTTATGTTTCAGATACAACCATGATTAAATAGGTTGTGTAATCTTATGAGCTTAAAATATGATATTGGAAGGTTGGAAACTCTTGCTATAATATTTTTGTTGGGATTAAGGTTTTTCAACCTTTGCAAGTCCTAGCACTAAATTATTGATTTATTTTATTGTCATTTAATTTTCTTATGTTTTAGTTCATCTTTTGAAGTCATCTTGTGGGGGCTACTTTGGTGAGGTGACAACCTGCATAGTAGGTGACTATGATGATATGCATACCAATTTCGTGGAGATAGTTGCCCCACTTGGTGAGCTCTATTGTGAGCTAATTGCATGCATGTTGAAAGGGATTATGCATGTTAAGAAAGGTGTTGAAAATGGTAATTACAGATTTTGTGGGTCTCATTTATGACATTGCACTTAATGCAAGGTTGTTGCATGCATCCAAGTGTTGTGCATGTTAAGGGGACTCAATGAAACACATGCAAAAATTAGATGTGTGCCATGTGGCAATCTTGGCATTCATCTTCATCCTTAGAGTTGTATATATTTGTTACTTAGTGATTTGGCATTTAGTACAAGTTTGAAGATTTTAGAGATATCATTATGCTATTGGAATCACTCCAAAAATATTGTCATTGTTGGAGACTCTTGTTAATGAGATTGGTGTTGATATTGTATTGTAACCATGTTTGATTACTGATAATACAAAGTATTGTGCTTTTGGAGTATGGGGTTTTTCCTTCAAAAGGGTTTTCCCCAAGTAAACACTATGTTATGGTCTATTGCATATTTACTGATTTATTTACATTACTAAATGTGCATCTAATAATTGTAATTGTTAAGGGTTTGTAAGTAAATTTTGTATTCTCTCCCTCATTTAGATTTGTGTAGGAAGTTGCTTCCACTTAGTCAGATTCCTTTCAATCTCCACCAATGTGTTTCCTAAAGCTAACCTTGGTTTCTATTTTGATTTACTCTATTTATTTTCTTTTGAGATTCTATCATCATGTTTAATTTTGGGTACATTATTTTATTGTTAATATGCTTGAGACCTTGATTTAAACTTGATTATATCTTTATTTTGTGTCCATAATTTTAGTGGACCTAGAAGATGAATCTTGTTACTAGTTCAACAAAAGAAAATTAACAAGGTTTAATTATGGAATCAAGTTTGATGCTCACACCACATCTAATTGAAATTGAAAAACATTTTCATGTTGATTAGGCCAACCCTAAGGATTAACCTTTCAGTAATCGTGCTTCATATCTTGAGTTTAGTAACCCAAGATTAAAAAATAATAATACTTTAGAATCCTAAGATTGGGGTTAATTTGAATTTGAATATACAGTCAAGTTCATTTCTTGATCAGACAGTGAATGCATTTTATGTTCCAACCATTTGCAATCAATTAGGATTAATTAAATCAAATTAGAATTGAACTCAAACTCTAGGGGTTAAAATACTTAAAGACCAAGGTAACAACTAAGTCAAGATGGATAGAAAATTGTCTAGGAATTAAAGTAAATATTTTGTCTTGTTCGTGATTGGTCTTTACTCATATTCAAATTTGGTTCTAGGTTGTTCTAACCACCTATTAATATTATAATTGTGCTTATCTAGATTTTATAAAATTGGTTGTAATTGTGTAAGTAAGATTTATTAGATATTCCTTAAAGCCTTAAGAATATCACTAGAAGCTATTAATGAAGCCTATACTTTGGAAACCTTTTTATAAATTTCAAAATTTCTTAACTATCTTAAAGCTATAACTTTGTAAATAATTGAATATAAGACATAAAATAATTATACATTTATTATTATTATTATTTGAAATGTAACATCTATTAAGAATATGATTAATTCGAACTATGAAACCTATGATAAAATGGATTAATATTGTTTAAACCTTTTATCAATTTCAAAATTTCTTAACTATCTTAAAGCTATAACTTTGTAAATAATTGAATATAAGACATAAAATAATTATACATTTTTTTAATTATTTGAAATGTAACATCTATTAAGAATATGATTAATTCGAACTATGAAACCTATGATAAAATGGATTAATATTGTTTATAAATAAACAAAATCAAATTATATGAAAAAATTGAATAAAAAATAAATAATGAAAACCATAAATACTTCATCATTTTCTTTAAAAAAAAGGCTAAATCAGATTTCAAATGTTTTTCCTTGGTTAAAGTTATACGCATTAAAATATTCATTTACTTTTTCATCTATAAAATTAAAAGTTCCAATGCACGTTCTTAGCTAATAGGTTACATGGAAAGAAAAAGACAGCAGCGAAAGAAAGTAAATAGGCATTGATTTCATACATTATACCTACTTTATGTCTTGAATACATTATACCAAAACATACCATATCTTATTTTTTAAATTAAAAAATCCTTAAATAAGCACATGATCTTACTTAACCACAATTAATGTGACCATACTTTTAATTTTTGACATGGACAACTCAATCCACATATAAAAAGGTCATGCAGGCTATCTTCTAAATAATATCTTATAAAGGTAGATGGTGACAATGGCATGTGACTCAACATTCTTATTCACATATTAACTCTAACCATACAAGTAGTTGACCTATCTATTAAATATAACTTTCAAGATGATGTTTTCTTTATTTTGGGTAAGTGTCAATCCTCCCACCATAGTTTCGTGTTAGGAGCATTTAAATACATGTAAATGTTTTTCACCATCTACTTTGATAGATAATATTATTTATTGTAATTTTTTTCTCATATGATTTTAAAGATTATATTTATAAGGTTTATAATAAACTAAGGAGTTAGTTAGTATTATACATTAAGATATTAAATTTGTTTAAAAAATAAAAATAAAAATAAAATTTTGAAGTAAAGGCATAAAATTTAAATATATGTAGAAATGTCAACACTTGGGGCGATGAAGGGGAATCGCCATTTCATGAGACTATCTATTGAGAGTGCTCATTAAATAGATTAAGATTCTCTCATCCTACCTATGCAATTTGTGGATGTTGTATATCTAAGGGGACAAGAACACCAATCCCAAAAATATATTTTGTGGCCACGTTTTCATTACTAATGTATGACTATCTAGAGGATTTACCATGGGGTGACATAGACCAAGCACCATACTACATATTGTAGCACCCCTCCATTTTGCTCTTTTGATCAGACAATGTGTGTCTTTGTTATGCTTTGTTTTCTATTAGTACCTTGACTATGATAGATTATGATGCTTTGTTATTATTTGATCGCTAATCCAGACAAGGACGAGGTAGAGGTCAAGTTAAGTTTTTAGTTGTATAGGTTTTAAGTTGTGTACCTTGTCTAATATCGTGGTGTGTCTGTGTAGGATCCTGCCACCCAGACGAGGACGAGGTAGAGGTCGAGGTCATAGCCTTGTAGGCTGTCGTGGAGGTAGTCATCATGATTCACCTCCTCTTGTTCCCCATGATTTTGATTGTGAGGAGCATCAGGCATCTCAGAATTCCCCAGGAGGCGGAGATTAGCATCAGGACCCTCCTGGGATCGATGGCGCACAGTTGCGCAGGTTGTTAGAGGAGACACTGGCTCGCCTTGGGCTGAGATAGGGTTGAGATCAGGTTAATATTGGTGAGAGGGAGGTACCAGTTCAGTCAAAGGCAGTCTCAACCACACACATGAGGAATTTGCTTAGAGCTCGTCCACCCACCTTTGATGGATCTGGCAGTGGTTTTGAGGTTGAGACCTGGTTGATTGACCTGAATTGATGTTTTGCGATGCACCCCTATGGTAGAAATACCAAAGCTAGATGTGCGATCATGCACTTGAGAGGATTTGCTTCTACTTGGTGGAGGTTAGAGGAGCAAAAGCTCCAAATTGATATTAATTTTGTTTCGTGGGACATGTTTCTTGAGAGGTTCAGAGCCCAATTTATTTTTTATCACTGGCGGCAATGCCATGGTGATGAGTTCCATGCCTTGCGCCAGATGGTGATGTCGGTGGAACAATATGAGCGTAGTTTCTACGAGCTCAAGAAGTTCGCTGGCATTGGAGATGATGAGGGCATGCTTGTCCAATATTTTGTCAGGGGCTCAAACACCTAAATCAATGGTGGTGTGTGGGTTTTTGAACCCAAGACCATGGAGATGGCGGTGGAGAAGGTCAAGTTGGTTGAGGAGAACTTAGCGATGGCATTGGGTGGCCATACAGGAGTGAAAATTGGCAGTGTTTCAGCTACAGGGCTTGGTGCTCGTAGTGGCCAAGCTTAGGGAGCTGGACCACCCAGGACTCAGCAGGTTCCTACTCAGAGTGGAAAACATTAGAGTGCACAGGGGAAACATAAGAGTTTCCAGCAGAGACAGGGAGACAGGTTTCAGTCTCGTGGGGACAGGAACTGGAGGCATACCAAACATCCCAACTTTGAGTAGCCAACACAGTCCACCTTTAGGGGTAGCCACAACAGTCTAGCGCACCTCCTTGAGGTAGAGGTTTTGGAAGGAGAATTGGATGTTATGCTTGTGGCCAATAGGGTCACATAGCTCGACTGTGTCCTAATAAGGGCACATCAGGGTACACACAGAGGCTAGCGATGTCTGAGCTGACAGTTGGTGATGCAAGCAGAGGGCATTGAGTTTTTGCTGTGGGTGATAACCACTAGGCTAAGCATCAACGCACCATTGTCGAGTCTTCTAGTATGTTGTAGGGTAACCGAGTTACCATATAATTTGATTTAGGAGCGTCAGACTCCTTTATTTCTTCTTTTGTCGTGGCACGATGTAGACTGGTGGCAGTAAAGCAGGTTGATAGGTGGCACGCCAAATTGGCCTCAGGTGCAAAAGTTGCAGTACACTCCCTTGTACCTAACTATAGATTGGAGATTGGACCTTTCCATGCTATAGTAGACCTTTGAATTATACTGTTGGGGTCATATGACATTGTCATAGGGATGGATTGGCTTGAGGCACACAAAGCTATCATTGATTGTCGATGTAAGTCGATTTGATGCGTTGATGCATCAGGCAGAGAGGTTGAGATAGTGGGGGTACATAGGCCTATATCTTTGAGGATGATCTCGGATATGTAGCTGAGAAGGTGCATACGTCAAGGATGCCAGTTATTTTCTGTTATAGTAGATGACTTGGATTTAGGAGATGGTGAGGAGAAGGTTTCTCTCGATAGTCACTCTATTCTTCAGGAGTATTCATATGTGTTTCCAGATGAGATTCCAGGGATGCCACCTCAACATGACATAGACTTTAAGATCGATCTTGTACCTAGATTTGAGCCCATTTCATGAGCTCCATACCGCATGACTACTCAAGAGCTTGAGGAGCTCTGCTTGTAGCTTGAGGAGTTGTTGGCGAAGGGTTTCATTTGCCCTAGTGTTTCTCCTTGGGGAGCACAAGTGATATTTGTAAAGACGAAGGATGGTTCACTCTGTTTGTGCATAAATTATCGATAACTGAACAAAGTAACAATCATGAACCGTTATCCCCTACCTAGGATTGATGACTTGTTCGATTAGATCAAGGGTGCTAATTAAGGTATTTTTGAAGATTGATCTTAAGTCGGGATACCAGCAGCTTCACATCTTTGATTCAAACATCCATAAGATGGTGTTTTGTACTCGATATGGTCACTACGAGTTTACTGTGGTACCGTTTGGGTTAACGAATGTACCTTCTGTGTTCATGAGTTTGATGAACAAGGTCTTCCACACGTATTTGGATAGATTCATACTTGTGTTCCTTGATGATATATTGATATATTCTAGGACAGTGGAGGAGCATGAGGAGCATTTGAGGCAGGTGTTGCAGTGTTTGCGAGATAATTAGTTGTACGCCAACCTATCTAAATGCGAATTCTTTAAGACTGAGGTCAAGTACCTTGGTCATGTGATATTGAGAGAGGGTATTGTAGTGGATCTTGCAAAGATCCAAGCAATCTTAGATTTTCCTACGCCCACTAATGTGGTAGAGATACGTAGTTTTATGGGGCTAGCAGGTTACTACAGGCGCTTTGTGTAGGGCTTCTCAAGGATAGGTCATCCTATCACTTCTCTTCAGAGGAAAGGGAAGAGGTTTGTTTGGTCAGAGCAGTGCGAGACAATGTTTCAGACTCTTAAGGAGAGACTGACCAGTGCACCGATACTTGTGATACTTGATCCTACTGGGGATTTTGTTGTCTATACAAACGCGTCCTTGGAGGGATTAGGAGTAGTTTTGATGCAGGATGGTCGAGTCATTGCATATGAGTCGCGAAAGCTCAAGGATCATGAGCTGAACTACCCTACACATGATCTTGAGTTGGTAGTAGTTGTACATGCTTTGATGAGATGGAGGCATTTCCTTGTAGGGCACAGGTTTGAGCTATAGAGTGATCATAGGAGTCTTCAATATATCTCCACGCAACGTAACCTTAATGCTAGGAAAAGGTGATGGATGGAGTTTTTATGTGAGTATGACTTTGAGGTGAAGTATATCTAGGGAAAGGAGAATGTTGTGGCTGATGCACTCAATAGATGGAGGCATGAGTTGTCTGAGTTGAATCTTGTTGTGGACTTGAGGAGTCAGATTCTTTCTGCATTCCCTGCAGACAGTTGGTATCAAGAGGTTAGATCAGTGATAGAGGTAGGTAGATCTCTTGAGGGCAGATACTCAGGTTACTCTCTTGAGTCAGATGGGTTTATGAGGCATATGGGATGCATATACATTCCATCTTCTGGTGATATTCATACCTTAGTCATGATAGAGGCACATAAGGCACCTTATTCAGCTCATTCAAGAGTGAAGAAGATGGATGCAGATCTGCAACAGTTATATTTATGGGTAGGAATGAAGCATGATATCGCTGACTATGTGTTGAGATGTTAAGAGTGTCAATGGGTGAAGGCCGAACACCAGCATCTGACAAGGCTTCTGTAGCCACACTTGGTGCCATAGTGGAAGTGGAATATGATCTCATTGGATTTCATTATTGGGTTACCCAACTCTTTGAGATGACACAATGCCATTATGGTGACAATGGATAGGTTGATGAAGGTAGCACACTTCTCACCTATACGTTCATCCTATAATTCTTTATCCATAGCTAGAGTGTTTATGGAGGATATAGTTAGGTTGCATGACATTACTCATCGGATCATTTATGACAGGGATCCTATGTTTACCTCAGCTCTTTACACATCATTGCAACATGCTATGGGGACACAGTTGAACTTTAGTTCAACATATCACCCAGAGATAGATGGATAGACCGAGAGGGTCAATCAGATCCTCGAGGACATGTTGCACATGTATGTGATGGACCAACATACACGATGGGAGGATTATCTGTATTTGATGGAGTTTTCTTATAACAACAATTATTAGAGTTCTATCGGTATGCCTCCTTTCCAGGCATTGTATGGGCAACCATGTCAGACACCTTTGATTTGGGATCAGTTGGAGGATAGAGTTCTTTTGGGTCCTGAGATGCTTTAGGATATGGAGCAACAGGTGATTCGGATCATAGAGCATTTGGTTGCAGCTCAGGATAGGCAGAAGAAGTATGCAGATGCGCATCGGGTGGATCGACAATTTGCTGTAGGAGATAGAGTCTTTTTGCGAGTGCGTCCACAAAAGAGTCCAATCCATTATGGAAAGGGCTCTAAGCTTGCACCTCACTTTGTCGGGCCATTTGAGATTCTTGAGAAGATTCGTCCAGTTGCTTATTGGCTTGCTTTGTCGCCCAGTCTCTCATGTATTCACGATGTGTTTCATGTTTCAGTTCTCAGGACTTATCACCCATACATTTCTCATATCCTTGATTGGAATGCTTTACAGGTAGAGGACGGGTAATTGGATTTGGAGCCCATGGCCGTCATGAAGCACATGAGACTCACCCTCAGGGGTCAAGATATTGAGCAGGTGAGGGTCCAGTGGGATCCTAGGGATGATACTTCTGCTAACTAGGAGGATGCGACTAGGATGAGGGAGTTCTATCCCTATTTGTTCGTAGGCTTCCAAGAGTAAGCCTGACATTGGGGGGGAGGATGTAGCACCCCTTCATTTTTCTCTTTTGATCAGACAATGTGTGTCTTTATTATGCTTTGTTTTCTGTTAGTACCTTGACTATGATAGACTATGATGCTTTGTTATTATTTGATCGCTAACTTTAGAGCGATGTGGATTTTATATTATGATGTGATGGTACCTTATTTTGATGTTATTTTTATAGCATGTTTTTGATTAGCATAGTTTTTATTTGAATTAATATTGTTACATGCTCATGAGTGGTTTATTGATGTTAGATTCGTCAGTGTTGTGACATTGTATTGGTGAAGGGAATAAAATTGCATCACTTGCTTGCGAGTGCCTTGCAATTCCACGATTCTCTCTTCATGGTGTGTTTTATTATGATATATATGCATTTTCGATATATGCTTTGTTTGCAGGATTGTAGGTATGAGACATCGACTCCACCTAGTTTCACAGGTTTGAGCGTGTCGATTGCCCAACTGTATTGTTGATTGGGAGATAATAGCTAGATTTCCCATGTCAAACCACCACCCTAGTCATAGTGTGTCATCGATTTTAGTTGGTTATGTTTTGCTATAACGTTGTTCAATTTTGCTTTGATTTTATTTATGTTGCAAAGTGTGTTTAAGGTAAATAAATGATTTAAATATTTTAGTTGATTATTTAATTAATTTTATTTATTATGTTATAAGATTGTAATTTAATTTAATTAATTAATTTAATCTATTTGGTAAAATAATTTAATCTTAGGATTAAATTTATTTTATTAATTAATTAAATTAGTTGGATTAAATTTAAATTATAAATACTATGTATTTCTGAAATTATTAAAATGTTTTAATTTCTAGAAATATCTTGAGGGATTGGTGTTAATTGATTCGGAAGATATTTGTTTCTCGACATGTGTTTGGAAAAATTAATGACGATGGTTGGGAAAAATGTTTTCACGGAGAGAATAATGGTTGTAACCATGAGAAGTAAGAAGTTACTTCACGAAAGAGTGAAGGAGATATTGTGTGGGTAGAGGTTGTTTAAAAATTAAGTTTTGGTTATTGTATTGGGGTTGTTGAAATTTTGGGAAAAGACAGTCTCGGGAAAATTCTTGGTGCTCTGGAATTTGTTTTGTTTATGGAAGAAGCTCTGGTTGATCTGGAAGAAGCCTGGTTCTGTGGAAGAGGCTCTACACCAATCCACATCCCCTCAAGCATTGGAATTCAGGTTCCTCTATTATTCTAGTTAATTTCATATTGGAAAAGTTTCTTAGATTAATTTGCTGTCTGGAAAAAGATTGCGTATGCAAACAAAGAAGCTTTTGAGTTTTTGTTAAATTGAAAATGCCGTGTTTGAAACTTTCCATGAAATATTTTGATGAAATTATTGCAAGTTTTATTTGGGATTGTTGTAAATAATGAAGAACCCAGAAGAAAACATGAGGGATTTGGAAAAATCTTTGTTTGGAAGAAATTAAAACTCTCTGTAGAAATTCTTGGTAGAAAACCTCTTGGGAAATTTTGGTAAATGTTATTTGTAGAAAAATATTGCTCCATTTTTCTATTGGATTTGTTCTTTGTAGAAAATTATTGCTTCCTATTAAATTTCTTTGTCTGAAGAAAATTTAGAAAAACCTCTGTGTTGAAATTGCTTTTCTCTATAAAATTTGTGTATATTCTTGTAGATGGCCATTTTTGAAAAATTATTTGCCGATTAAGGCAATCATTTGAAATTATTTGTATATATATATATACATACATATTCATACATTTAATATATATGGATATATATTTGTTATGGAATTTTTCCATTTTAAAATCGTTGTAGAAGTTTCTTTAAATTTAAGAGCTTCCGTACGGCTTTAAGAATAAATTCGTAGGAAATCATGATTTAAATTTTGAAGTTTATATAACCAAGTACCAATGGGAGGCCACAACCGCCATCCCCCATTGGGAGTGAGCCGACGCTGTGGGCAATGCCAACGCTGCCCACAAGTCGTGCCCTCCCCACCAATGGGGGGGTCGACTATGGAGACTCAACGTTCCCCCGAATATATATATTATGTGCCTTGCTTGAAAAGAAAACTTTGTCTGCCTTTATTAAGATATAACGTGATTCAAAATTGCTTTTAGTTATAAGTTTTGATATATAATATATATATATTAAATATTTTTTATTTATGTTTTTGGAATAATGGTAGTTTTGTTTAGATAATTTTAATATATATGATTATATATATATATTCAATGTGTATATATTTAAATTTTTTATTTTCTTTATAATGGGTGCATGCACTATATGCACAAATAGAAGATTTGAATGAAATAATCTTTAAGTATAAATTTATATTTTTGTTAAAAGTAATCGAGGAAGTGAAGTGTCAGATAGATTAAATTTCCTTCTTTGTCTGAAAAAAGGAATTTTATTAAATTAGTTATCTGGGATAATATTTTACTAAAGGAAATTGGATTTAGGAAATACGAAAGATAAATTTATTTTATGATTAAATTGCCCTTTAAAATGTAATTTTCTTCTGTTTTCATTTTGGGGGAAAATTGTATAGAAGCGTTAGTAAGACTTCCAGTTGTGGTATTTTAGATTTGGGGGTTGTTGTATTTTAATGTCAGCCCTTTGATTTCCCTTGGGTAGTGCGTATTGTCATTTTCAGTGAGTCACCTGGTTTCCACGAATGGGGATGTGATGCCTTTATGTTTTGAATGGGGATTTAATATCCATATGTGTGCACTAGTTACCCTTGGGTTGTGGATTTGTTCCATGTGTTGTCTTAGGGGAGTGGCTTTCAATGAGGGCCAACACACAAAGTGGTGCCAGGGTAACTCATTGGGAGCTAGTTAATCCAGTGAAAATGTAAATAAATGTATTAAGGGAAAGGGTAGATTTTAACACTTAACAAGATTAAATGTGCCTCGCTCATGGACTCAGGGGCTTGTATAGACTTGGGATGAGATGAGAAGGCTTGGAATGGCAAGATCGTTATCTTGTCTCTATGAAAGATAATTGATTCCACATTGGATTGCATGTGGGGCCGAGAGTCGTGAGAGGCTACCAGGGTAACCCAAGATGGGGGTCGGGGCCTAGGAAGATTTTCCAGGGTAACACATGCAAATTTGTGATGACACTACTCCTAAGTCAGCAGTATGTTTGGATCAGTAATGCAATTGATTAGTTAACTCTTGAAGCAACGTAACCTTTGTGATAGTATTGTTTTTTTGTATTTGTTTAAGTTCAGTTTTGTGTCAGCCTATGTCTAGAGGTAGATGGTCTTGTCTAGGAATCCTTATTACTATCTCCTAGCATGGGGGTGGGCCTTTAGGTACCACTTGGATGGGTGAAGCATGCACCTTACTTCGTTGGGTTCCCTTCTTTTGTTCATGATGGCAAGATCTTCCAGAGCTTGCGGGTACCAGTTGATATGTTCCTTTCATTTGATGTACTATATCAGATTTGCACTTTGTATTTATTTTACTCTTCAATTATGTTCGAGGAGGACTCTTGTAAATTGTAACACTTATGTATGATCTTCCTCATTCTGGGAATGAGTATTGTAAACATTATTGGAAGTAAATGTAATATTTGGATCTTAATGTACTTCTATCTTATGTGATGTTTATTGCTATGAATGTATGTTCTTTAAATTCAAGGGTAATAATTTAAATGCTATGAATGAGTTAATGTTATGTTATGGGATTCAGTTGTAGTGCACCTTTCATGTTATTATTGCACTTTAAAAGAAAAAAACTGTACGCTTTTGTAGTTGTTGCAACTTCCTCTAGGGTTACATGGTGGGGTGTTACACATATGATGTAGAGAAAAGTGATTGACCACATGCATAAATCCAATTAGATGGGGTAAGAGGAGTAGTGGTATGAACAACACTATCATGAGAAACTTGACTTGTGGGGTACATGGTGATCCCTTGGTTGTTGCACAAATCTTAGAGATGTTGAAACTTAAGTACATCCTTTTTGACCTAGGCTTGTATTTGTAAGTTCCTGGAGAAAACGACATCATTTTCTCAATCAAAGAGAAATTCCATTCAATATCGTCTATAAGAACTATTGTTTCTAGACGTCCAAATTTGAAAAAAAAATAGCTTTCAATAATTTATGAAGTAAAACAACAACCATATTAGTTATGGTTCCTCCTGGTGATTTAGTCAATATGGTTAGTGTTATTTTGTTACATAAATTATAGTTGGCTATATTTTTAGGATATTGCTCTTGCAATTGATTTTTATTTTTGGAGCATAAAAAAAAATGTAAAGGATCATATGTAGTTAGGGTAAAATAAAGGGTAATGCAATTCCAATGTGAGACAAGTTTTTGAGTGAAAGTTATAAAATATAGCTATTGGCTAAAAATGAATATTAAATTTTATTTACACAAATATTAATATATAGATTTAGTTATTTTAGAAATATCATTCAAGGAGATAAAATAAATTTAAAGTCAACAATGTAATTTTATTAAACCCAAAATTCACTTTCATATTAATTTACTCTCCCACCTCATAATAGAAAATGACTATTATGATATATATAATAGTGCTTATGTCATTCAAGCCAATTAATATAGTTAAAATTTGATTCAACAAATAAAATGCATTGGACATATAATTTATTAAAAAGATAAATAAAAAAATGATTGTTGCATTGACTATTACCAACATAAACCAATAGAAAGAAAGATAAATGATATTTTCACAATTATTTAAAATAAAAGTTTAATTGTAGACTATAGGATTGTTGCTCATTTTTTTTTAATTTTGTATGTTCACTAGCTATAATAATAAAATAAATTGAATGCAATAGATGTATTAGTATTCCTATCCGACATGAACTAGTAATATAAGTAGACCACAAGATTTTATCCCTAAAATGACATTTTTGGGAGAAGAAATCTAGATGGAATGGAGAGAATAGGCTATAAATCCACTTCCAATTCAAAAAAGCATGGGATTATTCCAAAAAATATGTTTAAATTTTTTAATTTGTCAATAAGAAAGATAATGGAAAAGCACATTTCCCAAATGGATCAAATATTCATCTAAGCCCTTAAATGTAAAGGAAACAATTGAAATAATTAGTCTTGGGTTCAAGTATAGCTTATCAAACTCTATGAAGTTTATAAAGTTCAGTGTTAGGGGAAGTACAAAGATCCCGATGCTTGTTGAGATTAGTAAGACCAAAGGAAAATGAAGAAATATATATAAGAGATGAAGAGTATAATTCTAAAAGGCATTATTACATGGTTCTATCTCCAATATTTCCATCAATCATTTTACAATAAAAGACCCAACTTGTTTAACATGACATTAGACACAAGTTAATGTATTTGTAGAATATAAGGTAAATCTAAAGTATCAAGATGGAATATTTGAGGTCAACCATAGGGAAGAATCTCTAGAAGAGACAAGATCTCAGATGGTTTGAATGCTTTTATAAATTAGTCTAACAACTTTAGTCCAAGGAGTTTTTTCCAAAGGTAAATTGGAAGTGTTAATAATAGGAGATCACCAAAAGATATGGTCATTGGACAAAAACCCATTTCTAGAGCCACCACCAACCCATTTAAGAAAGGGTTTTAAGTTTCAAAGGATTTATAAATATATATGAGAGCATTAGTGATGAGAAGAGAATGGAACCAAATTCAATTCCAACACTATTTACCAAAGAAACACTTTCTTGAATGTTACTCTTGAGGAGAGTTTTCCAAGCTTTAGATCCATCAATGACACATAGAATCTACTTAGGATAGAGAGGAAGGCTATGCCTATGAGTATAAGTAATCTCCATGCCACATTTATCTTGTGGGAGGGAACAAGTATCTCAAGAAAATTTGTGGAAACCACAAGACTAATTATTATTATCCCAAAGGAAATCTCACAAGATATTTTATAGTCTATCATAGGTGACTTTGAAAGGAACCCAAGGTGAATAGTCATAAATGTGAGTAGCTACAAATAAAATTGTATAAATATGAAACTTCCCCATGAGGGAAATAAACTTAGATATGAAGATAGTGATACTTTTATCCACCATTTGAGTATCATACTTCCATAAGGTGACAAATATACTTTCAAAGGGAAATGGGATGTCAAGAAACTTGAACATATTGCATTTATCAATCCACTTCCATTGAAATAATTCAATTAAGAAGGAATGGGGAAAGATATTTTCCTACAACACCAAGTTTAATTCAACTAAATATTACATCTTGAAGTGAAAAAAAGGTGTCCAAAATTTGAAAATAGCCTCTTGCAAAGACTCATGATGCTTTACTAAATTAAGAAAATAATCATCGAAAAAATCCCCATTGAAAAGTTGGTAAGAGGAAGAGGGAACACAAGTTCCCTTAACCAAGACTCATGAGGCTTTGTGAGCTAGAAGATACCAAAATACTTCAATAATAATATTTAATGAGTAAGAAAGAGCATAACCATAACTAATGGAGCATAGTAGAATCTTATTGGGTCTACTATTAATGGAAATTCAAGTTGAAGAATTCAAAAAATAGCTTAAATTTATTGCAAATAGAAATGCCAAATATTTTAACATGACCAAGATAAAAGGCCATTAAATTCAATCACTTTCCCTCTAAAGTCTAGCTTAAGAAAAAATGTGTTGCTTGGACAAGTGAGCCCATTCCACACATTCCCAAACAAAAATTATATTATAAAGAATGTAATTTTTTTTGTTAATTTAGTTTACTTAGACAACATTATGGAGGAAAAAAGATGAAAAAAGAAACATTAGGTAGGTGATGGGCTACCAACTAGTGATAAGCTCAAGATACCTAGCTTTGGGAATAAAATTGATATTACCAAGGTTGATAATATACCCCAAGGAATAGTTATGAATCTGTTCTTCCTTATAAGCCTAGATTAGGTTAGGTCCCATAATTTTTATGTAACATTATATATTTTTTATGAAAACAAGCATTAAGGTCTAAAGCATTGTCATATGCTACTTGTGAAAGAGCATCATAAAAATCCTATAAAGCGAGATAAGAATCATAAGTAATTTGATTTTTTAACTAAGTTTCATGGGAACTACATAAAAACATTGTTAAAGTGTCCTACATCTCTTTATTGTATTATCTTGTCCTTGAAAGAGTAATTTATAATGCTTTAGGAAAACATGAGAAATCTTAGGAAACATAAAAACTAGAAAGCTCCCCCATGAGTAGTCATTATTTATTTCATTTGAGATCAATACTACTAGACTCATAGAGTTTTAGGAAAATATTTAAAGGTTTCATCACCCACCTTGAGATAGAATAGATGAGCTCAAATTTGAGCTCCCTTAGCTTAGTTATGATATTTAATCTTGAGCTTGTTCTTGAGGCAGGCCACTTAAATTTAAATTTTTGTGTTCAAATTTTCCTTCTCAAGATCAATTGTGACTTGGTAAAACTCATTTTAAATAATACATTAACTCTCTTATGAACCCGATGAACTTACTTGCTAAATTATTTTAGGAAGGTTACAATGTGAGGAGTTATCAATTCCACTCTTCAATTTATTTGGTAGTCACCAAAGGATGTGGCATTAGGTTGCAAAGCTGTGTTATGGGATGAACCATCCGCTAATGAGTGAGAAGTGATGTTCTTATAAAGAATTGAGTGCTAGGAATTTTAAACACACATTAAATTGACAACCATAGAAGTGATGGAATTTTGGTTAGAAAGAATGATATGAAGATGCACTATGTTTCATCATTCATTAAGTTTGATGAGATGAAACATTTTCTACTTAAAAATCATAACATGATGAATCTACTTGAGAACCCTATCCTTCATAGCCTATATATTAGATCACATATCCCATGGATTCAATATAGTAATCTACTACCAAAAATATAGGTTTGATAGTGCTTAATGGTATCTTAAAATAAAACCACTCCACACTCTCTCCTAAGCACTAATGTATAGATATATTGCCAAATTTATCCTCAACTGACTTCACCATATTAAATTTACCATAAATAAACCAATTGGAGAAAGTCAAGTTATTAGCAAGCCAATGCCACGACAATGCAATTTATAGGCCATCATTGGGTGCATAAATATTATAGACACTTATAATAGAGCCATACATAGCCCACATGAAATTATCATAACCCACATGATATTATGGTTGGACCCTTTTCTAGAGGCAGTAGTGATAAAAATTAATCTTAGAGAAACTAACATGCAAGCACAACCATTCCCATCTTCATGGGTGGTGTTGAGCTAGAAGACATGAGGTCAAATTGATCTTAATGTAGTTTGAAGAATCAATCTAGTAACTTTTAAGTTACTTTAATAAATTACCTCTTGAAAAATCTATAGAAACCTTGACACCCGCACTACAAAGAAGCATAATAGCCTAGACAATTTTTTCATATTATAAATTAAATTTTAGAGTGAATGAAACTATTATTATCCTTGTATCATTTTTTTGTAATTCAATGACTAAATTTTTATATTAATAGATAACTTTTGTGGTGATTCAATATCTAAATTTTCTATCAATATGTAAATTTTAAACAAAGATGTTGAAATGGGGTGAGTATAAAAAGAAAAAAATAACTCCTATTATAGTAGAAGATTAGGGCCTAGATTTTTATATATAATACTGTGATATCTAGATCTATCTTAAATGTTCAAATTTTCTAATTCAAGGAAATTTTATTTTAGTATTAATAAAGTTCTATCATATATGGGTGAAATGACACTTTAAAAAAGAAGAAGCTAAATTTGGTGGATTTAAAAATAACCAAATGGTGACATATAGCCACTAAAAAATCCTTATAACTTTAAATTCTTGTAGATAAATAATATCAAAGAAACTAGGTTATCAAAAAGCAACCCCAACATAAAAGTTATGGGAATATTTTGTGAGGCCATGATAATTTTATGAAATAATATTTATGCGGAAGGATCCTTCATAGATTGCTTTGATTGGTCATCATTGTCATGTGTTAATGTAATAAGTTAGTTACCTAAGGAAGGATGTTGGTTTCGAAAAATATAATCTTTGAGTGAAAATAGATTATGTTTGTTGCTAGAATCTCCCACTAGTGAACATTCATCACTAGGTGGGCTTCAAGAGTACATAGACGATATATAATTTATTAGAGATGTCCCAATGACCATATGGTGACTTGGAACAACAAAAAATTGAAAATATGGCTTCATAACTAATATTTTGACTTGCACACCATTATTTTTAGTTGTAGGAATGACATCACTTTTCCAAATAAATTAAATTTTGGACTAGGTCTTATTGGTAGAATATTTAGCCACATTTAGATTTTTTCTACAACTATTGACAAATAAATTTGTTGGCTTGGGTATGAAAAATGAATTTTTAATCTTGTGGTTGAGAGTCTAACACTAAAAACAAGTAGTAGGTAGGTTAACATAAGTGACTTTATTTCCATAATGGATGACATGATGCAAAGAGCTATTTTTGGTATTATTCTTGGCCATTCAAAAATAAAAAAGAAGAGGAAGAAAAGTAAGTACCAAGAGGATATTGATCACACTAAAGATAGCAAGGATGATACAAATGATGATTGGATGGACTCACTTGATATGCTGAAGGAGAGTTGGGACCTCATAAATGGTCCCAAGGAGTGATGGCTACTCTAGCTCTCTATTGTTTCCTTTTTCTATTTTGTATTAGAAATCTATAGTTTGTGTGATTGGTTTTGTTTTGCCTCAGTGCTTCTTTTCATATGTTTTAGGTGCTTTAGTTTGGTCTATGTTCCTCCCTAGGTTGTAGGTGTTGGTTGTGGCCTTTGTGCCAATTTTAATTTTGGGCCTTTTTGTTTCTATTTTGAACTATCAGGATCAAGGCTCTTTCCTTTCTATTTAATAAAAAATATAAGTGACATTATATGTAAATCATAGATTACTTGCACGAGTATCAATATATTGTTTAAGGTATGAGGTGAGGTCCACCTCTACACACATTTGTTCATGACACTGAGACATTCAATTTTTTTTGGTCATGACATATAAAAAGGCCAAGTAAAAAAACTATTTAAAGAAGTCCCACATTGGGACTCTTAGGGATGCTTGTTTTGAAACTTAAAAATCTTAGGTCAATTAAGATATTACTAGCAAACTGTTTCTCATAATATAGTATCAAGTCTAGTTAAGTAATGCGTTGAATTATTGGGGATCATGAAATACAAGTAAGATCCTTAGAAGGTTCCTAAGCCTAGACAACTTAATTCCATATGGATCCTAGGAATTCTTAACGCAATAGAGAAAGTACTAATTCAAAGGAATATAGCCCATATAATAATCAATAAGATCAAAAATATGATGTAAATTACAAATGTATTTTGTAATTGCTACTAGTAAAATAACATTGGGTTGAGGGATTGCCTCATTGCCAAAATTTTTAGATATTTTTTGTATGTTCTTGGGATCCATTCTTGTTTTCGAATGCAACATTGGTTATAAAGGATATGGTTTTATTCATTTATGAAGCCTTGGTCTTGCCAATAGATGGGACTAAAGGTAAAATAATTGTACTTGCAGTCTAGAAATCCCTACAAACATAATATGATATTATTGTAATCAAAGGGAAACTCTAAGAAATAAAGTAAGGTTGACCATAAGATGATGAACAAGACCATGCCACTTAAAACCTTCTCATCTAAGATGCCATAAAATCAAAACCATTACTAAATATTATTTTATATATAATATAAATAGAGTCACATATAACTATTTCATATGTAGAATATTATCACAATATATAACCTAAGATTTTATACCTACATTTCAAAAATTTAGTCCTACATAGATCCTTTCCCTTATAGCCAATAGTTTTATGGAGGGTAAATTGAATTTATAAGGTGAATAATACAAATTTTAGAGATTCTAAGCTAGATTTAAAATGTTATAATCAAAATAGTGGAAAATTAAATTTGTTAGGGGTTAAGGCTACGTGAAAAGGCCAAGATAACCCTTAAGAGGTTTAGAGCCACTTATGTAACCTTAATTTGAGTCTTCTATAATTTTAAATTTTATTGATACATTTACAATAATCTTCAAAAGTCCAATCTTAAATCTCAGTTATTATATTTTTTTTATCAATCTCATTATTTTCATATTTCAAATACCCATTTATTTTAATTTTTAATTTAAATATACATCTAAATTCATCTCTTTAATTTAAAATAATAATATTATTTATTGATTAACGTAAATGTTTTAGAGGGTATTATTTTCTTACATGAACAAAAAATATTATTTGTGTGAATGGGGTATATTAATGTAGTGTTGTAAATTGCTACCCTTGACAATTTTACACTACCTTGACACTCTATTTTGCTTATACCTTAATTATAATAACAATTTACCAATTTTTGGGCTAAATTAGTAAAATATATTTAATTTCCCGTCATCCCTATAAATTCAAGCCAAAAAGTGTTAGACAAGGTTGCCACGGGCACCCTTGTCCAAAAAGATTTTTTTTGAAAGTTTTGAATTTTGATTGATGGGCTTTTATGATTTGGAAACAACCTCAGGTCGACCCCTACCCAAAACGATTAATTAAAATGCATATTTAAACATGTTTCCTCTCATTTTGAGCATTAGGGAGGCAATTTATGAATGGGAGTAAAGTGAAGATCCAAAAATCAATCAAGGATAATCAAGAGCAGATTTATGAGCATTATTGCAGCATTATTTTTAGTCAAGCATCAAATCAAGCCTTCATCATGTTTTTATGTAAGTCTATTCATGTTTTGTGATAATTGTTTTTATGATTACTAACATTTCTAGGTCTTCAAATCAATTCAAGCCAAATTACAATCAAGCCTTGAGGAGATGTGCATGACCTCAGTCCTTCAAGGAAATCAAATGTAAGTGGTGAGATGCATCCAATTATTGATTCATAATTCATTTATATTTAGCCTCTATCCCTCAAAAGAATGATCTCTCTTTATTATCAATTTTTCCATTGTGGAGGTGGAAACAAGAACACGAGGTTTGATTGAGGTAAGCACCTATATGGCACAACCCTTCCTCTCTCTTTGAATGTGCAAGTTACAAATCTGAAGAATATTGGAGGAATACTAAAGACCATTTTTTCATTGTTGTATTCAAACCCTACAACTTGACAAGATAAAAAAACTCAATTATCTCAACAACCGATGAAGATTCGACAGTAAGATCCGAAAGGAAGATTCCTTAGACTGGGGACTAGAGGACTGTGAAAGAAGATTAAAATTTCAGATCTCTAGACAAGTAGTCCAACAAAATCAAGCTCAAATTCATAGTTCAGGTGCCTCCGTGTCCACATTTTAATTTTTTGGTCATCAAATTTTCCCATGTGTTTCTAGTTTATTTGTATTAATCTCAAAACACTACATTTTCATAGTTAGCTAGTTGCATCATTGCATCTCATCAAAAATAAAATTTCCAAGGCATTAAACTATCATATCCAAGGCTTATTGACTCACCTTCAATGTTGAAAGTCAATCTAATCTCCTTAGTGATTCACATCCTAATGTTCTTTGAAAAAGGATTGATGTTAGTGATCTTAGCATTAGACCTAGGATCCCTTTTTCAATAAAACATTTTGGTGAACTTGACATATCTTACACTTGTTATTTTTTTATTTTTCAGTGTATAAAAGCTGAAAATTGAATTGTAAACTTAGGTTATTTGAAAAACTTCGTGATAGTTTGCATTTATTATAAACAAACTATAAATTTTTATTAGTTTTTCATCATAAAAATGAGAAATAATTTGGAAAAAATTGCAAAAAAAATTCAGATCTAATTTTTTGTGTTTAGGGCTTAGATGTGAATTATTTTCATTGAGAAAATTAATTTAAACTTATTTGATCATTTATGCATGCATATTTTAGTGAAAAATATTAAAAAAGTGACAAAATTGCATTGTATTTTTATTTCAAAAGATAAAAAGCATTGCTTTTCTGTATTTTTTTGTAAAAATCAATGAATTACATCATTTAATTTCTAGAAATTATCATTTGAACATACTCAATTTCTCTAAAAATATCTGAAATTACATGCATGTATGTGATTCATATAACAAAATTAGGTTTTGGTACATTTCCAGAAATTTGTTGACTTCTAGACCTGAACCTATGAGACATAAGACCCTAAGACACTATAGATCATTCCTAAATTTTGAAATTTATAAAAAAAAATAATAGAATATGGTGTCCTAAGTGCCCTTGTCTAGTCACTTTGGGCTAAAAATTTCTGTGAAAATCCTTGTGTGTTTGTGTTGATTTGGTTCCTATTTTGGAATTTTATTTTTTCAAACCTATCTAATTTTTCTATGCATCATTTATTTGATCCATAGAACATAACACAATGTTCTCATTGCAAAATTTTTGTGTTGCCATAATGCATGTCCTATTGTCAGATCTTGTTAATATTTCCATTTTTTTGTTTTTGATATTAACAGTAGCAAAACAAGGGTGTTGTCCCTTTTAGAACAAAGCCCAAAGGATTACCAACAATAGAGTAACACTGACATAAAATACATAGCCGACAAGAAGATCGAACTATGCACCCAATCAACCAATATCAAAAACCATAGTTATAGCCAAAGCAGAGCCAAAGTTCTAGTAAATGATAAGAGATAACTATCAAACCTATACTATCAATAGCATAAGTAACAAAACTACTCATAATGTCCATCATAAGATACCTAATTTTAAAATAGGATTTAGCCAAAGCCCACCAAGGGCTATACTAGTCATTATTAAACATATAGTTTCTAAAACTAACAACATAAAAACAAAAAGACATAATGGCTAGATATGCCATTCTCGATCAAAATGGAGCATGTCCCGCATCCTTAATCTTTCTTTCCAATGCATGGCTTGATCAAAGTTATCGTGGCCTAGTCCTCAGTGAGGAACTTGAGAATATCCTTCCAGTCGGTGTCATCCACAAGAATGTTAGTAGGATTATCCTTCTGCAACAAGCACAAAGTGGTGGCAGATCTGTGCATAATCTTCAATGCGAAGCGGGTGACATCCTGGAGTCACTTTTCTAGACTCTCCACTTTGTCTTTAATTTTGTTGACCTCCTCCCAAACAACATCTTGTTTAATACTAGCTTCCTCCATGGGGGCCTTCCCTTCAACAATGGTTGAAACCCTAGTCTTGACACCCTTGACTCTAACACTGGTGGGGCCCATAGAACCCTTCTTTAAGCTCTCAGAAACATGGGATGAGCTGCTAGAAGAAGTAGAAAGGGATTTGTCTTCCCCATCCTTCTCATCCTTGCTTTTATTTTCACTTTCCCCTCCATAGTTTGAATCAGAGGCCAGTTTGGGACTCTTCTCCCTTTCAGGTTTAGCAATGAGACGACTGGACCTACGAGGAGTATTGGTTTCCGCAGTAATTTTGATATCTAAGTCAATTTGTTGAAGTTTGAATTTAGTTTTTTTGGAGGCTTTGGATTTGAGTTTAGGGGTAGGCGCAACACGTTTCTTCTCATTATTATTTCCAATAGACCCAATATTAGGGGAAGTATCCCAGGGAGAGATTTTAAGAGCTGGGTTTTAAAGGCATTTTTTCTTACTAGGGCACAAGGTATCCATGAGATTGGCAGATGAAGGAGTAGAGGAAATAGGGACTTCATTGACAATAATGGGCTGAGGAGGGCATAGAGAAAGGTGAAAATGATAGAGTCTAAACATAATCCCCTGGTGCAGAATGGTGAATTTTCTAACCACATTCAAAGCCTCAACCACATCATTCACATAATTCTCCAAAGAGTGTAAAAGGAAGAACAAAATAGAAATATTATTATGGTTCCTTAGGTGATTAAGAAAAGGAAATTGGTAAAAGTAGTACACACTAAATCTCCATTCAAGAGTGAAGTATTTCATCACCACCATATAGACTCTATCCCATGGCTTAGGCAGTTGCTCACAATCGTAGCCACCCCAGAGTTTGACAGGCTTTTCCTCACTAGGGAAAAACTGACTGAGAGTAACCTGGTTTGACACTTTGGTAGTATTCTTCCATTTCCGCTTGTCGACGGCCAAACCAATGGCTTTAGCAATGAACTACTCATTAAATTTGAAGGAAATACTTCCCATAGTCACCCTCCTTTCCAACCACAAGGTGATGAACTATTTGGAGAGGCTCTCATCAAATCCCAACATGCATTCCATGAATTGGGTAATTCCTCCTTCTTTACAAATATGCTAGACCATGCTGTCCATCTTCCATTCATCAACCTTGTTAGGCTCAAAATGGACATGATCACCACCCATGGCCCCAACAAATAGATGGTGAGACAAAAAAGAAGTCGCAGAGCAATGACAAGGAAAAAGATAAAGGAGAAAGTGAATTGTAGAGCAATGAAATCCCAAATTAGTACCGATCACCGTGAGAAAGAAGCAAGATAATAATTGTCCATCCATGAAATTATTACAAGTAGTGGTACTCCCCAAAACCAGCATAGAGATGGCAGCTCCCTCGTGCGAAAAATCCTTCACATAATAAAACCTAGTGACGTTGATGGGAACAAACGCCATGGAAAATCTAAGAAAATCGGCAAGGCCGATATGGATGACACAAAAATAAAAAAGGTTCAAAAAATAATGAACCATTCGGCTAGAATATCCATTATAAAAGGACACTACAACATTAAGGCAGATTAGGTACATTCCATGTGGCCAATCCAACTCATAGGCCTTCCCATACAATAATGGCCAAAAATTGAAATTGAAATTCCTGTTGAAACGAACAATAAAGTATATCCAACACTAGGTTTGGATAGCGAAGTAAAAGTTAATGGTTCCCATGGTGAACAAAGTAGGATTCATTCTTCAGGAGATAAACTGTAGGAAGAGGCAAGGAGCTTTCCTTCCTCCAACAACAAAGACCCTCAAGATCAAGTCCTAGGGCAACCAGACTATCAACCACCACATTTCCTTCCCTAAAGACATGCTATAGAGTGAACTCATGAAATCCAGAAAGGAGGGATCTAACATCATCTATTATCCCTTGGATTAGCCATCCAACAATCAGAGTACCTCTCATGGCATCAATAATCAATCAAGAGTCACCTTCAATTTCCAAGGTTCTGACGTCAATTGATAGCGCAAAATTTAGCCCCCAAAGCAAAGCCATAGCTTTCGCCTAGTTATTAGTGTTCTCTTTTAAATTTACTATGTAGGAAGCAATTAAACTACCCATATGGTCCCTAATGACGCCACCACCAGCCGCTTTCCCAGCTCTGGCTACCCCATCAAAATTCAGCTTTGTAGACATCCAAATTTGATCACTTCCATATGATAAAAAATCGTCTATTATATTCATCTATTTCATTAATAGTGATTAAATAATTTATTTAATCATTATTTAATTTTCTAGCTAAGGTTCCTAAAGTATGTAATTAAATTAATTAAATACTTTACCTTACACCTTTTCTTCCCTAAATTAAATAAATATGACAAATTATTTAATTTAGTCATTTAACCTATTGGGATTAAAATCAATTTTTAATTCCTCTTTTTCTCTCTCCTTGTCACATTCTCCATAACCCTCTTTTAATCCAGATTAAATTAATTAAGCTGTGATTAAGATGTGCACCACTTAATCAAGATTAAGTGTCACATCCTCCATAATCTCCCACTTGCCTCTAATCTCTCATTAATTATCCTAATCTTGTGTTTGCACAACCTTAATCAGAATCATTAGCCACATTTAGCTTACCTTTTCTGGTCAACCTTCCCACTTACCTTTTTTAGCCTAGACTCTCTTTCCCATGTGAATTTTTAATTCACATTTATTTTCCCAAGGCTCCTCTCTTCCCCATGTGAATTTTTAATTAACTTTTGTCTTCCCAAGGTCTTCCCCATCCCCATGCAAGGGTCTAGAAGGCTTGACTTGTCACTTTACATGTGCCAAGGACTTCTAGAACCTTAGACTTGTCACATCACCCATAATTGGAACCTTCTAGAGAATTCAATGGTTGGGATTGATCCAACAAGATCAAGATGAAGGGCTATGGTGAGTTGAGGACTCACAAGCCCTCACATCTTGACATGTGGAGTGTGAGATGTCTTAAGGTGGAATGATGTGGAAATGAGGTGGAAGAGAAGTACATGAGGTGGATGAAGGACAAGTACCTTTGAGGTACCTTGGGGGATGAGAAGATTTCCTCAAAAAGGAACTTCTTGTCTCCAAATGAGGATGAAAGAGACATTTGAGGAATTTTAGAATTCTCTAGAGAATTCCAATTATCCTATAAATACCCCCTCATTTCTCCCATTTTAGGATCAAGTATTTTTCTACCAAACTCTTGTCAATTTTCCATTTGAGCTCTCATCTCATAATCGTCATACCCTCATCCATCTTGCATATCATTTTGCACATTCAACATAGCTTGTCATCCAAGGAGCACACAAATCTTCAAGAATCAAAGGGCCAAGCAAAGAAGGAGCAACATAAAGGTATAACCAATTTCAATTAATTGTCATCTTGTTTTTATGCTTATCTTTCCTTAGGCTAATCATTGAGGTGCCCTTTTATTATGTTATCTCCTCTTATTGCATCATTTTAGCATCTCACATTAGGACTTGACATTTTAATAGGATCACAAGCTTAACCCAGGGTGGTCTAGGAGCTTCCCATCTTGTGTTTTGTCTGGCCATCTTCTTGGAATTGTCAAACTTGTGAAAGTCCTTAGGAAGTTTCCACACCCTAGCAATCTCATTGTCCCAGCCCGATGGGGGGCAGCTAGGGGTCCTCCACCTACAAACATAGATGTTATCCAAAAGAAGTTTATTGATCATGAACGACACACTTTCAATACAACTCTCTTTATCCCTAAAGATATTTTTGTTCCTCTCCTTCCAAAGACACTGAAAAATATGCAGAGGAATTAGCTACCATAGTTGTTTGATAAGTGGATGTTTTGAGGGGCACCCCCAATTAACAATAAACCATTGAATATCCCTACCAAAAACCCATTGAGTGTTGAACTTCTGAAGGACACACTGCCACACTTGGGAAGCAAATTGACAGTGGATGAACATATGAGGAATAGTCTCCTCCTCCTGTTTACAAAGAATACACCTGTTAGGTAGTTGGAAACCCTTCTTGACAAGGTTATCTTGAGTTAGGATTTTACCATGAATTGAATCCCACCAAAAGAAGTTAATCTTAGGAATAAGTTGCGGGTTCCAAACCTTCCTCCAACACCTCTCATCACCCTCAAATTTTAATAACATATGGTAAGCCGACTTGATCGAGAGGGCCCCTATGTGGTTCTTTATCCAGACTTAATTTTCCTCCCTAGGAAAAAGAGGCAGTCTCACTTTATTTAATAAGGATTGGAGTTCATCAACCTTAGGGAGAAGGTCAGGCCTGTCTAAAAAATTTTGAGCTAGGTTCTTCCATTTACTCCTGGGGGTGTATTAATCAGCAATAAAGGTACCAAATAAGGCCGTAGCACACTCCCTTAGCAAAAAGAAGTTGTTGTCAACAAGGGTTTTGTCCCCAATCCATCATTCCTCCCAAAATATTATTCTTCTCCCATTGCCAATTTTCCACTTAAAACCTTCCTTAATAAGCGATTTGCATTTGAGGATGTTATTCCATATCCTAGATCCAAAGGGAAGACCATTCAAATCCAGGGCCCTAGAAAAGTACCCATGATTCAGATACTTAGCTCTCATAATATTACACCTTTCAGCCTTGCCACTCAAAATATTCCAACCAATTTTCAACATGAGGGCCTTGTTCAAATTGGTTAACTTTCTAATCCCAAGGCCTCCTCGACATTTAGGATGGCAAACAGTGTCCCAATTGACCAAAGCAAGTATTCTTTTATCTTCAACACTAGTCCAAAGGAAGGTCCTTTGGATTCTTTCCAGCTTCTTTGCCATGGAGCCCAAAATTTAAAGAGAGAAAGAAAATAGGCCAGGATTCCCTGTAAAGAGGCTGAGAGTAATTGTAGTTTTCCAACACTACTAAGGAGCTTACCCTTCTAGCCCATAAGATTCTTTTGCATTCTTTCAAGAATAGTTTTCTAGAAAGTAGGATAACCTCCTTCAAAGTGAGAGGGAGGCCAAGGTAGGATCCCGGAAGAGAAGCACTTTGACAACCCAGGATAGACAATATTTTAGCCTACAAATCAACCTTGGTGTTGAAGAAATAAATAATAATTTTTTGATAGTTGATGCATTGCCCAGAGGCACTGACATAATCATGAAGAAGGCCTTTCCATTCTTGAGCTTCAACCACTGAAGAATTACCAAAAAGGAAGGTGTCATCCACAAATTGCTACAAAACCAAGGGGGGAAGGGAGGAGGCAGCTTTGACACCCTGAATTCTTCTCGAACATAAGAGATATAGAAAATTCCTACTGAGGACTTCAACCACCATAATGAAGAGGTAGGGTGATAAAGGGTCCCCTTGCCTAATGCATTTTCCAACTTTAAAGAAACCCCATGGGGTCCCGTTGACCAAGACAAAATAGTGAACCGACTCAACACATTCTCTGATAATCCCAATTAACTTATCATTGAAGCCCAAATTAGCTAAAATTAAATAAAGGAATTTCCATCTGACTCTATCACAAGCCTTAGAAATGTCTAACTTGAAAGCCATACCTTGTTTCTTATTTTTTTCCATAGAGTGGATAATTTCATGGGTCGTAATAGCAGCATCTAGGATTTGTCGCTCTGGGACAAATCCATTTTGGCACTTGTTGATGATCTTGTCCAAAAGTGGCTTCAAGGGGTTGACCAAGATTTTAGAAAAGACCTTGTAAACAGTGTTGCATAGGCTTATAGGTCTAAAATCAGCCATGCACTTTGGGTCTTGGATCTTAGGGACTAAGACAATATAGGTATTGTTTAATTTTTTCAACAACTTACCGGTCCTGAAAAAGTCTCTGACTGTCATGGTCAAGTCATAGCTTATAATGTCTTAGTATTCCTAAAATAATTCTAGGGGGAAACCATTCGGTCCTAGGGATTTGTAAGCACCCATAGAAAACACTGCCATCTTTACTTTATCCTCAGCAATAGGGGCAAGAAGTTGCAAGTTGTCCTCCAAACTAACAACAGCTGGGAGGTGACTCAAAAGCCTATTTTGCACACCAATGGAGATACAACTATCATCATCCATGTAAAGGAGCCTAAAATAACATTCAAGTATTTCACCAATTTTATTTGCATCAGTAATCTCTTGAATTGTCTTCATTCAGTAAGCATTTGATGGTGTTTTTTTTCTTGTGTTTGTTGGCTGACCTATGGAAAAAAGTTAAATTCCTGTCACCCTCCTTCAACCATTGCACTCTAGACCTTTATTTCCAATAGATTTCTTCTTTACTAAATTTGTCTTTCCACTTCCTCCTCCAAGTTTCCTCATCATCATGTAGAGTTTGGGAAGTGTTACCTTTGGCCATAAGGTTTTGGATATTGTCCAAATTGGCCTCGATCTCCTTCTTTTGCTTAAAAATGTTACCAAAGGTAGATTTGGACCACCCTCTAACTTCCCTTCTAATGAGATCGAGATTTTGTGAGATTATGTACATTGCAGATCCTTGCACCTGATAGATCCACTAGTTTTTTATGCAATTTCTAAAATCCGGATGTGTCATCCACATAATCTCAAATCTAAATGGGTGGGGGCCAAAGAAAGGTTTATTCATCCAATGGAGAAGAATTGGACTATGATCCGACATAGTCCTAGGGAGAGAACAAAGAGAATCATTACATCCTAAGTCCCAACCCATAGAGACCAACATATGATCTAAGCAGACCTGAATAAGATTGTTGGCTTTCCTATTGTTGGACCAAGTAAAAGGATTACCTTGCAGTTCTAGGTCAAACAAACCCGCCTTGCTAATGAAGTCAGAGAGGTCACACATGCTATCACTATAGTCCATAAGGCCCCCAAGCTTCTCCGAAGGGAACAAAGGAGATTTAAAGTCACCAGCCACCATATACAAAGCATTCTTGTCTTCCATCATTAGAGATACAACTTCATCCCACAAACTCTTCCTTCCTCCATGGGTGTTCAGGGCATAGATGCTAAACATATGCCAAGTGCAATTGTCTGCTCTAAGAGTCACAACAAGGAAATAATTAGAAAACACATAGGCTTCCCCATCAATCTTAGTAGGATTCCACATAGTAGCAACGCCTCCAAAGGCCCCATCCGCCTCACTATAGAAGAAGGAGGAACCTGACCAAATTTTATTAGCTAATGAAGAGAAGGTTTGATAAGTCATCTTAACTTCCTACAGAAGAAGGACATCAATTTTAAGATCCTAAATGTCATGTCTGAGAGCATATTGTTTATGGGGACTATTCAGTCCCCTCATGTTCCATGAAAGAAACTTCATTTTCTATTGTGGTGAGTTGAGTCCAGGTTTGACTGTCATCCACTGGAAATTTCCCTTATTGTAGCTTTGTGCCTAGACAATCTCTCTAGGGGTCTTCCAATCCTACTATCTAATCCCACATCCACTTTCTTAGTTCTTGTTTTCCTCTTTTGAGACTGCCAATATTCATTGGAAACCCCATCGACCTAGGATTTAGAGGTTGAGGCCTTAGAGTCCGAAGAGAGGATCACAAACTTGGTGACTTCCCTAACCAGGTCATCCCGATCAGTTGGTTGGGACGAGAAAATACAAGAAGTGTCATTCTCAATCCTAGACTTGAATGGGGTAGCCATCCCTACCTCTAGCTGTTGAAGGATATTAACAACAATTTCATCCACAAGCCCACCCTAAGGTTGGTTAGCATCATTAGGACCACTTCCAGATAGACCTGAGTTTGGACACACAGAAGATAGATCCAAATCTGAGGCATGGGAGGACCAAACACAAACCCTCAGGGGGGAGATTTCACCATCCTCCAAAAATTTTAGGGATTTCCCACATTTCATCTCTAGAGTGTTCACCTGACCTCTAGGGTCCAAAGACTTCAATATCTCATAGAGGTCCTTAGTAAATGGATAGTCCTCTAACTCACTGACCTTGTTGTTCCCCAGAGTCTCGTTGGAATAGGGGTCTTTTGCATTTACTTTTCCCCATCAGAAGGGGATGTGATTTTCTCTTTTGATGAGGGTTCCTTCGGCATCCAGGCTTTACAGTCTATAATGATATGCCCCCTTTTCCCATATTTTTGACAGAACAAAGTGGAATTTTCATAAACAAGGACCTGGGTCCATTTTACCGATTTAGACTTCAAGGTTATAAAGTTGGGGAGGGCCTTGTTAATGGCAACATTAACACATAATCTAGCAAAGAATAACATGGATTTAGCCAAAGTGACTGCATCCACAGAGACATAATTGCCAAAGGAGTTGCCAATCCAATAGAAAATGTTGTCATCCCAAAACTCCAAAGGGAGGCTAGGCATGCACATCCACATAGGAACCGTTCGAGAGAGTTCTGTAGATGGATGAAAGCCCAACCTCTATTTCACCAAGGCCAGGAAATATTTTTCGTAAGCCCAAGAGCCTGATAACACATATATTAAATCCTCCTCAATCATGAAATTGAAGACGAATAACCCTCTAGGCATCGCAAAGACACTCACACTACCTTTTAGCTTCCAATGACCATTAGTCCAACGACGTACCATGTCAGTAGTGGGTTGAAAAGCAAAGAGTCTACCCACCAACACAAGGTGAAGTGATGAAGCAACATTGTCCATGACAGAGTCTGATAAGCAGAGCTTAGTACCATCATCAGAGTGAACAATGTCCGAAGTAAAGGCTTCCAAAGCACTATTGCCAATCCCAATAAGGGCATTCTTCCAATTAACCTTGGAGGAAGCATTTTCCTTAGTGTTGTCACAATCCCCCACAGTGGGAATCACATTCGGTGATTTGGGCTCACGAGACTCTAACCCCACACTCCCATGAGCCACTGCAGAAGCATGCGAAGAATGAATCTTTTCCGTATCGGGCAAGGGGTCAGGTAGCGAGGAGGAAGATTCCTCCCTAGTACCAGCAAGCATGGCCAAAAAATTTAAAATTCAAGGGCGGGAGATTGCAGGGCGGGAGATCACAAAGACTTTCAGACTGCTTGCTAATTGTTATGATCCATGAGACAATCCTTAAAATTTGACCAAATTTCCAAAAGTTAAAAGATTTAGATTATTTCTAAATTTCCATGAGACTGCTTGCTATTTTTTTTTGTTACAAGCATGTGAAAATGAGTTTATTTCTCCTCTTTTGTTATTTTTCATTGATTCCTCTCCCACTACATCTCCTATGTGTGAGGTTAGCTTGGTGCAAGAGAATGCAATCATTGAAAATCATGACAATCATGTTTTTTCTTCTCTCAATATCTCACCTACTTGTTAAGAAGGTATCTTGGTACTAGAAGATCTAATCATTGAGCATCATGAGAATCTTGTTTGTTTCTCTCCCAATACCTCTCCTACTTGGAAATATGTTGTGTCACAAGAGGATAAGATCATTGATACATTTATTTCAAAAGATAATAATATGGATTGTATAGATGAAGATGCTAAAGTGACATTAGATCACCATTGGTAGAATATCATCAACAAGTAGTTAACTCAGTTGAGGTTATGAATGTACAATTAACATTTAGATTTCATTTAATGACTGGACCTCCTAAAACTCCTCTAATTATTGGACCTCCTAAATTGCCTCTCATTATAGGACCTCCTAAAACTCATGGCCATATCCTAAAATTTACAAAAGAAACTCACTAGTAATCATGTGCCACAACAACCAAGTTATCATGCAGTTTCTTAAACATATAATACTAGAAATAATAAGCAAGAAAAAAAAAAACCAAAATCCATCTCATTACCTCAACCATACCTTCCATCCACACCTAATATTACTCAACGTAGTGGTAAAAAATGATCTTGTTGAGAAAGTTCATAATACTCTAGACAAGATTTCCCTTTGGTACTTGATTCAAACATCACCTATATACCACAAGATGCTCTAAGAGGATTTGCAGAAGATTGATGTCTCAACTTTTGTTAAACCAAATGATGTAGTCGCCTTGTTTGATTGTATACAAGTGGAAAATTTGGGTATTACATTCCCTCAACATGAATTACCCTTAGTTGAGATAAAAAAACATGAAGTTTTCATGATAAAGGTGGTCATTAAAAAAATAGGGTTAGACATACCCTCATAGACAATGGATTGTGTCTTAATGTTTGTAGCATTGATCTTCTAGAAAAAATGTTTATGGATAAGAATATTATAGAACCTAATGATGTTAATATTTGTGGCTTTGATAATGTTAGTAAGCAACCATTAGGGGTGATCACACTACCCATTAAGGTAGGGCCTGTGCTTTTTCCTAGCCCTGTCCATATCATGCTGAGACCTCTTTCATACAATCTTCTCCTAGGTAGAACATGGATACATGCTATTAAAGGAGTCCCATATACTCTTCACCATGAGATGAAATATGCATATAATAACAAGATATATATGGTTAAAGCAGATGAATAAAGTTATAATTCAAAAGTTCAAGATGAACATAAAACTTCCAACTCTCTTAACACTTTGATACCGACTTCAAAAGTAGAGCCTATACATATTGATGATAATATTGATTATCTTTCATATATAACAAAAATATTATATGATGATTGGGGTTCATTATATTTTACACCCTCCTTTATGGGAGAGTACAAAATCTCACAGTCTAAACCTAAAGAATCTTTTTTTTCATTTGCTCAATCAATAAATTAAAAAACATCACCCCATGCTGGTCATGGGAGATCTTTATCTTCCATCCCTCATGAGTGGAAGATGCTTAATTTTAAAAAAACTTAAAAAGGATTTGCATGCTTGCGAAACAACTAATTCTTCTCATGAGAATGTAGATATGATTTCTTCATCTGAGCTGGAAGGATGTTATGGACTTGGATAAAAAATTCTTTCTAAAAAAAGATATAATACAAACATGGAACAAAATGATAAGGATCAAGTGAAGTCTATACTGTACTTTTTTAAACAAGGTCTAGGTTTCCAACCTTCCTCCCCATATTCAGATAATGCCTTATCATCTATTGTATTTATAACATCTTGTGATAAGTGAGCAATATTTTCTTCAAAAGAGAAAGGAATGTCTCCTACAATTGAGCAAGAGCATATTTTGTTGAGGCTTCTCAAATCCCATTTGATTACTCTTCCTCCAACTTTATTACAATAACTCATTTTGTGCATATCATCGAGTGCATGGTAATTCTACTAATGAATGTCAGGCCTTGAGTAGTAAAATAAAACTTAATGGTTGTGGTGCTCTTCCATGTGTGGATGCACCTAATCACTCTAAACAATAATGATATTTATTCTATGGTGTTGCTCCTCACTATGTGACATTTGTAGTTTTATGTGTTTTCTTATTGCCATTCATGATGGTACAATCCTAAGTGCAACAATATTTTCCATGGCAACAAAATGATAGTTTCTTGTGTGGTTTTCCTTGTCTCTACTCTTGGGGGGAAGGGATAAATAGTTTTGGGAGGCGTATGCTCTTTACAAGGTTCCCCTCTTCCCCTATTTTTCCATAAAATACCAACATAGCAAGTATGTTGACATTTTAAGGGGGGCATATCCCTTAGCCATTTCATAAATGCCTTGTGAGATTTGACTTATTGACATATCCTCTTGGTGGTGGTGTTGTTTATAATCCCCCCGGGGTGTAGTTATCAATTCAATCCTTGTGAAGTTAAGAATTCGTTTGTCCCTTGTGACATTAAACTTTGTGCACCCCCTGAGGCGATTTCTATGTGCTCCTTAAAGTGTAGTTTGCATAGTCTTAGCATAATGGAGTTTGTTGGTCTATGGGTTTAGAGAATTTTTAAAATGTCCACCTAGTATAACACAACTTGCTTGCCAGTGGAGCCATGTGTTTCATGAGATACCTAGCATAACACAACTTGCTAGCCTTGTGGAAGTCATCACATTACATGGACACCTAGCATAACAAAACTTGCTAGCTAGTAGATCTATGTAGCTCATGAGTGATTTTACATCCTTATGAGAGTATAAATTTGTTTAAATAACACATTCAATGGATGATGTTTGGTACTTGAGACAAATTTAAGACTGAGGTCTCTTTTCATTATCAACTTTAATCCTTTTAGTACTAACCTTGTGTTTTTATGTTTTATGATTATTATATGTTATGTGTTGGCATCGTGTTTGATGTTTATGTTAGGTTGCATTATATTATATTATGTGTCTTTATTATATATACTTCATGTTTTCCATGTTGCATTTCACTTCACATGTGTGTTCCTTTGTCCTTATGTTGGTTTTCCATGGGATCCTAAATTCTAGGGGCTTGCATATTCCCCCAGATTCAATGTTATCCTATCTCTCCAATATCTGGACAATTGAACCCCTCTTGACATATTCTTCCTTCAGTGTGAGTATGAGCGCAAGTTCATACTGTCACTAAAGTGGGGGCTAAATGTAGCATTGTAAATTGTCACCCTTGACAATTTCACACTACCTTGACACCCTATTTTTCCTATAACTTTAATTATAATAATAATTTACCAATTTCAGAGCCAGATTAATAAAATATATTCAATTCTCCGTCATGCCTATAAATTTGGGCCAAAAAGTGTTGGACAAGGTCGCCCTTATCCAAAAGGAATTTTTTTGAATGTTCTAAAATTTGACTGGTGGGATTTTATGATTTGAAAATGACCACAGGTTGGCCCCTACCCAAAAGGATTAATTAAAATAAATATTTAAGCATGTTTTCCTCTTATTTTGAGCTTTAGGGAGGCAATTTATGAATGGGAGTAAAGTGAAGATCCAAAAATCAATCAAGGGAAATTAAGAGCAGATTTAAGAGCATTATTGAAACATTATTTTCAGTTCAAGCATCATATCAAGCCTTCATCACGTTTTTATGTATTTGTCTATTCATGTTTTGTGAGTACTAATACTTGTAGGTCTTCAAATTAATTCAAACCAAATTGCAATCAAGCCTTGAGGAGATGTGCATGACCTCAATCCTTTGAGGAAATCAGATTTGAGTGGTGAGTTGTATCCAATTGTTGATTCATCATTATTTTATCATTTATCCTCTATCCCTCAAAAGGATAAGCTCTTTTTATCATCAATTTTTCTATTGTGGAGGTGGAAACACCAACACAAGGTTTGACTGAGGCAATAACCCATATGGCACAACCTACTCTCTCTTTGAATGCATAGGTTACAAATATAAAGAATATTGGAGGAAGAATGAAGACCATTTGTCCATTGTTGTATTCAAATCCTACAACTTGATAAGATATATAAACTAAATTATCTTAACAACCGACAAAGATCTGACAACAGGATCCAGAAGGAAGAAGCCTTAGACTGTGGACTAGACGACTATGAAAGAAGATTGGAATTTTATATCTCTAGAAAAGGATGCCCTAGGCGCCCTTGTCCAACAAAATCAGGCTCAAATTCATAGGTCAGGTGCCTCTGTGTCTGCCTTTTCATTTTTTGGTCATCAATTTTTCTTGTGTGTTTCCAATTTTTCTATATTCATCTTAGAACACTGCATTTTCATAGTTATCTAGTTGCATCATTGTATCTCATCAAAAATCAATTTTCCAAGGCATTAAAGGATCAAATTCAAGGCCAATTGACTCACGTTCAAGGTTGGAAGTCAATCTAATCTCCTTTTGATTTTCATCCTAATGTTCTTTAAAAATGGATTAATGCTAGCGATCTAAGCATTAGACCTAGGATCACTTTTTCAATAAAACAACTACTTAACCATTTTCCATGTAGGTCTTATTCACACTAATTTAATTTTACCTAACATACTTCTAATTTATTTACTTTTTGTGTCTCATGTCATATGATTTTGACACATGTCATAATCTTATGTTGTCCCATCTTTCACCTTACCTATATAAGCAATGATCCTTTTATACATTATGTATCCTATCATATTGTATTTTTAATGGAGAGGATCCACAACTCTTGAGTCTCTAGGATAGGGAAGAGTCTATAGGGAGCAGATGGCTCTAGGTTACCTCAAGGACAAAGGATCAAGTGATGGGGAAAAATTTGAAGGAGAATTCAAGCTATGGTTTTGGGTTTTCTGAATGTTTATGGCAGGGAACTTCAGAATTCGGGTGAACAAATCTCATAGGTCTTGGGAGATAGATTAACAAGTTCTCAGCTAAAGGGTGAGAGAGCAAACCAAGGATGACAAAATGATGTGCTAGCGTCTATGTGGCATGTTGGTGTCTTGTACAGACTAGAAGTGGAGTCCACTACTAGAAACACTTAGGATTTGCTAACAAATCAAATGCTAAAGTTTGATAGTTTTACTAATCTAAATAGAATATTGAAAATTTAAAAACCATAAAGAAGTATAACAAGAAGAATACTTAAATGACAATTAAACTAACTATTAAGCAAATAAATGAGTAGTGGAAGAAAAAGGGATTAAGTTATTGTAGGTCCAACCTCCCACAAGCTCCTCACGAACAAAACTTGCACACACTATAACAAGAAAAGTGTCAGGGTTGCTTTTTAGGGCTTGCCTTAGTCAAACCACCACTTTGGTGTTTCCACCTCCATGAATAACCAAATAGACATTGATACAAAGATATTGATAAAGAAGTGACAAGACAAGACATATAATATGCAAGATAATAATATGCTAAACAATAACAATGATAATGCTATGAAAGCTAAAATTAACCTCCCTCCAATGAGCTTGGTGAAGCCAAGAGGAAGAGTGGAACTTCGAATATGTGAGATGATTGTGCAAGAATGTGATGTAGAAAGCTTGAACCTACAAGAAAAATGGTGTAGAGCTACAAGAAGAAAGCTAGAATGGAGAGAATGTAATAATGGAAGTTAGAATCAAAGAATGATAGAGTGAATCTGCAAGAATGAGATAGAATGAGAAGAGGAAAGAAAATGGTCAAGTTGCATGCTAAAGAGCTGTTCTAGGGCATGTCAATGACTACATAGGCGTTACACTTTGCAAGCAAGTGATAGTGTAACATCCCAATGACCACAGTAGAAGGAATCTTTTCAGGATGTTCACACAACATGTGAACGTCTGGGTGATGTGGAAGCATCCCAGACAAAAATTCCCCCATTGACAAAAAATGACAAGGCAGGGACGAAAATGAAGGTTAAGAGGGCAAGTTTTTACATTATCATTTTTATATTAAGCTAAACTAAAGGTTAATATTATATGAAATTGCATAAGGGTGAAAATTTACACCATAACAATATCCTATTTCATTGTATATTCTAGCATTCATTTATTTCTAATCCCTTGTGGAAGGTTGTTTTTGGTTTTATAGGTGATTCTAACTACTTGAGTCTATTGTTTTACTCTTAAATGGTATCAAAGCTCTTATAAATTTATCATTCATTAAATTCAAATTCAATTCAATAGACGTGGAGAATGGTTTCATGGCAAAGAGTATGATTTATTCATCTAGGTCCAAGTCTCTCCCTACATATAAAAAGGTCAGCAAACGAGCTTCTAAATAACTCCTTATAAAAGGTGATTGGTCACAATATCATTTCTATTTTACATATAAATGTAAGTTTTGGGTAGGTGTCAGCTGTAAATTTACCCTTTGGATGTCTAAATAGAGGATGGTTAATAAGTGTAATTATATTAATTTATGAGTTGACATTTATTATTAAGAAGAAAATATATCTATTGAAATGAAATTGAAAGTGATAATATTTACATAGAAGATGCAAAAATAATTAATGTAATTAGATTGGCCTATAATTTGATATTTACTTGTCAAGAAGAAAATAGATATGTGTTGAAGTGAAAATAAATTAGGGTTTACGTTGTAATCAATGTAATGTGGACTTTTAATTTTTTGATATTATGGAAAAGTGTAAACACTTAAAAATGTCTTGAATGGTATTACACACTTGAATCTGATCACTAACATCGTTTCATCCTCAATTTCATCCTCTTTTCGCTTGTTTAATTAAATAAGCCTAGTTATTTAATTAAATGCATCATTTTTGTCTATTAATCTAATTGATCTAATTAGGTTAATTCACCTCCTTTCACCTTCACCTCTCATCCTGTTTAATTGAATAAACCAAATTATTTAATTTAAACCCCCTAAGTCTTCTCATTTAATTAAATAATCCTAAATTATTTAATTAAATTTTATTTGCACCCTCCTCTCATTAAATAAATCAATTATTTAATTGATATCCCCATATTCTTCAAGTTGCACAATTAACATTTAGTTTTAATTATTTATAAATTTGTAATTTTCTTCACCCATGCACTTGCATAGGGAATATTCCAAAGGAATATTCTCATATTTGGCTCCAAAAAGGGAATTATTCTTTTCAAACAAACTTTGTAACAAACTTTCAAATTTGTTACAAAGTGTGTTTGTTTGAATCATTTTGGTCCTATTATGCTTTCCTTGATCCATGTGACCTTTGATTCTCATCCATTGATGAGAAATGGATGAGAATACTTGATCCATGCCTCCCCCCTTCATTAAATATTGACCATTGATTGATCAAATCGATTTGAGCCCTTGATTCTTCATTTTATCTCCTATAAATACTTCACCATTTGGAGATAAATGGATCCATCTTTTGATAACAAGGTTATTTTGTTGAAATTCATACTCACTTGCATCCATATTTAGCAGTTGTTAAGCATTTTTAGATTAATCTGCATCCATATTAGCTTAAGCATCCATTAATGACTTCTATTTTAGTTTAGCTTGCATCCATTTTTAACATAGTCTACATCCATGACTTGAATCTTTGAACTTTGTTTCTAGTTAGCATAGATTGCATCCATCTCCATCAAGCATTTTAGCATTTAGCACTCATATTCATCATCTTAAACTAGTTTTGCATCCATGTTTCATTCATATTTTATCAGTTTTGTCAATTTTCATCAATAAAATCGATTGGAATGACTCATGTTATCCAAGGGATTGGGAAAGGGTCACCATTTCACATCAATGCAACACCACTCCCCTAATGGGATAAGATTCAATGTCTCATAATAGGTTTCCATTATGTTATTTTGTTTTCCATGTTAGTTTAATGGGTTCTTAGTCTTTGAAGTTTTGAATATCTCATTGGATCATTGCTTAGGGGATTGAATATGGTTTAAATTCATTTGGATCTAACATATTTAGTTCGTACTATGAATTTGGTCACATTTTGGCGCTAGAAGGAGGGCTCTACTAATCGAATTTGATGAATTTCTCTTTAGATTCCCGTGTTCTTGATTTTGCAACTACAACAACACTTTTGGAAGCTATAGTGATGCCATTGTCAGGCATCACCATATAGAAATGCCTTTGCAGGAATTATAATGATGCCTATTTAAATCTAGTGATGCATTTTAATTATAGAGACACTAATAATTTTTGAAACTATCGTAAATTTGAAAATAGTGATGCCTTTGATATAGCGACACCATTGTGGATAATGATGCTTTTTATTGGTAAACAAAACAAAGAGATAATTTTTCACATGTGCTTTAATTTTTTTATTTCATATGCTCTCTTATATCTTATTGAAATTTGGTTTTTGTTTTTGAGGCTAACTAGTTTTTCAAATGTGGAAAAAACTAGTAAATTATTTACCCCAACTTGTTTGGGTCATAACTTTCTACTCGGTGCTCGGAATTCGAATTCGTTTGCACCATTGGAAAGGTCTCTGTTACCAATTTTCACCTACAATCAAATTGGCAGAGCTGAAGCAATTTATTCTTATTTTAAGGTGAAAAGTTCCTGACATATTTATGCTTTGCTTAATCATTGCATTTATTAAATTTTAAAAGAGAGAGTTCAGTTGTTATTGAGCAATGTGTTTCAACAAAAAGAAAAGTGTTTAGTTTTCCATTCAATGCTTTGCAGTATAAAGGAGAATACATGGATTATAAGATATTGCTTTCATTCAATTCTGTAATGATTTATTCATTTCGCAATGTTGCATACATTTTTCAAAGGAGATATACATAGAATTGTACAAGTGTTGCATTCATATTCATTGGAGAGGGGAGTAATCAAATGTCCCACACAATCAGTGGGAATAGCTAAACCAACACGACATAAGGAATATACTATGCATTTGAAAATAAAGAAATTGAAAGAAGCATATAAGAGGAGACATATCCATCATTGCTTGATTTGGGTCTTCAGTTGGTCTTCTTTGTTGCTTGCTTCTCCTCGCTCCCGATCTTTGAGTGAACCTGCATCATGATAAAGAGAGTTGTTAGAGCTCCATATATGAGTATTCCTATGTGCTCTATCAATAGAAATATAGTACATTGCCTATGATGCATTGAGTTAGTTAAACACACATCAGATGTATGCAAGATAGCTTGAACATAAAACATTGCAGGAGCATTGAGCTTCACAATTTTATCTAACATGTTTGTTCACTGTGTAGGTATAGGTGAAATCATGTTGCTGATCCATTTTTGAAGACATAATAGCATGTGGTTTAAAAATGGTCTCCCACAAGGGTTGAGCTTAGCATGCTGCCCCTAAATTTTAAAGAGGGGAATGAGATAGAAATTCCTATTCATAATGCTTAAATAGAAACATTTTCAGCTGAAGGAGTAACATATAAAGTAACTGCAAGAGCTTCAAGTTCATTGGTTATTCATGACAATCAATCTAAATGTGCAATGAATTGAAAATCATGAGTGAACAATGGATCATTCGAATGATCAATGAATATGTAGAACAAAAATAAATTACACTATCTTTCATTAAAAAATTATGTTTTGCAAGTAAGATTGCATGCTTAGTGCTACCATATAACATTTTCATTTTGATGTCCCTATTGTTTGAAGTATGCAAAAGTAATGACAAATAGTGATTTTATATAGGAGGGCAGCAAGGAATGTATTGTTCATAGAATGTCAACATGAAGGTTTCCATCATTTTCATATTCATCAGGGTACCTTACGAATAATGCTTGCATATAGGGTACAACAAAGAATGCATTATTTACAAGAGTGCTGAGGTGGGATAGTGAACAAGCTTCATCACAAGTCACAATGGTGGAGCAAAAAACATTTTGGATGTTGTGGTTGTGTTGCTGATATATTTTTGTCATTGATGTCAACACTATTAGAATTTTAATATTCTTAAGGCTGTATATGTCAAGGTGATTGAGAAAATTGTAAAATATATAGTATCGGAAGCCAATGGAGTTGAGAAGGTCAGAATGTTGGAAAGCTCCGTGTGTTGAGGATCTGAAGGTGTGCTTCAAAGGGTTTGGTGTTGAACCTTTCTAGTATGTTTTCTAAAAGTTTCAATGGTGCGCATGAAGTTTTGTGGAAGTTATGATGATCTATGCGCCTACAGTTATTCAGTCTGTGTAGATGGTGTTCTTGGTTAAAGAAGATGAAAGTATGGTAATCTCATGTGTTGCTCATGTGCCTATGATGTTAATGGATGAGTCTAGATCATGCTCTATCCTTGGTGTACGTCCATAGTGATTGGAGTGTTTGTGATCGAAGATTTTTCTGATATGTGCCCCAGTGTTCATGCTCTTGGTCGACATTATGGTGTTAGCGTGTTATGGATCCATGAGGATTAATATTTTATTGTTTGGTGTGTTTGGAGATGTTTTTTTGGGTCCTCACTATGTTATGGCTAACTTGTGCTGGTATGCATTGAAATTTATTCATGTATTAGGGCCGACAATTGTAATTTATTCCTTATTTGTGGCCGATTGAATAATGGATGCAAATTCATGTAGCGGATATATATACAAGATTTTTTTCCTCATTTAGGGTGTGCTTAAGTGTACAAGTGATGTACAAGTGTGAATAAAGGTCAGATCATTCAGAGCCGAGTGTGGAAGAGTTTGAAGAGGTTTTAGTGTGCCTAACTGGAACTGTAATCAGGCTTTTGCAGAAGCTATTTTCTCAGTTCAAATTCATCAGATGGATTTAATCTGATTAATGTATGTAAGGTAGTGAGCCTTCCCTTTGAGAAGTGTTCTCTAGGTAGTGTGCCTAAATGCAAGTGCATTCTCTTTTTATTCTTCATTATAGTTCTAATAGGGTATAATCTTGTGGACTAACATCCACCGTGGTTTTTCCCCTCATAGGGTTTCCACGTATAAAAGCTTTGTGTTCATGTGTCTCTGATGTGTTGTACTTATGCTTTCATTATTACTTATTAGATATGTGATATAAGGATTGGTTAATGTTGTATAAGTTTGATTTTGGTAACAACTGATTCACCCTCCCCTCTCAGTTGTCTATCCTATTTTTGCCAACACAACTTATTTGCAAGGTCAGAAGTAGTAAAAGTATATTGGGATGCCTTGTTATAGGAGTGTCGACAAAAAAAAAATAGCACAAAGAAAAACACTCATCAGTAAGATCTAGGTCTGCAATTCAGAAAAAAATGATAATATTTGCATATAGGACAACGTCATTGAGGAAAAATAGAGCACAGTATTCAAGTCCTTGTTTTAGCATTGTGGTATATTTAGATGTTTTGGAGAAGACATTCATAATGGAGGGTTTTCAGTTGTATGTTTGTTGCTCTTGAGAATTAAATGTGATAATAAGAGGCAATACTCATGCTCATTTCAGAATGTAGAGGTGAACTTCAACCTATAGTAGTGAAACTTCATAATGCCTGTAGGTAAATCTTGCTCTCCAAATGCAAGTATTCTAAAGAAAACATCCAATGTTCATTGTTACATATGTGATGCAACAATGTATAACTTCAGAAAATATTGAATGGTGCCAAAAGATGATGAAATGGAGACTCAACTAGCAAGCAAATAATAGGTAGCCTATGTGTGCTTTTCATATGCACTAGAAAGCCATGGTAATAGAAGAAAGATGCCACAATGAGAGTTTGTTCTCCTTCTATTAAGTGATAGATTTGTGAGAATGAGGAAATCTAAAATAGTGAATGCTAGCCCATGAAAGTATTGATTCCTGGAAGGAGGGAAAAAGGTCTCTATTTGCTGCTCCATAGAGTGAAAATACAAAAATATAGTGACAAGCCGTGGGTAGTTTTGAGGAAAAAATGCAAGATACCCAGAATGTTGAATAATCATGAAATGGGGTTTTCAAAGCAAACAAACCTAAAATAAAAAAAAATATTCTTTTATGCCTTTCAAAGGAGGAACAATGTCATCTCTTACCATTACATGTTGAAAGAAGAAATACATTGAGGGGGTTCGAGCAAGGAGGGTTTTTTCAAAAATGTAGACCCAGTATAAGTTGTTCGAACTACGGCCTTGCATGGAGATAGTTTTTCTTTCATTCCTCTAAAAAATGAACAATGATATAGAAAGGTGGAGAAATCCTCATGTTTCTTCGAGGGAAAAATAGAGTTGTATGACCGTGACCAGGTATACATAAATAGTTCCTTTTGCTTCTTTCAGAAAATAAACAACATTCACCTTTTGTCATTTATAGAAAAATGGGTGAAACCTAATTATATTCTCATAATTGCGGCCATGGAGAAATAAGAGGCTTTATTTTTCAGAAAATAAGGAAACCCATAAAGCCTAATACATGGAAGAAGCAAAGTGTTCACTTCCCATAAAATTATTGGGCTTGAATGAGCTTATTTTGTGTAAGAAAAGGAAGAAAATTTGAGTTTTAGATGGTGATGGAAGCTTACCTTATTTTTTTGTAATAAGATACATTCAAACCTGTGGGTCTCCCCACAGAAAAAATTTCTAGAGGCTCAAAGCAATACAGTCATGGCAACCCAAAGTAAAGCAAAGGCATCAAAAAATGAGAATAAATTAGCAAGATAATGGTGGCCATGACCAAGAAGGCCAAAGTACTTCAAAAAAATAGAGGTCAATTTTTCAGAATTACAAAAAATATACTTCTACATTCCTTCATGAGAATCTTCAATTAAATATTCAAAAGTAGCTGAAAATGCAGAGGTTCGAGCTTCAAAACCCTACCCTCATGGCGGCCAACAATAGAGTAATTTTTCCCAAAAGACTCGAATGGGAAATGAAGTTGAAAAGTTAGGGATTCCATGGTTTTGTTGTTAGGGTTTTCTCATGTGCCCTAAGTCAAACCTGGTGATTTTTATCACATTGATTTAGAAATCAAATCTCTCCACTAATACCATTGTGGTATTTTTTGAGTTTTCTTTGCATATGGTTTATGTGTAGGTCAAGTTCCATGCTTTATTCATTTTCTGATTTTTCAAGAAAATCATAAGTCTTATTCCTTATCCCTTTCATTCCCTAGGTCAAGCCTCTTTTATGCCTTAGTGTTTTCAAAACTTTGAAATAAAATCATGTGATCTAGGGGTTTTTTTTCTGATTTTTTGTATAGAAAAATCAAAGTGTAAAGGAGATGTATTTTGATTTTGAAAATTAAAAAAATCAAGATAGGAAGGTTTGTTTTTTACAAAAAATCAAATCAGGTGTAATTCGAGCCTTTCTATTTTGTAACTTCAAAATTGTAGATGATGTAAAACATCATTAAGGCAATATTCGTATAAATTGCCTTAATGTTTGTTATTTTAAAATGCAGTTAGTGTCGATAGAATCTTTCTATTTTTGAGTTTGAGTTCACTTGGGTGAAGTGGGAAAAATTAAGTAAACTGAAGTTTCTATTTCAATTTTTAGTTAGTTTAGGCCTGATTTTTTGAGTGTTTTGGGGTCAACATGCTTTGGAAACAATCTTGCTATCTTTTTTAGTCAGTTTGGATCAGTTTTGGGCAATGATTTTGAGGATTTTCTTGGGAGCTTGAAAATTCATTGAGCTTGCTATTTTTGAGTTCAGTTCAGGCAGAGTTTTCTATTCTCACTATTGGAGACACTTTGGAGGTTATATTGGAGAAAAACTTAGTTTTTCCTTAGTGGATTTCAGATTATTGCTTCTTCCTCTCTTGCTCATTTTGCAGAGAGTTTTGTAAGAATTTCGTACTCATATTTTGATTTTGCATACTCCTTCACTTCTAATAAAACAACAGAGCATTCCTATCTCCAATTTTTGTCTCATGTTTACAATATCGATTTGATGTTCACTGTGATCATAATAATGAGATCTTTTGTATGTCTCATTATTGTGAGTTTGTGAGTGCAGAAAGTTCATATGATATAGGTTGCACATTGTGTTTGAGTCTAAACCTTCATGCAAATCAATTTTTGTGTTGTATGTTCATGTGAGGCTGTGAGAGTTATTGTTTTCAAGAACTATTTGTGAGTAAAATTATCAAGATCAATTTGAAATTCTGGTGCATCGCCATTAGGTTTAGGGTTTCATTTACAGTCATCTTTCTAAACCCCTTTTCCTTAGAAATTTTGTAGTTTAGGTGATCTTCCAGAGGAACCAACCTACTCTGGAGATTCACTCTCTCCATAGATTACCCACAATTTGAGAGTGTTTCCATGTTTCAACAAGATAGTTAAGTTTATCTTTGGATAGGGTGCAATCTTGATTGAAAACAACCTCCAAGAGTACTAATTGAGTCCCTAAAAAATTGTACCATTGGCAGCCAATTTTTACTAACTGACACAAGTTTCAACCCCAAATTCTGCTTCGAAGGCCTCCAAAAACGTGCTTACTAAAAAATAGAAAAACTATTTTTTTTTTTTTAAATTTTGATTTTCAATTTTTCTTAGTTCTAGTTATTGTAAAGGTGTTTTGACACTTAGGGGATGATATAACCCTCATATGCTACTTTTCTTCATGTTTTAGGACCACTAAACTTCCATTGGGTTTTAAAACTTACAATCTTAGGACCACTAGCTTTCAATTGAGCTTAAAATTCACAATTACTTTAAGTGTTTTCAAAGTTGGTTAAAATTGAACCCATACAACCTCATTTCACAATAATGGTTAAACTTATCATATCCTTGTACAAAACATATCAACCTACAAAAAAAAAACAAACACTTCCATTGGTGCTTAAAATGAAGTCTTTTTTCTTTATGGGCTTAAAATGAATGAGTTCTTGCTTTGCTTGTGTATACTTGTAGTGCGTATCCACTCCCCTTGCGCTTCGTGTGATCTTGGGTGAAGAGAAACACTCAAGTATACTTTCATTTCTTATGTACACTTGAAGTATGTATCCACTCCCCTTGCACTTCGTGCGATCTTGGGTGAAGAGAGATACTCAAGTGTACTTTCATGCTTTGAGTCACCCTTAAGAGAGGGCTTACTATGAGACACATCTCGCAACGAAAAACTCATAGGAAAGTTCTTGAAGCACGTTTACTAACAAGCTATATCAAAGGTTATGAAATTGTAAGAAAGTAACTTTAATCTAGAGGCGTCAACGTGCCGCACCTAATCCCTCTCCTTAATTGGAAGGGAAAAATTGAAGAGCCTTTAGTGGCCAACAAATAGTAGTGAAACAACAGGTGTTCTCGGTTTATTGTCATTAAAAACCTTTGTTTTTAGTGGCAAAATTTGTCCTTCCAAAGAGTTCTTTAAAGTGGTGCATTGGAATTTACTTCCAATAAGTTACTTGCGATGTTCGATTTTGGTTGATGTGTAAAGATTAAGAGTTCATTCTTAACATACCTCTACAATTTTCCCTAAATTGCATGTAAAATCATCTCTTCTACTACGAATAGGCATGAGGCAAGCCCACCAAGAAGAATGTGTGTCCCAGTTGAGCTAGGAATGTTATTGCTTGTGAGTCAGTTTGACATTGTTTGGTTCCAAAACATCTTAAATACACATCAACATGATTCATCAAATTTCAAACCCTTTGGATTAAGTAAGGATACCTCTTGAAAATTCCTAATATTTTTAATTTTCCCTAAGGATTTTATGCTTAGAGGCTTCTAAATATTTTGGCTTATATCTACATCCACACTTTCCAAAGTTAACATAGGGAACTATGGCCTTAGTTTCATGATTTTCACATAATGGACTTTATGAAATGAAGGTTGCTTTGACATAAACATTTTTAGTTTGAACATTAATTAAGAATTTCTTGATGTGGTAATGAAACAATCTCACTTAAGAAAATATTAAATCGAATGAACACCCCACATTGATGTATGTTCAAACATTGAATCCAAGTTATATTGTCAAAATCATTGGGTTCTATTTCTAAAATCATTGAGTTCTTAGGGTTTTATCACTTTAGAGGTATAGCATGTTTCTCAATACCTTGGTCTTGCAAAAAAAAGGTCCATTTTAGGTTAAAACATTTCATCCATTTCATCCATCTTCACACATTTTACATCCCACTTCACCAAACAACTTTAGAAACTTTTGGACACATCAACACTCTTTAGACTTAGAAATTTATCAAACCAATTACCTAACTTAGCTATGCTATGTGTGAAATGGATCCTTTTCCATGCACTTAGTTGAGTTAGTTATCATATTAGTGGACTAGTTTATCTTAAAGGTCACAAGTCTACCTTAAAGATTTACATGTTCATTAACACCTTTTATCCATAGCATCAAAGAATCAAACATCTTGGTCTAAAAGTGTTGTCCAAAAGTTTAAAAAGTTCATCCCCTATTTCATTCACCCTTTTCATCATCTACTCACATCATTGGTCCAAAACAACTTAGAGGGTCCCTTTTACAAAAAATTGAGTCAACTAGATAGTTTCAACATTATAAATATCAACATACCTCTCCCATAGGTGACCCACAATTTATGGTTACAACTAGATCACAACACAAGATAATCATGGAACAAACCAAAAACACATCTACCAAAAGTGATGCAGACCCACAAGAATTTGATCCAAGGAGCCATTTTACCGCATCACAACAACCACAAAATCTATTAAGACCATATGAGGTAGAAGATGTCACAAACAACCCACTTGAGCTCACTAAGGAAGAACTCTTTGAGTATAAACAAGATCATCAAACCTTAGAAAATGTGGCTCCAAATTTTCTCACAGAAAACTTGACACAAGGTTTAGCCCAATCTATGAATCTACCAACTACATGCCTTGTGCCAAGTCAAATGTTAACTCCTAGTCTTGCAACTAGGATTGCCACCGATCTTGGTCACACTCTCCCTTTAGGAGGCAATAAAAGTTTGGGTACCCAACACACCAATATTACCCAAGACACAACTTGGACACCAACATTTGGGGCTCCATCCCATTCTACTAGACCACTATTCCATAGCATCCCCTCCATCCATACAAACCACTTACATTCCATAACACAATTATGACCTCAACCTTTCGAGTGCAACCATCTTCATCCATGATCACAAATACCCAAAGTGTGCCCAAAAATCCATAAGGTAATGTGAACCAAGTGCCTCAAATAGGACAAAAAGGGCAAGTTAGCTCCCTCATGCAAGGGTAACCCTTAATGAGCAATTCCAACAACCCCATTGACACATCGAAACAAGTGGTTACCCAAACTACTCAAGTCAATCCACCATCCACATCAACCCCATTTACCATCAATCCAAATCAAAGCAACACATTGACTATCAACCAAGGTAATGCCTTGGTCCCACATCAAACACAACAAGGGAACCCTCAACACACCGGTCAAGAGGACCCTTCTAATCAATTAACTCAAGGTCCAAATGTGTCATTGATATTGCAATACCAAATGGTGCCATCATCATCTTTACCATTGGTCCCCCAAATCATGCAGAATCAAATGGGGTCCCAAATCTATATTCCTCTGTCACAATGGACAATTTTACAAGGAATGGTAGCATAAAACAACCCACAAACACTCACCACACAACAACCATCCCAACAAAAAAAAACTTCCACATTGCAACAATACCAAGATCAGACACAAGCTTTCCAACAAGCACAACAAGCCTATCAAAACGAATTGCAACAACAACAAGCTCAAGCTCAAGCCCTACAAGCATAACAAGCTCACACTCTATCTCTACAACAAGCACAAGATTCCTACCAACAAGACTTGCAACAATAGCAAGATCAACAAGAAGCCCTATTCACACAACAACAAGCTCAACAAGTCATGCTCGAACATGAACAACAACAAGCGTTGCGAGCACAAATATATGCTCAACAACAACAAATGCTTACACAACAACAAGGTTTATATTATAACCCCAATAAAATGTCATCAATCCAATAGTACAAGGAGCATATATACCTCCACCCCTACCACCATAACCTTCACAATATAAGAATCCACCCTACACACCATATAACACCACATGATATCAAAAACCCACTTACACCTCATCCACCATCCTACAGTACACAACATACACTCCTCCACAAAATCCACAAGATGGTGTGTCATCGTAGATCAAGGTGCTCATGCAACAGATCTAAGACATTCAAATGGGAAAAATAAAGAACCACACAAACAAAAAAAACTTGTGTCCTTACCCCTTCAATAGGAACATAGCAATGGTACCTTTCCCACCTCGTCTTGAGGTTCCAAAATTTGATAAATACAATGGAAAGGGAAATCTGATGGATCATATCAAAGAATTTTTTGTAATGTATATGGAGGTGGCTTACAATGATTCCTACTTGATTCACCTTTTCCCACGTAGTTTGTAGGGCTGACAATTGATTGGTTCTAACAATTGCCTCTGAGAATTCAAAACTTCCAATAGATAATCGATAGGTTCATAGATCATTTCTCCTTCAATATTGACATGGATGTGGGCTTGGAAGAGTTATATACCCTCAATCAAAACAATGGTGAATCCTTTGAAAATTTCATACAAAGATGGAGGTAGAGAGCTAGCAAGAGAAAATGGCCCATTCCTGAAAAACAACAAGCAGGAATCATCATTGCTAATGTCAATAGGGATTTATTCTTTCATTTAAAGATGCAATGTGTCACATCTTATGCCAAGCTTATCCCTAGGGCCATCAAGATTGAGAGAGCCCTAATCGCACAAGGGAGCATACAAGTGTACAAAGACAACTGACCCTTAACCAGTTCTAACGACAAGCCCCACTTTTGGGCCAAAAATAAGAATGTTACTAGTGATGGTGTTGTTGATGCAAATGTGGTCTTAACTACTCCTGGGAAAGAAAACACCCAAACCATGAACACACAACAACCATCCATGCAATCACCAAACAATCAACCTACAATGAATGCTACAAAAACTCAACATGAGCCACAAAGAAAAAACGGTGCTCCTAAGTGACAATTCACTCCCTTAGGGGAACCTATGGAGGATGTGCTGAAGAAGTTGATACAGTCTAACCTTATCATACTTCCAAATTTCTCAAACTATCAATCTCCACAAGTCAAACCTCCTAGCTATAGAGATGATCATTTTTGTGAATTTCATCGATACAAAGGTCATAACACACAAAATTTCTTTAGAATCAAACATATAATACAAGATCTTATTGAACAATGAGACATCGATATCATTCAAAAATCTAGGAATGAAAATCTAAAAATTTACACAAACCCTATGCCTTCATAGAAAACAAAAGATTCAGGAAATGCATCAACTTCAAACAACGTAAACCACACCCATGATACCACAATGGGACATATTTGTGCTATTCATCCATCACAACATGAGGAATCAAAAATAGATCAAGATACAGTTTTAAAACAAAGTCCAAACCCACCAATAGTGTCTAGAAATATTTCATACCATAATGACATAAAACTTGTATCAGATTGTGATATCTATCCCACATATGACTCAATGATTGTGCATGTTGAAGAAGTTCCAAAGGAGCAAGAAATATCCCTTATTAGACCTATATCTACAAAATGTTGCAAAGAGTTATCTGAATAAAGTCAAGATCAAGAGCTTATATCCCCAAAGTATTATCATAACTTGATGAACATTTTCAAATCCATTGAAAATTCCAAAGATATATCAGACACTACCTATGAGATGTTTTTTTGTGAGGTGCATATATATGTTCTTCATCTAGAACTGGAATCCTTTACTATTGAAATCAACACACAAGAGCCAACAACAGTCAATATTCTTGATTCTTACAGTAATTGTGCCTTATTGACATCTTTTGAATCAACACCATCTTTTGAAGTAGTATCAACAAATAACAATGTCATAGAATCAAAGCAAATAGTTCATATTCCTAAACAATAGTAACCCATTGCAATATCATGTGTTCCTGACAAGTCATATTTAGTGGCTATGGATCAGAGGATACATTATCAGGGCAAAGGATTAAGTATTGTTAATACCTTCATAATGTCACGGGTAATCTTGTCTAATGCAAACATCAACATATGGGGCAGGAAAGATCCTTATGAGGAAAATACTATTGACACTAAAACTAGTTCTATCATGAATTATCATCCACCCATCATCTCATACACAAATTGGTACCAACATAAAAAGAAATATTCCTATCAAAACAGGAGAAGATCATCAAAGAAAATAAAGCAGTTGTAGACATCCAAATTTGACCACTTCCATATGGTCAAAGTCCAATCATTTACTTGTCTAGTTTGTCTATATTAATTAAATGACATATTTAATTAATATTGTCTCAATTTCTAAGGTTCCTAAAAGTATTTAATTAAATACTTTTTCCTTTAACATTTCATCTCTAAATTAAATAAATGTATGAATTTATTTAATTTAGTCAATTATCTTCTTCAATTTTAAATTCATTCTTTCTCTCTCATTGTCCCATCCTCCATAACCTTTTCATTAATCTCGGCTAATATAATTAATCCTTCATTAGGATGTGCATATCCTTAATCAGGATTAATGACACATACTCCATATTTAGCCACTTGCCTCTAATCCTCATTAATTTTCTTAATCACCTGTTTGCACAACCTTAATCTTAACCACTTATCTTTTCTAGCATGTCCTTAAGTCAACCCTTCATGGTACTTACCTTATTTGGTTTGACCTCTTCCCCATGTGAATTAAAAACTCACACTTATTCCCCACATGCATTTCTCTTCTCCATGACCTCTCAAAGGTCATATCGAGTACATGGGACAAAGACCTCATTTTGGAGGACCTTGTCTTATCCATGGGTTTCTTCCAAGCTTGTAAATATTAAATTCACTTTTATTTCTCCAATACCCTTTCAAATTCACATGGTGACAAGAGTGGACTTTCTAAAATTTCTCACTTGTCACTTTCAACCCCACTTGGGGACAAGGAGTCCCTTTCTAGGGAAATCCTCTTCAATCCGAAGGTACTTGCAAGTACCTTAGGACCACATGGCCTTTTCCATGTCACTTTGTACTTCTTCCATTTCACCCTCCACATGGAAAGATGTGAGGGCTTGTGAGTCCTCAACTAACCACAACCCTTCATCTTGTCCATGGTGGATCAATCTCAGCCATCCATTTTTCTTTAAATGGAGGGCCTTGGCCTCAAGTTAGGGAGTAAAAGGACTAAACATAAACAAAAAACATTAACAAAAAAGAGAAAAAAACTAGAGATAGCCCAGCGACAGCACACCAACAGCCGAAAAACAACCGACAGACCAGCAACAGGAGCAACTAACTGGCCTCATCCCAGTTCTTGATCAGGAGGTCGACCGCCTCATCACCCACCCAATCCTTATTTTCCTGGCTATTATTCCCCTCCAATTCCTCTTTTATGACATTTGACAGTGCACTAGTAACAAAGTGGCTCAGTTTCATTGTGAAGCGAGTCAAGCCCCTAAATCTTTTGTCCAGGGTGTTCAATTTCTTCGCTAGCATGTCAGCATCTTCCCCAATATCCCTAGTCTCTAGAAACCCACTAAGCTCATTCACCAACGGAGTGTGCAAGTCAGAACCATGGCCAAGAAACTTGCTGCCCATCAGAGTAGGTAGGGGCCTCTCTCCCATGTCATCAATCTCATCATCAGACTCTTCCTCCTAATAGCCCTTGCTGTCAGACTGCTCCACCTTCGAGTCCTCAATAATTAATCTCTTTTTGTTGTTCTTGGCCAGCCTCCCCAATCTCCTCCTAACACTTTCCCCACGAGTCAGCTTCGTGATCCCCACAACCGTATCCCCTCTGGAATCTTTCCCAACAACATTCTTGCCCTTGCCCTCCTTAATAGTCGTGGCCTGCACACATTTCTCCTTACCTTTCTTCAGCTTAGTGACATTATCAGTCATGCCCACCTGGCTGGCCTTTAGCTCATAGAGCCCTTCCACCGCACTTGCATGAGCCATGCCTAAACCACCCTTAAGCTTTTTGGTGGCTAAACTGGTTTTGACACTCCCCACCATGTTAGTCTGAGGAGGGCTCTTGGACTCAGCCGGGGAGATATGAATCAAGGAGATGGGTTCAATGTTCTCGACACAAACAGTAATGGTTTTAAGCGGACAAAGAGCAAGATGGAAGTGGTACAGGCGGAGGATAAGCCCCTGGTGGAGCAGGAGAGGCGGGAGATCACCGAGATTACGACAAGCCGCCGCATTACATTTCTCTACCGAGCTTTCCATGTCCATAAGAAAGCTTCATTGTAAATAATTTATCATCACTTAATGGCTCCTAAACATGAACCTGACAAGTGAATAGAAAAATGTAGACAAGCTCCATTAAGGTTCACCAGTGTAGACACTGAAAAATGTCCTAAAGTCTTCAAGCAACATTTTTCTTTAGTCATCATCCTCTAATAATTAAATAATTTTAATTATTTAATTATTCTTGATCATATTCCTTTATTAATTAAATGATTTTTTAATTATTTAATTAATTCACTTTCTAATATTTATTCTATCCTGATCAATTAAAATAAATTAATTGCATCACTAATACCCCTTTCTTCAATAATTAGATAAATCATTATTTATTTAATTATTTATATTTCATCACATGTCCATAGTCAGATAATAATTATTATTTGACCTTTTATTCTTCTATAATTAAATAATTGACGAAATTATTTATTTATGTGTCTTTCTTCTCCTTTAAATAATTGATCCAAATTTATTATCCATATTCAATTTATATTTCTTCCTTTAATTAAATTTATGAATTTAATTAAATCTCCTTTTTCATTTCCTCCAAATAAATAATTTATTTGCCACTTGTCATCCTCTTCCATTTTCGAATAAATTATTTATCCCTCTATTTTGGTCAAAGATCCCCTGTCATAGTCTGCATGTCCTGCATGTCTATCATAGCCGTCAAGCGTCATAGCCATCGGCGTCATATCTTTTCCATGCATGGCATATTCTAGTTGCATCAATTCTCAACCGTAGATCTTGGCATCTTTCTAGAAACTCGATTTTGGCCATCCATTTCGTAACTTCCCTCTCATGAATCCTCATCCGTTGATCTTAGAATCTTTCTAGAAGATCAATCTCGTCCGTCCATTCGAATGGTTGTCTATAAAAGCAACCCTTCCCCTCCATTTTCAATTTAACAGCTAATTATCTTCAACTTTCTTGCTTACTATTTGCAGGTATTTGCACAACTTCAACAACAAATCTGAAGGCAATATTGGCATAAGAAGAAATAGGAGAGACAAGAGAAAGAATCAACTTCAAAGGGGAGTGTTTTATTTCATCTGCTTTCATTTTGATTGCTCTCTTTGTTTGTATTCTCTTGTTTAGATTGGGATTATAGTTTAGAAGTGTTGGTTGTCACTTAATCTATTCTAATTTTATTTTCCCCATCTTACATTGGTGAACCCGGCGTGAATCTTACAATTTTGCAAAGAAATTTGGTTGTTTTCTTGTTTGTTCTTGTTGTTTTGTAGGTTACAACCAAGAATTCATACGAAATCCCGTCATTTTTTTTTTAGCATAGAAAAATGGGTACATAAATTCTTTAAAAATTATCATCTTGGTTTTGTAGCCCTCATTTTCAGCTTTCCGAAACTTCAAACGGTTTAAAATTTTGTTAAGATTTGAGAAAGTTATGGTTGTTTTAGTATTTGCTATTTTTTTAATTTAGCTGTTAAAACCCGCGTTTTCTTTTGCCTATAACATTGTTTTCATGCAAAATTTTGGAAAAATAATTTATGGGTTTTGAAGCTTTGAGTTTTAGCTTTCCATGGATTCAAACGATTTAAAATTTTGTTAAGTTTTGAGAAAGTTATCACTATTTCAATTTGCTATTGTCATTAAGTTCTTTTTTTGAGTTACTAATCTCTTGTTTTTAGCATGTGGCACAACTTGGAGGGAGTCTAAAAACTGTTTCTTTAAAAACAAAAATAGAGTTTTTAATTTCTTTAGGCATAATCGATTTTTTTTGCTTTCAACAACTACAACAAATTGCATGCACACTCATTGGTTAAAATAAACACAAATTGCATGCACACTCATGGGTTAAAATGAACACGCATTTCATGTCATTGGCTTAAAATGAACTTTGTTTGTTTCACATCAAGTTAAATTTTTAAAATAACAAAGTGTCTTGTGTGTCCTCCTCACATTATCATTTGGTAATTAAAATTTATAAGTGTCTTCAATTTTGTGTTACCCTTTGATGCAATAATCGAAGTATCCTCTCCCCTTGCGCATTTATGCGATCCTAGGTGTAAGAGAAATGGTTATTGCCTCTAGAACTTGGGCCTTCCTTGGTGGGAAAAAGTACTCACCCAAAGGTGACTCAAATCGGCAACGGAGCTCTTTGGCCGAGCTACCCCCGACCAGTATATAAATGTGAATCCTAAGGGAAAGCCTAGGATTACGAGTATGGATGTGTCATACGGACCAAGTAGTACTCCCCAAAACCCTGTTGAGCGTAACCTCTTCAGGTTGGAGTGCCTCCTAAACGGAGCTTAATCTTGTGCCTCATGTATGGCCACTCGAACGGGGGTCCCGAACTAAAAAAGCTTTTGTGTAGTTGCCAAAATCCTTCTATTTGCTAGCATAGCAACGGTTGTTATGAAGGCATCCACATTCTCGCAGTTCTTAGTAGAGGTGATCAACCTGCCATGGAATTTTTATGGGGGTTGGAAGCTTGGTTGGCCTGAGAAGTGAGTGCAATGTAAGGGGGAGCCCATGCGGCCAAACTTCTGGATTCACACGCTAAGAATAAGTGCGGTTGGGGAAACCCACATGAAATCTAGCGAATATTGTCCTTGCTTAACCTAGGGTTGTGCTTGTCTTCATTGTGCATGTTTTTAAATTTTCAAAGACAAGATATAGTGTTTTCCAAGTGTTTTTTTAAGACATTGAGACAAATAAACACCTTTCACAAATCTGGAAACACACACATTCAACTTGAAACAATTCCAAATTTTGTAGTCTAAAACCCAAGACCAAACTTGTCCAATTTGATATCAAACAACCTCTATCGAAAACCAAAAATAAATAAAAAATTGCTCAAATATTCCATTAGTGACGTCTTTAGTTTGCATTCACCCATAGGTTCATCCTTTCATATCATATCCTTGGTAATAGGGTCATTATCATTCCACCATTCCTTAATCTTGGTCTTAGGTACATTGGCACTTTGCATCCTTATATCCTTGAAAATCTCAAAAATAAAATAAAATAGCATAGTTTCATATGCATTTTGCATTAGAACCTTGCATTGCCATCCAAAGGTCACAAGTTTTTTTATGGTCTTCACTAAGTTTTCCTTATCCATCATGATCCAAATTCATGACCATGTCTTCACTTTACCTTGATCTTCTTCATAGTCAAGCTGAATACCAATCAATCCTCAATCGTCAATACCAACCACTCACATACCCTTCTTACCAACAATCCATAAGCTTTAGTCCTTCATCCATTTACCCTCACTATCAAGAGTCCCTTAGCACAATACATACCATTAATCCCCAACAAATGTCCATTAATCATCCCTATCCTAACTTTGACAAGGGAAACCAACCTTCCACTAGTCCATTCCAATCCTCCACATCCTATCATAATCCATCATCCACTAGTCCATTCCAAACCTCCACATCTTATTCTAGTCCATCATCCACTAGCCCATTTCCATCCACTCCATCCCAAGCTACATTTGGTCATGATAATACATTTGGTCAGGGTCTCCAAAACCACATCGCATTGCCTACACCTTGGGATACATGTCAAAATAAAAGTCCAAAGCATGACATCATAGCTTCACCTTCATGTCAAGATCAAAGTAGTTCATCCCATGACCCCATTCTTAAGTCCATCCAAGAAGTCCTTCTAGATAATCATGGCACCCAAAATGCACCTATCATTGATCAAGATCCCATTCCCAATCATGTCATCCAAGATACACCTATTTTTGACCAAGATCCTACCATTGAACAAGAAATCCAAAATGATCCTCTCAGCAACCTTTACACCATCCATGATCAAAATTTTGAAGATGATCCCATCCAAACACAAAACACCTCCATTTCCCAAAATGAGACACTTGCCTCCTTTGGACACATAGATAATCAAATAAATGATATGGATAACATCAAAGAAGAGCATAAAGCAACTACTATTGATCAAGTCAAAGGAGAACACAAAGAAGCTACTATGGATCAAGTCAAAGAAGAAGATACAAAATCTATGAAAAATCAAATTGATGTCCCAAATGATCAAGAAGAAACAAGCATGACGAATGATAAATCCAAAACATCCTATCAATTAGGAGCATCCACCTTTGTCAAAGCAGGATTTCTTGTAGATGAGGAGATTCCAAGTAACAATTTCCACATACAAAATGATGGATTAGCATCTTGTTTTCAAAATAAAAAATACCTCATCAGAAACAAAATCTGTTAGAGCATGCAGTATCAAGGAAGATAACTAGGTCTACATGAGCAAGGCATTATAGAACAAATACAATTTTATGCAAATCCTAGACATCAAGGTCTTGGTTATTCTTCAATCAGAGAATCAAATGATGTTAGTGGTACCTCCTTGATATTGGGGGCAACTTTATCTGATATAAACATCAAAATAGGGGCCATGAGTAGTCCTTGTCATAAGGTTGTTGCCAACACTCCTTCCATCCACACCATAAACCATCATTCCAACATGAATAAATCTTCCACTTGGAACCAACAAAAAGAAACTTATTGTAAATCCAAAATTCAAAATCAAATGTCAAAGGCCATTGAATCAAACAAAAATTCAAGTGGAAAAATGAAGTTAAAATGGATCCCAAAGAAAAATGGATCAAACAAAGAAAATATTTCAAATCCAAAAGTCAATCAAAATATGGAGCCACAAGAAAAGAGGACTCTCACATATTGTAAATGTCCACCTCCTTTAAAATGGTCATCAAGAAAGGCATATAAAAATGTTGGTTCCAAACACTATCCTAATCAAAATTCCAAACTCCATCATCCACCATCCCAAGTTTGGAAAATAAAAATTGCTACATCCAAAACACCAAATATTCCATCCACACCTACCATCCTCCATCATAATCTTGCATCTCACCTAAAGTCTAAAAATCCTACTTCACAAATCCATCGCATCTTGGAAGCAACCCTTTATCATAAGGACTCCCATGGTACTCTATCAAGATGTGCATATTCTGATAAGGCCAAAACTAGTATCAGAGAGGATCACAATGATATCGATCAGTTGTATGCAAGTGCTATGATCTTGACAAGACAATTACTCCATAAAGGTCACTATTGTATCATGACACTAGTATCTAAGTCAACACCATCAAAAGATTCAAAACAATCAATAGTCATCCAAACTATCAAATCGATATAAAAAGTAAAAAAAATATGTTACCTTGATGAAAACCTGCAAGTAGGCGTCCTATGTGACATCATCAAAATGAAAGAAAAAAAAAATAGTAAAGAGAAAAATTTCGTCCAATAGTGAAAACCATTTTTATGGCACTTTAGATAAGTACCATGATGAAAACCTGGCAAATAGGCATCATGTGTAAGAGAAATTATCTATGTGAATTATTACACTTGGGGGCAAGTTGTCTCATCTCCCATGCCTTTCTCATAGCATTTCCATCTATCTATCCAATCCATATCATTTCCATCCATTTTTCCGCCTACCTTGATCTTGATAAGAAATGGGGTACAAACATAAATCATGCTTTGGAAAAAATTTGGACATGTCTATCCTTTGGTCATACACTACCCATGAAATATCATGTCATTTCCTTCATAGAATTTATCCAAACCCATATCTTGGAGAAAATAAATTGTTCCTATACGAAATAGTCCTTGGAGATCATATCCTAATTCTTCCATCCAATAATCCTCATGTCTCTTATCCTTTGCCAAAAGCAATCCATTATCTTTTCATACCTATTGTTGGACTTGGTTTCCCTTGTTATTGGTTTAAGGATTATAAATCACTTATCCAAGTGCCCTCCATAATCCCGTCTGGTCCTAGGGTTAGTCATTCCAAATGCAATGAGTCTAATCCATACAATATTGCTATGCAACCTACCACATCATCCAAAACATTCCTTGGCTTTGTTCCTAGCCCTGCTGCAAACCTTGATCCTTTAGTCACATAATCATCATCCTCATGTTGTTTTGGGATGTGTCGTTCCCCTATCAAACAACGTTGTCATCATCATCATCACTTATCAATTAGTTTTCAGCTTGACTAGGGGCAAGATCATGTTCATCCTTGGGTCTTTGTGCATGTCTTTTTGATTGATTGTGGGTATCTTTCACATGCATTTTCCATGATCGCTATAGTTATCATCCATAATAAAGTCTCATTCATCCATAATAAAGCTTCGTCGTCCTTCCCACGGTCTAAAGATCACCAAAATTTAGCATCCTTCGCTTTCATATCCATCTGACTGGGAGCAATTCCTTGACTTACATCTTCATCATGAAATCTTTACTTCAAAATTAAGGAAGGAAGAAATATTGATAGTGGTTGTGTATGTGGATGATATTATCTTTGGAGGAAATTAAGATATGTGTAAGAAATTTTCTGAAGAGATGAAAAAAGAGTTTGAGATGTTAATGTTTGGAGAGATTAATTTCTTCTTTGGGTTACAAGTCAATCAAATAGATAAAGGGATTTTTATTTCACAAGCTAAGTATGTCAAAGAGATTTTGAAGAAGTTTGGAATGAAATAATCCAAACTAGTATGCACTCCTATGGTGATTGGTTGTAAATTGAGAAAAGATGACGATTCACTTAAGGTTGATCAAAGAAAATATAGATCTATGATTGATGGACTGCTATATCTAGCTACTACTAGACTAGATATCATGCATGTAGTTTTTCTCATGGCTAGATTTCAAGAAGATCCTAAAGAAACACATGTTGCAGAAATAAATAGGATATTTAGATATTTAAGAGGAACTCTAGATTAGGGATTGTGGTATCCTCAGGATACTGATTTCACATTAAGTACGTATATAGATGCAGATTGGGTTGGTTGTTTTGATGAAAAAAAGTACAAGTGGTGGTGCATTCTTCCTTGGATGTAGATTACTGTCATGGTTAAGTATGAAGGAAGATTCAGTTTCTTTATCCATTATAGAGGTTGAGTATAAAACATCAGAATCATGTTGTACACAATTTTTGTGCATGAGATAGACATTGAAGGATATTAGAGTAGTATACGATGATCCTATATCTATCTTTTATGGTAATACAAGTGCAATTAACATTTCAAAGAATCATGTGATGCATTCAAGGAAGAAGCATATATTAATAAGGTATCACTTTTTGAGAGAGAAGGTTATGGAAAATGAAGTAAAGATTGAATATGTACCTTCAAATGATCAAATTATTGACATATTTACTAAGGCTCTTCCTAAGGATACTTTTGAGTATCTTCAAGAGAAGTTGGGGGTTATTGCCCCTCCTTCTTTGAACTAGATGCATATGGAGATGCATCAGTCCAATGAATCTATGGATTCATTTTTTTTGGACTAATGTTGGTGGCTACCTCTCAAGGGGAGTAGGTATTTTCATGTGTTGTCATTGTTACTGAGTTGTTGATTTGATTGGGTGTACTCCTAAGGGGGAGTATTCAAAAAAAGTACCTTGGTTTAGTGTCAAAGGGGGAGAACAATGCAAATTTATTTTTTCCTTTGCCACTTATGTCAAAAGGGGGAGAAAGTATCATACAATTTTTTTAATCTATTTAGGGGAAGAAAAGAAAGGAAAACATAAAAGAGTGTGTTAAGATTTGTTATGTTGTCTTTGATCATTTTTCACATCTTGTGTTGCCATCAATGACAAAAGGGAAGATTTTTGCAAGTATGGGGGTGTTTTCATTGATTTCAACAAGATGTTTACTTCTTGGTTTTTTCATTGATGTCAACTATGCATTAAGAAATTCTGTTGTATGATGAAGATGCCAAGGATATTGAGAAAAAAGTGAAAAAGAGGAAAACAGGTTGTTTTAGGTTGTGCATGTGTAGTTGAGATATTAATGAATTTTTGTGAGTACATGGAGATATATGTATGTTGTAGTGTCTGAAGATGAGTTGGAATGAAGTAATGAGCTGAGATGATGTCTCTGGTACTTGATTTCCAAGTTCCTTTGAGAAAATTTAATAAACAAAGAAAACAATGTTGTGCAAGTGTTTAGAATGTGCTCTGGGATGTTATTCACATTTCTTCTATGTTGATGCTATGCCTATGTATATCTAATATGTTTTTCAAGGTTGTTAGAGGTTGCTATATTCAAAATTTGGGTTTTTGGATCATTGTATAGAGTGAGATATTTTCACCAATGTGTGGACTAGTTTATTAGTCATGTTTTATGTGGCCTAGGAGAAAAGTATTTTCTCTGTGTTTCTCCACAGTTTGGCTTTAGGTTGTATAGATTTGGGAAGTTTCTTATAATTTTTATATCTTTCAAAATTCAAGGTTTCACTTGATTTGGTATAGTACAATGTGTGTTTCATGCATTAGTATGCAAATAAGGTTTATCGGATGTTATGGGTTGAAGTATTTCTATTTTGTGAGTTTGGATGAAGTCTTTGTTGGATCTCAAGTGGTTCAAGGATTATTCTAGATCATTTTCAAGTGAATTTTGTTGTCTAGAAGTTTTGGATTGATTTAAGGAAGTGTGTACTTAACATTTTATGGTGTTTAGCATTGGTATTGGTCGACCTTGTATTAGAAATACATGTGAAGTTTATGAAATCTTTTTTAAGTGTGTTAGGACTAATTTGGGTCTTAATTAAGGAGTTATATGGGTCACCTTCATTCCTATCCACTGCAAAAATATTTAGGTGGCAACCTACTTTGAAATTTCAAATGTAATGGATAGTTGTTGACCTTGGAGAAGGTTTTCAAGGTTAATAATGATATAAATAAGAGTGATGGTGTTGTAAGATGCAAGAGAGAGACAAGATATATGTTAGATCGATTCGAGTGATGTGTGTGATGCAAATTACTGAAGTATAGATGCAAATTTGAGTAGAGCAGTGTGAAATTCAAAGTATTGGATTCCTGAAGGGAGTCAGTTGAAGGTGTTCAAAATATTTCATGCAAGGCTACAAAAGAGTTGGAGCATTTATGGTGGATTCCTTGTTGCACTCAGAAGTTGTTCTCTATGTAACATTTATCTTCTATCTTCTTGTGTTCTTTTTGTGGCAATCAGCCCTAGCTATGAGACTTTTTGGATAGTCTATCATATTCTAGTAGTGAGCCATTGTATCAATTTTTCAACTACTTATATTTTGAGCTAATCCTCACCGTGGTTTTTCTCTCATTGGGTTTTCCATGTAAATTTGGGTTTCTCTTGTGTATGGTGTTGTTATTTCATTTTTTGTTATCTACATTTCATGTTTAATTATTTTAATAGAATAAGGTTTTAATGAATGCATGTGATCTGATCAATGTTGAGGATTTTGATGTTTTAATTTTCTACAACTCATTCACCCCTCACTCAGTTGTCATGTTCATTCAATACTGTCTCTTTTAGATTTTACTAAAAACTACTGTAATTCTATCTTAAATGTCTGATCTAAATCACCTTTAGATTTCCTTAAAAAAGAAAGATATTCAATAATTGCTTTCCTTGACAACACCTCTCAAACTCATCTTTATATCTTCTCAAAGGGGGTGATTTCACTAAGAGACACATACATTTCCAAGAGATGGAAACTTTTCATTTTTATGTGCCCTTTCAAAACCAATTTAGGTGCCCCAATAGAGGTTAACCTCTATAAAAATATATGTATTTATTTTAGAATGGGTGTCACACTTTAAGGGGGGTTGACCCAATAAAATTAATTTAATTTAATTTTTTAGGCATTTCCAAGGAGGGAACCATTTTAGGGAAGTTGGCCCAAACAAAAATTAATTAATTTATTTTATTTCTAAACTTAGGAAGGGCATCAAGAATGATGAGATGACCAATATTCAGATGAATTTAATTTCTTCCTTATGAGGATAAATTTGCCTTGGAATGATTGCAATGAATTTCCATTGTATGCCTTTGGCATTAATGGAAATGATTATAATAATATATTTGTAAATAATTCTAGTACTTAGTTAGAATAAAGTATTTATCCCACATGTTTGAGATAATAGTAGTTGTCTTTATGAATATTCTATATATTGTAATGGCCTCCTAGGTGGAAAACATCTTGGAGATTATTATTGGAGCTTAAATATTCTATTGGGAGGATTTACCCCTCACAGTGGTTATTTTATGGTGTTTACCTACCTCAAGGGTTTGATATTTTTTGAATATATTGTAATATTTATATTTTTTCTATTGAGGTTCTTAAAAAATTCTATCAAAGCTTTTTCTAGGGAAAAAGTAGGAAGAATTTTTGGTTGCTGATTTTTTAATTTAGGGTTGAATTTATTGCAAAGGATCATGTGCTTCATATATGTATTCAAGAAACATGATATAGACTTATTGAATATAGGACTTCAAGAGATCTCCTAATAGTGTCCATATTAAAGATTTAGATTAGTATCAAGGGAGATACAATGATATAAAGTTGACCATACAATTCATATTTTTAAGAATTTTTTGATAAGAAAATTTTAGAAAAAATAATATCTTGCAAACTATGTGAGGAAATCATATCTATTTTTTAAAAATTGGATAGAAATTATTTCATAGAAAAAGGGATCCTATGCCCAATGTCTAGATCACTAGGATCAAGCATTTTTTAACAAACATTGGAATCAAGATCGACAAGTGTATGAGATTGACTTGCAACCTAAAATTTGAGTCAATCAACCTCAAATCTAATTCTTTGAAGGCCTTATAGATTGGATTTTTATGTTATGCAATTATGTAACTAGGAAAATTCAATATTCTATTATGAAGTATGATAAACTAGAAACAGACAAACACAATTAGAGTCCAAAAATTAGAATGGTAGAAACACATGCACCTATCTTATGAATTTTAGTTGATTCTTGCTAGTCTAGGGCACAAGGACACCATAGAATATGTGCATCCTTCCTCGATTCTAAAATCTAGGTCTTAGGACACTAGTCTATAGATTCTTTCCTCTAGGTTTTATTGTTGAAACTTCCAATTTTGGTGAGAAAATATAGATTTTGTGACTTGTTAACATGTAGGGTTTGAGTGAATGAATGAAAAAATACCCTTCAATCCTCCTCTAATTCACCTCAAATATATAACCTACACACATGAAAAGAGGGGAAGAGTTGTGCCATATAGGGGCTTGCCTAAGTCAAACCCCATTTTGGTATTTCTACATCTACAATGATAAAGTTGATGAAAAAAGAGAGCTTATTCCTTTGAATGATAGAGGATAAATGATAAACAAGTAATGAATTGAAAATTTTCTAAAAATAACCACTTAGATATAATCTCCTTGATGGACTAAAGTCACACTCATTACCTTCAAGGATCATTTTTTCTTGATTTGATTTTTTTTGAAGACCTTCAAATCCTAGTGCTCAAAAATAAAATGCATACAAAACATGAATGAAACTCATATGTAAAACTAGACATGATGCTTGAATGACAAAAAAATCACAATAATCTTGATAATGCTACCCTTAAATAATTTTAGGATCTTCAATTTTCTCAATAACTTATGATTTGAAATGATAAAATGACTAGGTATTTATATGCAATTATTCTAATTTCCCAAAAATGAGATACCGATGGATGACAATTAAAATCAGAAATTAAAATAATAAACTACAAACACTGACATATTCAAATTTGGATCCAAAAATGTTGGTCTAGGGTATATGGCACCCTAGACTAGATTCCTTCTTTTTTGAGATCAAAAGTATCGAGGGAAATATTAAATGCACACTTTGATTTCCCATGTTTGATTTTTTGATAAATATTTTAAAATGGGAAATTACATACATAATTAGGAAATTAGGTGTGCAACTAGGTCCAAGAACATAGTGGGATCAAAACCTAGTGTGAAATTATCAATGGTGGTAAATTTGTATGCTACATTTAGCCCCCACTTTAGTTAGAGTATGAAATTATGCTCAAACTCACACTAAATTAATAATGTTTCAAGAGGGGTTAAATTATACAAATATTTAAAAGATATGATGGCATTAAATCTAGGGGAAGTGTGCAAGCCCCCATGATTCAAGATCCTATCGCAAGACAATATAAGGACAAGGGAACAAATATGTATGATATGCAATGCAACATGATAAACATGAATCATACATGATGAAGACACAAAACATAAACATAACATAAAGGTCCAATAACAAAATGAAAATAAACATGATTCTAACACTAAGAAAACATGAAGAAAAAATAAAACA
>VCHN02000014.1:55874997-55970824 GCA_007115665.2 Sequoiadendron giganteum
TATGTAGAACAAAAATAAATTACACTATCTTTCATTAAAAAATTATGTTTTGCAAGTAAGATTGCATGCTTAGTGCTACCATATAACATTTTCATTTTGATGTCCCTATTGTTTGAAGTATGCAAAAGTAATGACAAATAGTGATTTTATATAGGAGGGCAGCAAGGAATGTATTGTTCATAGAATGTCAACATGAAGGTTTCCATCATTTTCATATTCATCAGGGTACCTTACGAATAATGCTTGCATATAGGGTACAACAAAGAATGCATTATTTACAAGAGTGCTGAGGTGGGATAGTGAACAAGCTTCATCACAAGTCACAATGGTGGAGCAAAAAACATTTTGGATGTTGTGGTTGTGTTGCTGATATATTTTTGTCATTGATGTCAACACTATTAGAATTTTAATATTCTTAAGGCTGTATATGTCAAGGTGATTGAGAAAATTGTAAAATATATAGTATCGGAAGCCAATGGAGTTGAGAAGGTCAGAATGTTGGAAAGCTCCGTGTGTTGAGGATCTGAAGGTGTGCTTCAAAGGGTTTGGTGTTGAACCTTTCTAGTATGTTTTCTAAAAGTTTCAATGGTGCGCATGAAGTTTTGTGGAAGTTATGATGATCTATGCGCCTACAGTTATTCAGTCTGTGTAGATGGTGTTCTTGGTTAAAGAAGATGAAAGTATGGTAATCTCATGTGTTGCTCATGTGCCTATGATGTTAATGGATGAGTCTAGATCATGCTCTATCCTTGGTGTACGTCCATAGTGATTGGAGTGTTTGTGATCGAAGATTTTTCTGATATGTGCCCCAGTGTTCATGCTCTTGGTCGACATTATGGTGTTAGCGTGTTATGGATCCATGAGGATTAATATTTTATTGTTTGGTGTGTTTGGAGATGTTTTTTTGGGTCCTCACTATGTTATGGCTAACTTGTGCTGGTATGCATTGAAATTTATTCATGTATTAGGGCCGACAATTGTAATTTATTCCTTATTTGTGGCCGATTGAATAATGGATGCAAATTCATGTAGCGGATATATATACAAGATTTTTTTCCTCATTTAGGGTGTGCTTAAGTGTACAAGTGATGTACAAGTGTGAATAAAGGTCAGATCATTCAGAGCCGAGTGTGGAAGAGTTTGAAGAGGTTTTAGTGTGCCTAACTGGAACTGTAATCAGGCTTTTGCAGAAGCTATTTTCTCAGTTCAAATTCATCAGATGGATTTAATCTGATTAATGTATGTAAGGTAGTGAGCCTTCCCTTTGAGAAGTGTTCTCTAGGTAGTGTGCCTAAATGCAAGTGCATTCTCTTTTTATTCTTCATTATAGTTCTAATAGGGTATAATCTTGTGGACTAACATCCACCGTGGTTTTTCCCCTCATAGGGTTTCCACGTATAAAAGCTTTGTGTTCATGTGTCTCTGATGTGTTGTACTTATGCTTTCATTATTACTTATTAGATATGTGATATAAGGATTGGTTAATGTTGTATAAGTTTGATTTTGGTAACAACTGATTCACCCTCCCCTCTCAGTTGTCTATCCTATTTTTGCCAACACAACTTATTTGCAAGGTCAGAAGTAGTAAAAGTATATTGGGATGCCTTGTTATAGGAGTGTCGACAAAAAAAAAATAGCACAAAGAAAAACACTCATCAGTAAGATCTAGGTCTGCAATTCAGAAAAAAATGATAATATTTGCATATAGGACAACGTCATTGAGGAAAAATAGAGCACAGTATTCAAGTCCTTGTTTTAGCATTGTGGTATATTTAGATGTTTTGGAGAAGACATTCATAATGGAGGGTTTTCAGTTGTATGTTTGTTGCTCTTGAGAATTAAATGTGATAATAAGAGGCAATACTCATGCTCATTTCAGAATGTAGAGGTGAACTTCAACCTATAGTAGTGAAACTTCATAATGCCTGTAGGTAAATCTTGCTCTCCAAATGCAAGTATTCTAAAGAAAACATCCAATGTTCATTGTTACATATGTGATGCAACAATGTATAACTTCAGAAAATATTGAATGGTGCCAAAAGATGATGAAATGGAGACTCAACTAGCAAGCAAATAATAGGTAGCCTATGTGTGCTTTTCATATGCACTAGAAAGCCATGGTAATAGAAGAAAGATGCCACAATGAGAGTTTGTTCTCCTTCTATTAAGTGATAGATTTGTGAGAATGAGGAAATCTAAAATAGTGAATGCTAGCCCATGAAAGTATTGATTCCTGGAAGGAGGGAAAAAGGTCTCTATTTGCTGCTCCATAGAGTGAAAATACAAAAATATAGTGACAAGCCGTGGGTAGTTTTGAGGAAAAAATGCAAGATACCCAGAATGTTGAATAATCATGAAATGGGGTTTTCAAAGCAAACAAACCTAAAATAAAAAAAAATATTCTTTTATGCCTTTCAAAGGAGGAACAATGTCATCTCTTACCATTACATGTTGAAAGAAGAAATACATTGAGGGGGTTCGAGCAAGGAGGGTTTTTTCAAAAATGTAGACCCAGTATAAGTTGTTCGAACTACGGCCTTGCATGGAGATAGTTTTTCTTTCATTCCTCTAAAAAATGAACAATGATATAGAAAGGTGGAGAAATCCTCATGTTTCTTCGAGGGAAAAATAGAGTTGTATGACCGTGACCAGGTATACATAAATAGTTCCTTTTGCTTCTTTCAGAAAATAAACAACATTCACCTTTTGTCATTTATAGAAAAATGGGTGAAACCTAATTATATTCTCATAATTGCGGCCATGGAGAAATAAGAGGCTTTATTTTTCAGAAAATAAGGAAACCCATAAAGCCTAATACATGGAAGAAGCAAAGTGTTCACTTCCCATAAAATTATTGGGCTTGAATGAGCTTATTTTGTGTAAGAAAAGGAAGAAAATTTGAGTTTTAGATGGTGATGGAAGCTTACCTTATTTTTTTGTAATAAGATACATTCAAACCTGTGGGTCTCCCCACAGAAAAAATTTCTAGAGGCTCAAAGCAATACAGTCATGGCAACCCAAAGTAAAGCAAAGGCATCAAAAAATGAGAATAAATTAGCAAGATAATGGTGGCCATGACCAAGAAGGCCAAAGTACTTCAAAAAAATAGAGGTCAATTTTTCAGAATTACAAAAAATATACTTCTACATTCCTTCATGAGAATCTTCAATTAAATATTCAAAAGTAGCTGAAAATGCAGAGGTTCGAGCTTCAAAACCCTACCCTCATGGCGGCCAACAATAGAGTAATTTTTCCCAAAAGACTCGAATGGGAAATGAAGTTGAAAAGTTAGGGATTCCATGGTTTTGTTGTTAGGGTTTTCTCATGTGCCCTAAGTCAAACCTGGTGATTTTTATCACATTGATTTAGAAATCAAATCTCTCCACTAATACCATTGTGGTATTTTTTGAGTTTTCTTTGCATATGGTTTATGTGTAGGTCAAGTTCCATGCTTTATTCATTTTCTGATTTTTCAAGAAAATCATAAGTCTTATTCCTTATCCCTTTCATTCCCTAGGTCAAGCCTCTTTTATGCCTTAGTGTTTTCAAAACTTTGAAATAAAATCATGTGATCTAGGGGTTTTTTTTCTGATTTTTTGTATAGAAAAATCAAAGTGTAAAGGAGATGTATTTTGATTTTGAAAATTAAAAAAATCAAGATAGGAAGGTTTGTTTTTTACAAAAAATCAAATCAGGTGTAATTCGAGCCTTTCTATTTTGTAACTTCAAAATTGTAGATGATGTAAAACATCATTAAGGCAATATTCGTATAAATTGCCTTAATGTTTGTTATTTTAAAATGCAGTTAGTGTCGATAGAATCTTTCTATTTTTGAGTTTGAGTTCACTTGGGTGAAGTGGGAAAAATTAAGTAAACTGAAGTTTCTATTTCAATTTTTAGTTAGTTTAGGCCTGATTTTTTGAGTGTTTTGGGGTCAACATGCTTTGGAAACAATCTTGCTATCTTTTTTAGTCAGTTTGGATCAGTTTTGGGCAATGATTTTGAGGATTTTCTTGGGAGCTTGAAAATTCATTGAGCTTGCTATTTTTGAGTTCAGTTCAGGCAGAGTTTTCTATTCTCACTATTGGAGACACTTTGGAGGTTATATTGGAGAAAAACTTAGTTTTTCCTTAGTGGATTTCAGATTATTGCTTCTTCCTCTCTTGCTCATTTTGCAGAGAGTTTTGTAAGAATTTCGTACTCATATTTTGATTTTGCATACTCCTTCACTTCTAATAAAACAACAGAGCATTCCTATCTCCAATTTTTGTCTCATGTTTACAATATCGATTTGATGTTCACTGTGATCATAATAATGAGATCTTTTGTATGTCTCATTATTGTGAGTTTGTGAGTGCAGAAAGTTCATATGATATAGGTTGCACATTGTGTTTGAGTCTAAACCTTCATGCAAATCAATTTTTGTGTTGTATGTTCATGTGAGGCTGTGAGAGTTATTGTTTTCAAGAACTATTTGTGAGTAAAATTATCAAGATCAATTTGAAATTCTGGTGCATCGCCATTAGGTTTAGGGTTTCATTTACAGTCATCTTTCTAAACCCCTTTTCCTTAGAAATTTTGTAGTTTAGGTGATCTTCCAGAGGAACCAACCTACTCTGGAGATTCACTCTCTCCATAGATTACCCACAATTTGAGAGTGTTTCCATGTTTCAACAAGATAGTTAAGTTTATCTTGGATAGGGTGCAATCTTGATTGAAAACAACCTCCAAGAGTACTAATTGAGTCCCTAAAAAATTGTACCATTGGCAGCCAATTTTTACTAACTGACACAAGTTTCAACCCCAAATTCTGCTTCGAAGGCCTCCAAAAACGTGCTTACTAAAAAATAGAAAAACTATTTTTTTTTTTTTAAATTTTGATTTTCAATTTTTCTTAGTTCTAGTTATTGTAAAGGTGTTTTGACACTTAGGGGATGATATAACCCTCATATGCTACTTTTCTTCATGTTTTAGGACCACTAAACTTCCATTGGGTTTTAAAACTTACAATCTTAGGACCACTAGCTTTCAATTGAGCTTAAAATTCACAATTACTTTAAGTGTTTTCAAAGTTGGTTAAAATTGAACCCATACAACCTCATTTCACAATAATGGTTAAACTTATCATATCCTTGTACAAAACATATCAACCTACAAAAAAAAAACAAACACTTCCATTGGTGCTTAAAATGAAGTCTTTTTTCTTTATGGGCTTAAAATGAATGAGTTCTTGCTTTGCTTGTGTATACTTGTAGTGCGTATCCACTCCCCTTGCGCTTCGTGTGATCTTGGGTGAAGAGAAACACTCAAGTATACTTTCATTTCTTATGTACACTTGAAGTATGTATCCACTCCCCTTGCACTTCGTGCGATCTTGGGTGAAGAGAGATACTCAAGTGTACTTTCATGCTTTGAGTCACCCTTAAGAGAGGGCTTACTATGAGACACATCTCGCAACGAAAAACTCATAGGAAAGTTCTTGAAGCACGTTTACTAACAAGCTATATCAAAGGTTATGAAATTGTAAGAAAGTAACTTTAATCTAGAGGCGTCAACGTGCCGCACCTAATCCCTCTCCTTAATTGGAAGGGAAAAATTGAAGAGCCTTTAGTGGCCAACAAATAGTAGTGAAACAACAGGTGTTCTCGGTTTATTGTCATTAAAAACCTTTGTTTTTAGTGGCAAAATTTGTCCTTCCAAAGAGTTCTTTAAAGTGGTGCATTGGAATTTACTTCCAATAAGTTACTTGCGATGTTCGATTTTGGTTGATGTGTAAAGATTAAGAGTTCATTCTTAACATACCTCTACAATTTTCCCTAAATTGCATGTAAAATCATCTCTTCTACTACGAATAGGCATGAGGCAAGCCCACCAAGAAGAATGTGTGTCCCAGTTGAGCTAGGAATGTTATTGCTTGTGAGTCAGTTTGACATTGTTTGGTTCCAAAACATCTTAAATACACATCAACATGATTCATCAAATTTCAAACCCTTTGGATTAAGTAAGGATACCTCTTGAAAATTCCTAATATTTTTAATTTTCCCTAAGGATTTTATGCTTAGAGGCTTCTAAATATTTTGGCTTATATCTACATCCACACTTTCCAAAGTTAACATAGGGAACTATGGCCTTAGTTTCATGATTTTCACATAATGGACTTTATGAAATGAAGGTTGCTTTGACATAAACATTTTTAGTTTGAACATTAATTAAGAATTTCTTGATGTGGTAATGAAACAATCTCACTTAAGAAAATATTAAATCGAATGAACACCCCACATTGATGTATGTTCAAACATTGAATCCAAGTTATATTGTCAAAATCATTGGGTTCTATTTCTAAAATCATTGAGTTCTTAGGGTTTTATCACTTTAGAGGTATAGCATGTTTCTCAATACCTTGGTCTTGCAAAAAAAAGGTCCATTTTAGGTTAAAACATTTCATCCATTTCATCCATCTTCACACATTTTACATCCCACTTCACCAAACAACTTTAGAAACTTTTGGACACATCAACACTCTTTAGACTTAGAAATTTATCAAACCAATTACCTAACTTAGCTATGCTATGTGTGAAATGGATCCTTTTCCATGCACTTAGTTGAGTTAGTTATCATATTAGTGGACTAGTTTATCTTAAAGGTCACAAGTCTACCTTAAAGATTTACATGTTCATTAACACCTTTTATCCATAGCATCAAAGAATCAAACATCTTGGTCTAAAAGTGTTGTCCAAAAGTTTAAAAAGTTCATCCCCTATTTCATTCACCCTTTTCATCATCTACTCACATCATTGGTCCAAAACAACTTAGAGGGTCCCTTTTACAAAAAATTGAGTCAACTAGATAGTTTCAACATTATAAATATCAACATACCTCTCCCATAGGTGACCCACAATTTATGGTTACAACTAGATCACAACACAAGATAATCATGGAACAAACCAAAAACACATCTACCAAAAGTGATGCAGACCCACAAGAATTTGATCCAAGGAGCCATTTTACCGCATCACAACAACCACAAAATCTATTAAGACCATATGAGGTAGAAGATGTCACAAACAACCCACTTGAGCTCACTAAGGAAGAACTCTTTGAGTATAAACAAGATCATCAAACCTTAGAAAATGTGGCTCCAAATTTTCTCACAGAAAACTTGACACAAGGTTTAGCCCAATCTATGAATCTACCAACTACATGCCTTGTGCCAAGTCAAATGTTAACTCCTAGTCTTGCAACTAGGATTGCCACCGATCTTGGTCACACTCTCCCTTTAGGAGGCAATAAAAGTTTGGGTACCCAACACACCAATATTACCCAAGACACAACTTGGACACCAACATTTGGGGCTCCATCCCATTCTACTAGACCACTATTCCATAGCATCCCCTCCATCCATACAAACCACTTACATTCCATAACACAATTATGACCTCAACCTTTCGAGTGCAACCATCTTCATCCATGATCACAAATACCCAAAGTGTGCCCAAAAATCCATAAGGTAATGTGAACCAAGTGCCTCAAATAGGACAAAAAGGGCAAGTTAGCTCCCTCATGCAAGGGTAACCCTTAATGAGCAATTCCAACAACCCCATTGACACATCGAAACAAGTGGTTACCCAAACTACTCAAGTCAATCCACCATCCACATCAACCCCATTTACCATCAATCCAAATCAAAGCAACACATTGACTATCAACCAAGGTAATGCCTTGGTCCCACATCAAACACAACAAGGGAACCCTCAACACACCGGTCAAGAGGACCCTTCTAATCAATTAACTCAAGGTCCAAATGTGTCATTGATATTGCAATACCAAATGGTGCCATCATCATCTTTACCATTGGTCCCCCAAATCATGCAGAATCAAATGGGGTCCCAAATCTATATTCCTCTGTCACAATGGACAATTTTACAAGGAATGGTAGCATAAAACAACCCACAAACACTCACCACACAACAACCATCCCAACAAAAAAAAACTTCCACATTGCAACAATACCAAGATCAGACACAAGCTTTCCAACAAGCACAACAAGCCTATCAAAACGAATTGCAACAACAACAAGCTCAAGCTCAAGCCCTACAAGCATAACAAGCTCACACTCTATCTCTACAACAAGCACAAGATTCCTACCAACAAGACTTGCAACAATAGCAAGATCAACAAGAAGCCCTATTCACACAACAACAAGCTCAACAAGTCATGCTCGAACATGAACAACAACAAGCGTTGCGAGCACAAATATATGCTCAACAACAACAAATGCTTACACAACAACAAGGTTTATATTATAACCCCAATAAAATGTCATCAATCCAATAGTACAAGGAGCATATATACCTCCACCCCTACCACCATAACCTTCACAATATAAGAATCCACCCTACACACCATATAACACCACATGATATCAAAAACCCACTTACACCTCATCCACCATCCTACAGTACACAACATACACTCCTCCACAAAATCCACAAGATGGTGTGTCATCGTAGATCAAGGTGCTCATGCAACAGATCTAAGACATTCAAATGGGAAAAATAAAGAACCACACAAACAAAAAAAACTTGTGTCCTTACCCCTTCAATAGGAACATAGCAATGGTACCTTTCCCACCTCGTCTTGAGGTTCCAAAATTTGATAAATACAATGGAAAGGGAAATCTGATGGATCATATCAAAGAATTTTTTGTAATGTATATGGAGGTGGCTTACAATGATTCCTACTTGATTCACCTTTTCCCACGTAGTTTGTAGGGCTGACAATTGATTGGTTCTAACAATTGCCTCTGAGAATTCAAAACTTCCAATAGATAATCGATAGGTTCATAGATCATTTCTCCTTCAATATTGACATGGATGTGGGCTTGGAAGAGTTATATACCCTCAATCAAAACAATGGTGAATCCTTTGAAAATTTCATACAAAGATGGAGGTAGAGAGCTAGCAAGAGAAAATGGCCCATTCCTGAAAAACAACAAGCAGGAATCATCATTGCTAATGTCAATAGGGATTTATTCTTTCATTTAAAGATGCAATGTGTCACATCTTATGCCAAGCTTATCCCTAGGGCCATCAAGATTGAGAGAGCCCTAATCGCACAAGGGAGCATACAAGTGTACAAAGACAACTGACCCTTAACCAGTTCTAACGACAAGCCCCACTTTTGGGCCAAAAATAAGAATGTTACTAGTGATGGTGTTGTTGATGCAAATGTGGTCTTAACTACTCCTGGGAAAGAAAACACCCAAACCATGAACACACAACAACCATCCATGCAATCACCAAACAATCAACCTACAATGAATGCTACAAAAACTCAACATGAGCCACAAAGAAAAAACGGTGCTCCTAAGTGACAATTCACTCCCTTAGGGGAACCTATGGAGGATGTGCTGAAGAAGTTGATACAGTCTAACCTTATCATACTTCCAAATTTCTCAAACTATCAATCTCCACAAGTCAAACCTCCTAGCTATAGAGATGATCATTTTTGTGAATTTCATCGATACAAAGGTCATAACACACAAAATTTCTTTAGAATCAAACATATAATACAAGATCTTATTGAACAATGAGACATCGATATCATTCAAAAATCTAGGAATGAAAATCTAAAAATTTACACAAACCCTATGCCTTCATAGAAAACAAAAGATTCAGGAAATGCATCAACTTCAAACAACGTAAACCACACCCATGATACCACAATGGGACATATTTGTGCTATTCATCCATCACAACATGAGGAATCAAAAATAGATCAAGATACAGTTTTAAAACAAAGTCCAAACCCACCAATAGTGTCTAGAAATATTTCATACCATAATGACATAAAACTTGTATCAGATTGTGATATCTATCCCACATATGACTCAATGATTGTGCATGTTGAAGAAGTTCCAAAGGAGCAAGAAATATCCCTTATTAGACCTATATCTACAAAATGTTGCAAAGAGTTATCTGAATAAAGTCAAGATCAAGAGCTTATATCCCCAAAGTATTATCATAACTTGATGAACATTTTCAAATCCATTGAAAATTCCAAAGATATATCAGACACTACCTATGAGATGTTTTTTTGTGAGGTGCATATATATGTTCTTCATCTAGAACTGGAATCCTTTACTATTGAAATCAACACACAAGAGCCAACAACAGTCAATATTCTTGATTCTTACAGTAATTGTGCCTTATTGACATCTTTTGAATCAACACCATCTTTTGAAGTAGTATCAACAAATAACAATGTCATAGAATCAAAGCAAATAGTTCATATTCCTAAACAATAGTAACCCATTGCAATATCATGTGTTCCTGACAAGTCATATTTAGTGGCTATGGATCAGAGGATACATTATCAGGGCAAAGGATTAAGTATTGTTAATACCTTCATAATGTCACGGGTAATCTTGTCTAATGCAAACATCAACATATGGGGCAGGAAAGATCCTTATGAGGAAAATACTATTGACACTAAAACTAGTTCTATCATGAATTATCATCCACCCATCATCTCATACACAAATTGGTACCAACATAAAAAGAAATATTCCTATCAAAACAGGAGAAGATCATCAAAGAAAATAAAGCAGTTGTAGACATCCAAATTTGACCACTTCCATATGGTCAAAGTCCAATCATTTACTTGTCTAGTTTGTCTATATTAATTAAATGACATATTTAATTAATATTGTCTCAATTTCTAAGGTTCCTAAAAGTATTTAATTAAATACTTTTTCCTTTAACATTTCATCTCTAAATTAAATAAATGTATGAATTTATTTAATTTAGTCAATTATCTTCTTCAATTTTAAATTCATTCTTTCTCTCTCATTGTCCCATCCTCCATAACCTTTTCATTAATCTCGGCTAATATAATTAATCCTTCATTAGGATGTGCATATCCTTAATCAGGATTAATGACACATACTCCATATTTAGCCACTTGCCTCTAATCCTCATTAATTTTCTTAATCACCTGTTTGCACAACCTTAATCTTAACCACTTATCTTTTCTAGCATGTCCTTAAGTCAACCCTTCATGGTACTTACCTTATTTGGTTTGACCTCTTCCCCATGTGAATTAAAAACTCACACTTATTCCCCACATGCATTTCTCTTCTCCATGACCTCTCAAAGGTCATATCGAGTACATGGGACAAAGACCTCATTTTGGAGGACCTTGTCTTATCCATGGGTTTCTTCCAAGCTTGTAAATATTAAATTCACTTTTATTTCTCCAATACCCTTTCAAATTCACATGGTGACAAGAGTGGACTTTCTAAAATTTCTCACTTGTCACTTTCAACCCCACTTGGGGACAAGGAGTCCCTTTCTAGGGAAATCCTCTTCAATCCGAAGGTACTTGCAAGTACCTTAGGACCACATGGCCTTTTCCATGTCACTTTGTACTTCTTCCATTTCACCCTCCACATGGAAAGATGTGAGGGCTTGTGAGTCCTCAACTAACCACAACCCTTCATCTTGTCCATGGTGGATCAATCTCAGCCATCCATTTTTCTTTAAATGGAGGGCCTTGGCCTCAAGTTAGGGGTTAAGATTTGTGAAGATTTTTAAGAGTTCTAAGATTTTTAAGCCATTATTGCAGCATTCAAACCATTTGCATTCAAAGCCATTTTGCATTCTCACCTACCATCTTCCATCATTCAACCACCTCAATTATTACAAACTCGCCATTAAGGAGCATACATCAAAAACATTTTCAAGGGCCAACCACTTCATCAAGCTAAACAAGTGAAAAGTACAATCTTTATTGTTGTTTTATTGTTGTTTGTTTAGTTTCAACTAGGCCTAATCGTTCAGGTGTTGTTGTGTTTCCTTTTTATTGTATTAATTTAGTTTTGCATTTTAGGCTGCACACATTTCTACCACACCTGGTGGGACCCACGTTACTGGTCTGTCACTTTTACGTTTTCTATTTTTTGAAATTTTATAGGTTCAAGAACATAGAGGCGACTCCGCCCACAAAGGGGCGACCCTGCCCAAAAATCTAGATTTTTGAGTTTATCTTTTTATGTGTTTTCAACTATTTCTGTAGATTCTGGACAAACAGGCGACCTTGTCCATGAACAGGCGACCTCGCCCACAGAGGGGCAACCCCATCCAAAACCCTGATTTTCTAGTTTTTTGTTTTTCTCTATTTCTGACTTTTCTGTAGATTCTGGACATAATAGGCGACCTTGCCCAGAAAGGGGTGACCTCACCCAAAAATCTAGATTTTTAGTTTCCGTTTTTCTATTTTTTTAAACTATTTCTGCAGATTCTGGAGAAATAGGCAACCCCTCCCATGAACAGGTGACCCTTCCCACAAAGGGGGGACCTTTCCCTAAGAGCCGACTGTGCCCAAAAAACAAAGGCGGCCACACCCGAAACAAAGAAAAAACAGGTAAACAAACAATAAGTTTGTCATTTCAGAAATCAGATTCAAGTTGTTTTTTCACTATTTCTGACCTGCTAACGTGTTTTTGTTTGTGCAGCTTGATTGTTAAAGACAATAAAAAGGAAACTACTAACGCATCTATTGCAGGAGGATAAAGTTTGTTTATTTTCTAGTTAACTTGTCATTTCCATTTTTAACTAGGAACATAGACTTAATTAAGAGGGGTCAATAAACTTGTTTGTTGTACTTGTTTAAGTGGTCTATTGACGTATCCAATCCCCTTGTACCATTTGGTGATCCTGGGTGAAGATAAATCATAGTCCACTTAAGTCCTTTTTACCCCTTTTTAATTTTCTTAGCAGGACCTGCTTGGGGATTTCATCACCCCAGGGGACAATTCCAACCACACGTACCAGTGGGATTTATAAAGGAGGAGGAAAAAGCTATACCTCAATCTAGTCACGTCGTGTTTGGTGGAGTGTCAAAGTTAGGTTGATACCTAAAAAAGATGCAAAGAGTTGGTTTGAGCTCCCAATCTCTCACTGGAATTTTTTGACTCACGCTTGTGACAGGCTGGTGTTCATGGTTGTGCCCAACATATCGTGCATATATCAGGGACGCCCTTAGTTGCCTTGTTCAACCTAGATAGAAGATTATGTTGACCATACCCTTAACACTAAACTTAGGCTTGTGCTGTCTGAACTATCTTCTTGTATAAAACTAGTGTTTATCAGTTAGTCTTGGCCATTTGTTTATTATTTTTGGTCCTTTTCCATTATTGTTTTTTCCTAAGTTAGGTTCAGACCAACACACAGAGCTGACCCTACCCAAGTTTGGGCAACCCTACCCTAAAAGGGGTGACCCTGCCCTTGAACAGGCGACCTCGCCCTTAAAGGGGCGACCCCGCCCTCAAACAAGTGACCTTGCCCTCAAAGGGGCAACCCTACCCCTTGTCTCAATTGCTGTTTATCCTGTCCAAGTCAACATTTTAGCAGTTTTCTTTGTTTGGGTGACCCTGTCTATTGTTTGGTCGACCATGCCCCCTATTTGGGTGACCCTGCCCAGGTTTTGGCAACCCTACCCTCTAAAGGGGTGACCTTGCTCAAAAAGGGGTGACCTTGCCCTCCGAACGGTCATTTTTAGCCTTTGTTCGCTAGTCGTTACCCCGTTTCAGATACCCATTTTCTAGTTTTGAGTGTCGTTCCCTCATTCCAAGTAGTCATTTAACCATTCCGATCATCCATCCACCCATTCCAGATATCCATTTTCCCATTCTAAACATCGTTCCCTCTTTTTGACCAACCGTTCACCCATTCTGGGAACCCGTTTTCCCAATCCGAGTGTCGTTCCTCCATCTCGTGCATCCATTTACCTGTTCCGAGTGATCATTTTCCCGTTCCATGAACCCAATTTAGAAGTTTGTTTATCGATACCAGTTTACCATTTTTTGAACTAAATCAAAACCAGGATCTGTTTGGGCGACCCTGCCCCTGTTTGGGTGACCTTGCCCAAGTTTGGGCAGCCCTGCCCTAAAGCTACATCTGTTTCCTAAGTCTGATCCAAAAATCCAATTTCCTAGGATTCTGAAAAGCTTGTTGTCTACTCAACTGTTTTCACATCTCGTCCGTGCATAATCCTCATATCAGTCCACCTGCATCAGGATCCATTTGAATTCAAATCATTATTCGAATCATATAGGTGCATTTTTAATCATCCTTTAGGTTCAACATGCATTATCATTTTCTTGATCCAAATCCTCTGAACTTCGTTTGAAGTTGTTATCCAAATTGACCCAGGTGTCTGAAACTGATTGTCATCCTTCAACATCTACTTAGGATCACCATCCATCCTAAGTTGATCATCATCCTCGACCCTATCAATCCCCTTCCATCTCAAGGTAGATTTGGTGTCATAATCATCAGTTCATCTTTAATCCGATCAATCAGTACCTTAAGTCACCTAGGGTGATCTCTGAACCCAGTTTAGAAATCCTTCCAATCATCCAATCAATCGATCTTTAATCCAATTCCATCCAATTCTATCAATCATTTTATTGATCAATCCTATCCAATCTAATCCAGCCCAATCACATATTTATCCAATTATCCAATCAATTTATCCAACTATCTAATCAATTGAATCTTTTATCAAATCCAATCAATCAATCAATCTTCATTTAGATCATCTTTGCATTACATCTTAGAAGCTTAGTTACATCTTAGACAAACTAGTTGTTTTGCACTTTCATGCCTGTTCAGACTTGCTCACAAGCAAAAAAGAAAATTTTAGACCAACAAGCCCAAGGTTCCCATCCAAACATACCACAAGATCCTAAGAACATCCCAAATATCCCATAAGATCCCCATAATGGTGCATCATCACAATCCAATACCGACATCCAAAACACCACACCACTTGGTGACGAGAACATGGTTAACCAACCTGAAGTCACTGTTGATGAATGCCTTAATGATCCTATTAATGTTGAGATGACGAATCATCTCCTCAACGAATGTGGGGATAAGATTCTTGCCACTCTACTCATGAGAGGAGTCAAACCACCATCCGATTTTGATACATCACAATATGTCGGTACCCACACTCTTCTCACATCTACCGATCTGCAAACTTCACAAAACATCCCAAGGAATTCATATGTCCCCAAAGATGCACCCACAAAGAATTGGTATAATCCTGAGTTTGGAAACGTTGTGATACACCAAGTTGTTAGTTATCCTCGTCTCCCAACCCCAACCTCTTCACCGCAACCTGAGCATCACAACCCCTACGCCTATGACATGCCACCATATATCCCATATGTTCCACCACTTCTAGCTCAACATCCTAGTCAACCACCCATCAATGTTGGGGGCACACCTATCCTTGCACTAGTGTCACCTCCAAGATCTACACTCGGTAATAACTTACCATCACCTGTATTCCAATAGCCTCCTACTAATCCTCACCAATCCACTTCATTTCTAACACAACCACAACACACTGCTACTACTATTGCTTCATCCCTACCACCTCATCAAACACCTCTGTAGCACAACATTCCCATCCCACAAAAAAACATCTCGATTCCTATGCAACCACCACACCAGGTGACACAAACAACATTCCAACAACCATGACTGCCCCACAACGCTTCTATAGCAGTCCCATAACAACAATATATTCCATCTCGCCCATCTTACCAACAACTGCCACAACAACAACCTCCACAATAGCATATACACATTCCTACACAAACACAACATTATCCTCTTAAGAAATATCTTTATCATCCATCCAATACATACATTGCTCCATCCCATCCTAATTCCAATCCTCACCAGGTTGCTCAAAATTAAACATAGACCCAGCCACCACTTTACACAAACTCTTCATAGTCATATACCAATCCCTATCAAAAGCTATCAAATCCACAACCCCCATACATCATGCAACAGCCCACTGTTGAGCATCAATACTATCCATCCTATCACCAACAATAATAATCTTGTCAGCAGGGTGCACCTTCCACCTATCACTACCAACAACAACTACCATATCAACAAGGGGGTTCTACCTCTTTGTATTATCAAAGTCCTACACAACAACAAGGTGCTTCACCCAATTCTTATTACCAAAAATAACCACCCTACCAACAAGTAGCTTCTACCTCTTATCATCACAATCCATCATCCTCCTATCTGCCATACATTAATCCATAATCCACCTGTACCAATCAGAACCAACAGACACATCCTTATGCACCTCAACCTGCTTACGATCCAACCGTTGCAGTACCATCCTCATTATACCAACAATACCATCTGTACAATCAGCCTACTCCAACTCCTGTAGCACCTATCAACAAAGACTTGGAAGAAGTCAAGGCTGTGTTGAAGGACTTACAAGCTGGGATGGGTAAAAAATCATTCAAGTTTGAGGACATTTGTCCCTATCTGTTTGATCCCTCAATTTCCCTAGTTCCCTTCTCTAAACACTTTGAAATACAAAAAATTGCTAAGTACAAGGGAAGCAAAAATCCCAAAGCTCATCTGCAAGAGTTTTATGCCCACTGCCAAGAATTCATGCACAATGACAACTACCTCATATGATTGTTCCCTAAGAGCATACAAGGGGTCACTCTTAACTGGTTCATGGGTCTCAAAAAGGGATCCATCAAATCCTTTGCATAACTATCAGAACAATTCATCTCCCACTTATCCTTTAATCTGGAGAAGGATATTGACATGTTTGATCTCTTGAAATAAAAACAACATGATGGAGAAACCTTTGCGAGCCTTAGCCAGCTGAATGAAATCCCCACTGTAGGAAAAAGATATGGTTACATTGTTTATCAAAAATTCACATCTGGACATGGCTCACAAATTTCGACTCCACTGCATCACCACTTTTGTAGCACTAGTGGAGAACAGTCCTATCCTGGAAGGACCCCTTGTTGCCAAAGGGCAAGTCAAAATTTTCAATTCTGATAAAGAGCGGTCCTCTAGAGATAAACCTCGTTACTAGAATAAGAATAAAAATGATGTCAATGATGGTGTCACTGACACCAAACATGTCCAGGTGGCTACCACCTCACAAAATATCCTCCTCAACAACAACAGTCAATCCCAAACACCATATTCGTGCCCCAAGGAGCACCTTGTCCACCACAACAGTCAAATCAAAACAAACAAGGGGGAAATAAACTCCAGTTTACTCACTTGGGATAACCCCTTAGTGTCGTGTTTAACAAACTCCTCCAAGATAACTACCCCATCACTTATTCTGTAACCAAGCCCCTTGACGAGTCCAAGCCCAAGCCAACTTTGTTCAGAGAAAATGAGTATTGTGAATTTCACAAGATTAAAGGACACACATTGGATAAGTGCCAAAATCTGAAAACATACATCCAAAATCTCATAGATTGGGGTGAAATCCATGTGGATGCTAACACGACAACCTCATCTAATGATCAACTTCAAATATATCAAAATGCTTTTCCCAAGCATTATCAGGGTCCTAGTACATCCAACTCCAATCCTGGACCTAGCAACACCAACAACCAGAATAACAACACTAACAACATCAGTTATAAAAATGTGCCATAGAATTACCAAGGTCTTGTCACATACATAGAACAGGTGGAGCCATATGTATCCATGATACATGTCAAAGGTAGAGACCCACAATGTGTTGTTACCACTCGTCGCACCTGCATTGCGGTCCTAGCAGCCCCCACATCTACCTAGCTGCCATCTGTCAGGTCGCAATACAACAACCTTGATCACTTAGGCAAGACCTCGGCTCAGATTTCTATCTTGGATCTGCTTAAGTCTTCCCCTATGCATCAAGACATCCTAAATAAGGACTTACAGAGTACTTAATTCCCCAATGACATAGATCCCAGACAATTTCAACCACTGGTAGGAAATTTTTCCACAACCTACCAATTAGGTTTTAGTTAGAAAGATATACCATGCCTTGAATCAAGTCACAACCATCCCCTTCACCTTGAGGTTGGGGTGAATTGTCATAAAGTGAAAATAGTACTGGTAGATAATGGTTATGTCCTAAATATTTGCACATTAAAATTTATACAACAGGTGGGATACACCCAAGCTGACCTAAATAATCAAGTTATCACCATGAAAGCATATGATAACGCATAACGATATTCTGAGGGCACTATTTTTCTTCCTATTTAGGTGGGGCCCATCATGCAATATACTATGTGTCATGTTCTAGACCTGGAACTTCCATATAACATCCTTCTTGGTCGCCCATGGATTCACTCTATGCAAGCCATCCCATCAACCTATCACCAATGTCTGAAACTCCCATTTCAAGGAATGGAAGTAACTATACAAGTTGATCCTCAGTCATTTGAATATTGTCGTGCCCTCGAAGCTTCCTTTCCACATTCTCATTACTGCCCTGGGGTAGAAATGGGGGCATCTCAGACATCATATTCTCATCCATCCACCAACACCTCTTCATCCACGCCATTATCCACACCTAATTCCACCATCACTAAGGTCCAGATCATTGATAAGGGATGTGGTGAGTACGAAATGCATACAACATTAAACGTGGCAACCATGCCACCCTCACCATGTACATATGGTCAACCATCACAGTCTGTTCCAAAAGATGAAGAGAAGATAGTCACCCTCCATGCTCCAACTGTGGGGTCTAGCACTTTCCGCTCTCTTGGATTATGACAAGATACACCCGATGACGACATCAACCAGTGGGTGTACCATGAGGAACCTGAACCATATCCCCCCTTAAAGGAATACTTCCAAGAGGCATATCCTTGGCCTTCTAAGATTGCAAAAAAAACATAATTATCAGGGGGTAGGCCTTGGTGTAACAAAACAGGGTAGACGATAACCAATAGAAGCTTCTCTACGTCCGAAGAAGATAGGTTTGGGCTATGATACGAAATAGAGGGGTCCTGTAGTATCCTCTATTGCTTCTAACAATGTTAGTATAGACAACGGTTCTCTCGAGGACATACCAGAGGAGGAGTCTATCATACATACATATGATGACGTTGATCACATCAACCTCCCTTCCATGTTCGAATGCCTATCCGTTTGCACCATCACCTTATCCATCAAACACCCCGAGCTTATAGACTATGACCTACAAGGTATTGTACCTCCCAACACCTTTCCCTTAGTGGACCAATATGTAAATCTCATGGGATTGGGGGAAGATGAATGCCCCAATAGCAAAAATAAAAAGAAACAAAATCAAAATGGGTCACCTAGTGAAAACCTCCCTGAGGCACTTTGTGACTTTGAAAAATTAAAAATAAAGGGCCTATCTACTAGTGAAAATATCGACGAGGCGCTAGAAGATGGGGATGTTCATCTTCCCCTTGTAGGGACTCAACTATTTGGTGGATCATGAATCTTGATCGAAGAAACACAAGCAGTAAACTTGGAAACCGAGGAAAATGCCAAGATCACTTATGTGGCTAAAGCATTATCAGAAGAAGAAAACTCTACCATCACCAAGCTCCTTAAAGAAGGAATAATCAAATTCACCTGGACATATTCCGACATGCCCGACCTTGATCCTGATCTAGTGGTACATCACCTAGACGTCCATCTTGATGCAAAACCTGTCAAGCAGAAACTTAGGAAAATGCACCCTCAAGTGGCTTTACTAGTTAAGAAAGAATTGGAAAAGTTGTTGGAGGAAGGATTCATCTGACCAATTGACTACTTCGACTAGATCTCTAATATAGTCCCAGTTTCTAAACCCAACGGAGATATCAGAATCTGTACAGATTTCTGAGACCTGAACAAATCTTGTCCCAAGGACGACTTCCCCTTACCAAATATTGATATGCTGGTTGATCTCACTGCAAGACATGAGATTTTGTCCCTCATGGATGGTTTATCCGGTTACAACCAGACTGATATTTCCTTCGAGGATCAACACAAGACCGCCTTTACTACACCTTGGGGTATATTTTGTTATAATGTCATGCCTTTTGGCCTCAAGAATGCGAGAGCAGCGTATCAACGTGCTTTGAAATTTATCTTCCATGATCTCATCCACATAATAATGGAAGACTATGTTGTTGACCTATTAGGAAAATCAAGAATGAGGGAAGAACACCCTGCCATCCTCAAAAAGATCTTTGAATGTCTGGAACATTACAAGCTACGCCTTTGTCCGAAGAAATGTGTCTTCGGTCTCACATCCAAAAAAATATTGGGGTTCATTGTCTCCCACAGAGGAATTGAGGTCGATCCTACAAAGGTCAAGAAAATCATGGAAATACCTCCACCCCGCAATCTGAAACAACTAAGAATTCTGGAAGGTAAACTCCAATCCATTCAAAGGTTCATTGCTCAACTAGCTGACAAGTGTTAGTCATTCACACATCTCCTCAAGAAAGATATTGCATTTAAGTGGAACCCACAATGTCAGCTCAGTTTTGATCAGATCAAAGAATATTTGGCTCACCCACCTATCCTCATGCCACCTATTTCAGGAAATCTGCTCTTACTTTATATTTCAGCTACTTTCGTGGCATTGGGGGCATTGTTAGCAAAATATGACGAGTCATCCAAAGAAAGAAAAATTTATTACATCAACCGAATCTTAGTAGGTTATGAGCTCAACTATTCCCCAATAGAGAAGGCCTGCCTCATCGTAGTCTTCAACTCATAGAAACTCAGACACTACATTCTTAGTCATCCGGACAAGCTAATCTCTAGGGTTGATTTGCTTAAATATCTATTATCTAGAACAACATTGACTCACAACATGGATAAATGGGTCATTCTGCTAATTGAATTCGACATAGAGTATGTGGATTGTAAAGAAATCAAAGGAAAATTCATTGCGGATCAATTAGCAAAGGCTCCACTAGTAGATGCTTATCCTTTAGAAACAAATTTTCTAGATGAAGGGTTCTTTGTAGTTTCAGAAGCCACCACATGGACACTATACTTTGATGGATCACACACTAACAATGGATCAGGAGTAGGAGTCTTGCTCATCACCCCCCAAGGTGACTACATACCAAAGTCATTCACATTAGCCTTTCCTTGTACCAACAACATTATTGAATATGAAGCTCTTCTTATAGGCCTTAAGATTGCATTCCAATGGCATATCTCTCACCTACATGTCTTTGGTGACTCCAAACTAGTTATCAAGCAGGTCAATGATGAGTTCCTAACAAAATATGACAAGCTATTACCCTACAAATGAATGGTAGATGATTTCAAGAATTATTTCTCCTCCATCCAATCTGATCAAATACCTAGAGTACATAATAAAGCAGCTGATGCCATGACCACCATTGGTTCCCTCCTTGACATGCCCAGAGATCGTATTAAATGTGAGTTCCTCGTGGAGAAGCTATTAATCACATATGACATCCCTGAGAGTGAAATGGTATATGACATTGTAGGTCCCAAATCCCCCTAGTACCAAGATATCTACACTTATCTTCATGGCAACACCTTACCATCTGACCTCACACGTAACCAATGGAAATCCTTTATCCAACGTACAACCCATTACACCATCATAGGTGATATGCTTTATTGACATGGGTATGATGGAACCCTCCTCCAGTGTTTAAACAAGACCGAAGCCCACACCACATTGGTAAAAGTAAATATCGATATTTGTGGGGCCCATTCTAATGGTATGGACCTAGGTAAGAATATTCTCAGAGAAGGATACTACATGCCTACTATGGAACATGATTCCTTTGAGTTTTTCAAGAGGTGCCTTCCCTATTAGCAACATGTGAACCGGATTCATGCTCTTGGACAAGAGTTACAACCCATCACAACACCATGGCCATTTTCATAATGGGGTTTCGATTTGGTCGGAAAGATTTACCCTCCATCCTTCGACGGTCATACTTTTATTATCACAACCACTGAATACTTTACTAAGTGGGTGGAAGCCATACCACTCGCCCAAATTACTAGTGTTCAGATATCCAAATTCATCCTTTGCCATATCCTCTGCAGGTATGGAATCCCCTCCACCATCATTAGTGACAATAGAAAGCCATTCAAAAACAAGTGGATGAAATTCCTCTACAAGAATTATCATATACAACATCCTTGGTCTACCCCATATTATCCCCAAGGTAATGGTCAAGGAAAAGCAACCAACAAAACCTTGATTAAAATCATTAAAAGGATGGTTAACAATACTGGTCGAGATTGGCATCTCCACCTTCATCCCGCCCTTTGGGCATACTGCACTTCCATTTGCACCCCCACCAATGGCACTCCATACTCACTAGTTTATGGTGTCGAAGCTATCTTGCCGATCAAAGTTGAAATCCCATCACTTTGCATATCTTTGAAGAATCTAATTAGTGATGAAGACACCCAGGTTGCATGACTTGCTCAGTTAGAACTCCTGGATGAAAAACAGATCAAAGCCTACAACCATCTACAAGCCTATGAACATCGGCTCAAGGGTAGCTACAATAAGAAGGTCCACCCTCGCCAGTTCAATGTTGGTGACTTAATTCTTAAAGAAAATCAGCGGAATCAACAAGATTAGGATAAGAAAGGCAAGTTTGAATCAAATTGGTTAGGCCCCTACATCATCGCCACAAAATATGGTTTCAGAGCATATAGGCTATCTAAACTTGAAGGAGAGCCCCTAGAAGAACCCATCAATATCATGCATCTGAAGAAGTTTTATACTTAGGTTAGTTGGGGTATCCTTCCTGTTAAAACCAAAAAAACAAAAAAAAGTAAAAAATTATCAAAATAGAAAAAAATCAAAAAATAAAAAAAATCAAAAAATAAAAAAAATCACAAATAGTAAATAGAAATAATTCATCCTATGGTGAAAACCACCCTTGGTGGTGCCTTAGATATGTACGATTGGTGAAAACCTGGGACATGCACCATTCGTATAGGGCTTAATCATTATCTACCTTGTGTCTAGTTCCTTTATGATTTATCCATCCAAATCTCATATCCTCACCATCCTATCAATCATATCCTTCCATCCGCTTGCATCATCTGGTCGATTGGTATATTTTTGTTGAGCATTGTATGAACTTCATCCCTTATCCATCATCCTAAGCTTTTATCCTAATTTGAGCTTGTGTCATCTCATCGCTTTGGTTGTCTCCATCTAGGTTCTTTCATCGTGTCGGTCTCCATCTAGATCCCATCTTGTCCTTGGCGAACTATGTTTCACCTGTGCTTTCATGAAGGAAAGGCCGATCATTTGATATGCCCCTAGGGCTTTTTTTCTTGTGGTCTTCCACTATCCTGTCCTTCCATCTTTGGCGAACTACGTTGCCCTTGTGCTTTCACGTAGGCAAGGCCGATCATTTGATCTGCCCCTGGGGCTTTTTTTCCTGTCGTCTTCCACTATCATGTTCTTTTGTCTATGGAAAACTACGTTTCCCATGTGCTTTCATGTAGGTAGGGTCGATCACTTGATCCACCCCTAGGGCTGTTTTTGGTCTAGTTTGTCATCCTTCTATCCTTCCATCTTTGTCGAACTATGTTTCCCCTGCACTTGCACATAGGCAAGGCTGATCATTTGATCCACCCCTAGGGCATGTTTTTCCATTTGTTTTTTCCTTCATCATCTGTCTCCATGGTCCTCCTTTCGCTCTTATTCATCGTTGGTCTTTCATCCTTTTCGAACTACATTGCCCCTAAGCTTGCACGTAGGCAAGGCTGATCATTTGATCTGCCCCCATGGATTTTTTTCCTCCATCATATATCTTCATCATCCTCTTTCTGCTTTTATCCATGGTATTTTCTTGAGCTATGAGGGCTTTGTGCTTTCATGTAGGCAAGGCTGATCTTTGATCAACCCCCAAGCCCCTAGGTCTTTAGGGTGTGTCAATCTTGTGTCTTGTGTCTTGTGTTGTGTTGTTATATATGTCCTTATCTAGCTGATTCTTCACAAATGGAATCCATTCGTTTCATAAGATGTAATCAATTTTCAAATAGCTTGCATCATTATCGATCTTTTAGTTTAACATCCATCTTTGGTCTCAATAGGATGTATCCTTCCTAACAGACCACATTTACCCCATCCATCATCTTGATCTTATGACAAATGACGTTTTGAAATTGATTGCAGCCTTTTGACGCTTTTGGCTTTTGTTTATCATTTTAGCTCCCTATCATCACTTGTCAAGGCCATCATGATCTATCATATTATGGTGTTTTTTGACTAGTTTACATAGGGGCATATCTTGTTTTTTGTTTTGTTTTTTGTTTTCCTAGTTGTCCCACGTAGTACCCACCAAGACCCCTGCAGTCTTGTGTTATGCTAGGACATCCTTCAATGTTTGTGGTTATCCCAATACCTGGCCTGACCAAAGTCATCTTGACTTTGGGGTGTTGGGATGGCCTTCTTGTTTGTTGTGTTTGTTTATGTATTGGACACTGATTCACCTTGGTCCACATACCATGGTACCAGGTGTCTTATGCTATAGCAAAAATCAATGCTCCGAAGATGGAAAATTGCATTAGGATTGAATTTCATTTTCTCCTCCATTGCATTCATATATCCTCCATCTTCCCATGACTTAGGATTTTTGTTGAGAAAACGATGATTCCTTCCATCTCCCCCTTTCCCCTTAGGATTCCTATGGTTGTTGACAGGTGCAACTACACACCTATCATCTCCTTCGCTTCCACCCTAGTGCAAGCCCTTATTTGTTAGCACTTAACTGCATTCTCATTCCGTATTTTAGGTTCACTAAGTTGCATTACATCCCATGTGCATAATCATTTTAAGTTATGTAGGTTAATTTTAATTTATACATCTTAAAAGTCATTTCATTAGTAATTCATTCCTTAACATATTCACTTTAGTTCATATCATTAACATCTCCTATGCATTTGCATCACATATTATCAGGTTCATTTCCACATCCATAACATCATAAAACATCATGAATATCATATCATATCATATCATATCATATCATTTAAATAGAAATAACCATAATCCATCCATCACATCCTACATCATAGGTGTTAGACATCATACATATCATAATCATACATCCATATAGGCATAAACATAAATCATTATAGGAATATTCATACATCACATCATAATTATCATCCATCATAAAACCATAAACATACACATGCATAAATAAATAATCCTTCACATACACATCATATAGTGTCAATAAGGGCGCTCACATATCATATCAAAAATAACAAAAATACAATGTCTATCACATCATCCATAATAATGTCTATCATATACATCACAATACATATCCATTGTATGTCATCAAAAATAAAGTACAAGTACAGAGTTGGGGCTCCGCTCTGATCTCTATTGCTCTATACGGTATCCCATCCTGTACCTATCAATAGCCGAGATCCTATACCTTTGATCCTCTAAACCATGAGTTGCCTGCATTTGATCTTTGTGGAGACTTTGGCACTGGCCCCCTACGTGGGGGTATCTCTCTCATGCTACTCTATCCCTAGGTATGCGTTCCTATTGACTGGGATGGCACTAGCATCTTTGGCAGTTCTCAAACATAGACGGGTACCCGTTGTACTAGATCCAACATAACTGAGTAATAGGCAGACATATAGTAGCTCGCCTCTCTCATATACTCCTCCCAATCTCCCACTTGTTGTCTGGGTGAGTCTCACCTTGTCCTATATATGTCCCAAAATTCGCAAATGGATCTCCTCTCCTAAGCCCATGCACCCCGTGCTAACTGTAGATGCCCAATCTTCGATCCCATCCATGAAACCTACTCCAGGGCTCTGTCCCTCTCCTCCTGCATATCCTATACCTACGCCTGTAGTATCTGACCCCCCTCCCTTGTCTCACCACCCTGTGTTGCCTATGCCTTCCCTTACACTGCATCTCTCTCCATAGCCTATACCTATGCCACTACTGCATCCCTCTCCCCCTACAGGACCTACACCTATGACTGTAAGGAATCCCTCTTGGTCTCCATCACCTGTACCTGAGCCCTCATGGTATCCTCCCTCTCCTGCATCAATCACATGTCTCCCACAGTCTCTTCTGCCACCTCAACCCTATTGCGGAGCTCATCTCGCTCTTATCTCAACTCCCTCCTCTCTGTCGGTAGTCCCTCTACCTGCCTCCTCAGGTCCTCCATATCCCTCTCTACCTCTTCTAGAGCCTCTGCTAGTATCTGCTTTGTCCCCCCTCCAGACTCTCGCTAATCCCCTACCTACAATATCATTACGGTAGCCTCTAGTCTATCTCTCTACCATCTTGTTGACTCCCCTGCCTCATGTAACCTCGATACCTCTCCCTCCAAACGAGTCACTTCTGCTTGTAACTCACTCGCCTCTGATCATAGCTCATCTATCTCGGCTCACAGTCTCTCTCCCTCCCTCTGCATCTTCATTTCATGATGCGACACCGCATCGACCAACACTTGATACTTTCTCTCACTCTCTGCTAGCTGGGCTCGCAACACGAGCACCTCTGCCTCCAATCTACTCCTCGTTGCCTTTGAATCTCTCAACCTCTGCTCAATGATATGTAATCTTGTCTCAGATCCTCTCAATCATGCAGTCAGATCCTCTACTATTGGCGGCATAATAGATAATGGGTGAATATCATGTACCTCCATGTCCATCTCCTCCACCCCTCCCTCATCTCCTATGTCCATCGCCTCTACATCATGTCTCTCCTCCTCGAGCTCAACCTGCACCCTCCATCTCCTCCTCCTCCTACCTAGCCTCCGCTGACCTCCTGCCTCATCCTCCCCCTACCCTACCTCCTACGGTTCTACTGCTCTAGCTGCCTCTGGCACTCTCCTCTATCGTCCTCCTGCTCTGTCGTCCTCTTGCTTTGCTTGTCTCTAGATCTCTCTGTTGACCTCCACCTACTATAGCTTCCCTTGGCTACTCCCCTCCTGCTATGACTTCCCTTGGCCCTCTCCTCTGCTGCCCTGCCAGCCTCTGGATCTCTCCTCAGCCTCCTCCCTCTCCCTCTCCCCTATCCTACCAATCCGACATCATCCTTTAGTCTGAAACCCTAATGCCTCCCTGATCGACACCTCCGATCTAATCCGTATAGGTCAGTGTCATTCAAAACATGATACATATCTCACAGTGATCCGTGCATCTACTAGCCCTCCTTGGCTACTCCACCAGTGTCACCTAGTGCTCCCATGCAAACTCTTCCGAAATTGACTCCCCCCATGGGTGCTCCCATGTAATTTGTCTGAACCTATCAGGTGTGCTTGGGATATCCTGTATCAACCCATACTACCTCGTAACTCGGTCTAGCCTCTGTGACTCCACTATTAGAGGCTCCTTCCCAACTATATAACATCGAGTCATGAAGAATCCTCTGTGTCTATCCTCATCCTACCTCCACTTGGTCTGTATCATATACGGCCTCCACACTATATCCTCCTCCTCCAAGTCATCAAATAATCTCCTTCATCCATCTAAATCTCTTGAGCCCTGATACTGCCAAACCCAGTCATAATCTACTCTGTACCAATAAGCCACTGACAATGTCCTATCCTCCTAACCCACTCTCACCACATCTGGCCTGTACACATTGATGTGCTCCCAGGCCCATACTTGAAGTAATGTCACATGATACATGCTGAGTCCCTCTAGGTAGCAGACCATGTGCACATCTTTGTACAACTGTGCAAGCATGCATGGACCCCATGCGAACTCTTCATCCCTCCCCTCGACAATATGACAAATAACCTCCATGTAGCCAAGACTACAAAACTGACTGCTCCTATCGGGTATGAGTATCTCACTGATCAATCTGCATAGGTATAAGAGCAGTGGTGGTACTCTCAATCCCAAGCATTTATCCACATCTAGCCCCTTCTTCTGGACAGATAGGTCCCCTCATCCAAATAGGACCCACACGGTCTGATCTAATGCCTTTGCCTCTGATCTCGTCTCACTCACCATACACCCTGCTATGGGCAGCCTCAATATCTGCCAGACATCCTCTAGTGTCACTATCATCTCCCCTATTAGAAGATGGAAAGTGGAAGTCGCTGAATCCCAACACTCGATTAGGGCTATCAGCATCGCTCGATGCGCCTTGATAGACAGATACCCCAACATATGCAATAGCCCTGCCTAGACCAGAGCCTGATGATCTACTCCCATTATCGCCCATCACGTCGCCTCCATCACCTTAGACCTCCTCTCTCATGTCTTCAAGCTATCGAATCGCTACAACCATACCACACAACTTATCAGTCACCGAATCCTTGCCCCAGGTTCCTTTTCACACTAACTTTTCCTAACACTCCTTGGGATAACTTTCCTAAAGTTTTCCCCCTTTATAATCTTTTTCTTTCTAAGCATTTTTTCTCTTTTCATTCTATCTTCTTCCTGGCCCACCCTTTCACGCCCTTGGCATTATCCGAGTGCAGCCGCGCCTCGAGTGGGGTCGTCGCCGCCCCGCCAGGATGGGGCTGCCCCAGCCGGGGCAGGACCACCCCTTCCTAGGGCAAGGCCTCCCCAACCGGGGTGGGACCACTCCTCTAGAGCAGGGCCGCCCCTCATGGGGGCATGACTGCCTATCATCTGGGCGCGACCGCCCTTCCTGGGGCACGACCGCCCTTGTGTGGGCAGCCAAACCCTAATTTTTTCTTCTAATCTAATGTTTTTCTCCCTAAAACCCTCTTTCCCCCCCACGTCATTATTTGGCGTTTCTTCCTATTTGGTGGGCGAAATTGATTTTCGTCCTCTACCCATTTTTCTAACCTACCCCTACTCCCAAACCCAGGTTTTCAAATTGCATTTTAACTCCAAAATAAATCATAAAATGCTAGAAATCACAAAGAGGGTTTTGCACCTAATCTGGCGTGGGACTGTGCACTCGATGTAGAAGCTCTGCACCTCGTCTCCTTGGTGGATTATGGCATCATTGTAATCCTCTAAAATCTTCTCTCTCCTTCTCTCTCCTCTTCTCTCCTCTCTCTCTCTTTCAACTGCCAATTGTGCAAATGAGGAATAGTAATTCTAAAATTACTATTTAAACCTTCCCTCTTTTTCCCCTTTTCAAAATAGAGGGTATTTTTTTCCCTTTATTTAACGTTTTCTCCTCCAATTAATCCTCTACCTTCCTGGGGCCACCATTTGCACCCTGTGTGTCCATTTGAATCTGTTCAAAAGCTATTCTTCATGGTTTTTTGAGTTCTATCCAATGGTACCTTCCATTTCTTCATATCGAGAAGTCACCTGGGGCCCCTTTTTCTTCCCCTACCACTCTCTTGAGGGGACATACCCTACCATATTCATGAATACCTCTTTCTTGGTCATTTTCCCACATGATTGGGGCATCTCCTTTCACTCCCCTCCCATGCTGGGGCATCTTTTTTCTAGTCGCTTCCTCTATAGAGTCATCTGCATTTTATTTTTTCTTCGAAATACTGTTATTCTAACAATATTTCAAAGAGGGGAAAAATGTAGACATCCAAATTTGACCACTTCCATATGGTCAAAATCCAATCATTTACTTGTCTAATTTGTCTATATTAATTAAATTACATATTTAATTAATATTGTCTCATTTTCTAAGGTTCCTAAAAGTATTTAATTAAATACTTTATCCTTTAACATTTCATCTCTTAATTAAATACATGTATCAATTTATTTAATTTAGTCAATTATCTTATTCAATTTTAAATTCATTATTTCTCTCTCCTTGTACCATCCTCCATAACCTTTTCATTAATATGGGTTAATCTAATTAATCCTTCATTAGGATGTGCATATCCTTAATCAAGATTAATGTCACATCCTCCATATTTAGCCACTTGCCTCTAATCCTCATTAATTTTCTTAATCACCTGTTTGCACAACCTTAATCTTAATCACTTACCTTTTCTAGCATGTCCTTAAGTCAACCCTTCATGGTACTTACCTTATTTGGTTTGACCTCTTCCCCATGTGAATTAAAAATTCACACTTATTCCCCCCATGCATTTCTCTTCCCCATGACCTCTCAAAGGTCATATCAAGTACATGGGACAAAGACCTCCTTTTGGAGGACCTTGTCTTATCCATGGGTTTCTTCCAAGCTTGTGAATTTTAAATTCACTTTTATTTCTCCAATGCCCTTTCAAATCCCCATGGTGACAAGAGTGGACTTTCTAAAATTTCTCACTTGTCACTTTCAGCCCCACTTGGGGACAAGGAATCCCTTTTTAGGGAAATCCTCTTCAATCCCAAGGTACTTGCAAGTACCTTGGGACCACATGGCCTTTTCCATGTCACTTTGTACTTCTTCCATTTCACCCTCCACATGGAAAGATGTGAGGGCTTGTGAGTCCTCAACTCACCATAACCCTTCATCTTGTACATGGTGGATCAATCTCAGCCGTCCATTTTTCTTTAAATGGAGGGCCTTGGCCTCAAGTTAGGGGTTAAGATTTATGAGGATTTTCAAGAGTTCTAAGATTGTTAAGCCATTATTGCATAGCCATTATTGGAGCATTCAACCCATTAGCATTCTCACCTACCATCTTCCATCATTCGACGACCTCCATTATTAGAAAATTGCCATCAAGGAGCATACATCAAGAGCATCTTCAAGGGCCAACCACTTCATTAAGCTAAACAAGTGAAAGGTATAATATTTATTGTTATTTTATTATTGTTTGTTTAGTTTCAACTAGGCCTAATCGTTGAGGTGTTGTTGTGTTTCCTTTTTATTGCATTCATTTAGTTTTGCATTTTAGAGTAAGGATTTTCACTACACACAACAGTAAAGCAAAAAGGACAAATCAAATACAAATGGATACCACAGAAAAATAAAGAAAATGATCCCTCCAAAACTCCATTAGTCAAAGAAACTATGGGGAAAAATAAAAAAGGGAAATGTATCCATCAAAAGAATCCTCAAATATAGAAGTAGACTTATCAAGCAAGGAACAAATTATATCCAATGGTTGGTCCTAATTCCATGAAAAACTCCATTCCCACCCATCGTTTCTCATTTTCCCAAGTTTGGAGAGTCAATGGTTCCAAACCATCGACTAATCCATCTCATATTCCTTCATGCATGACACTATACACTCAAGTCATGATATATAATTCTCACATTGATCATGTGTTGGTAGCTACTCTTCATCATAAGGATTCTAAAGGCACTCTATCATGATGTGCGCACATGGATGAGGATAATTCTAGTATCCACAAGACAGATCAGAGTTCTCAAAAGTTGCATTCAAGTGCTTGTGTCTTAGCAAAGAATATTCTTCAAGAAGGATATGATTGGCATGCTATGATAGTTGCCTCTACATCAGTACCACCAAGTGGTTCAACATTAGGGTAAAATTTCTAAAAAATCAAAATATCAAATAATCAAGAAAATATTAAAAATAAAAATCTTCCTCCAGTGAAAACTTTGGTGGCGCTTTGGATAAGTACTATGATGAAAACTTAGAAAACATGTGTCAAGAGTAGAATTGAGAGTCTACATGATCCTTCTCAGAAAGAAGTATCTCATCCTTGTCATGATCAAGCCAATGTTCCCTCCATCCATCCAAATCCATCTATTATCTAGATACTCTAGTTTATCTTGATCTTGACAAAGATTCAACGTATACTTCAACTCTACTCATGGAATTTTTTTGATAGGATCTTTACCATTTTATCTCATGAAGTCCCATAGCCTATATCTATAATGATAAAACTCTATTGAACTCTTTGCATCTACATTACCTATCTTGGTTTGTCCATTGAGCTATGAAGCATTACTAGAGACTGGGGGTAGGTTATTTCACTCTTGTTTTCAAATAACTCTTGATCCATGTCTTATACCTCATAGCGTGATATCAACATCATGATCTAGGTATTGTTTATCTCAAAATCTCATCAAAAATCCCAAAAACATTCATAAAACCTCATTGAAAATATAAAAAAACTTGCAAAATCAAACAATCCAAAAACATCAAAATATTATACGAGTAAATCCAAAAATATTCAAAAAGTTGTAAAAGTAAAAAATCTAAAACATCCAAAGTCACACCAAAATCCCTAAACAAGTCAAAACATAAAATAAAAATAAAAATAGTACCTTGTCGAACTACGAGTCTCTGAGATTGAATGTAGGCAAGGCCATCATTGATATGCCCCTGAGACACCCTAGGTTGGTCCTTTAGGAGTCCGTCATAATAAACTGACAATCCATCAATTGTTCATATCTCATCATTAAACTAGTCAAAGTCAATCAAACTACGTGGTCTTTGCATGTATAACATAGGAAAGTCTCATCTTTGATAAGCCCCTGTGGCCCTAGGTTAGTCCCGCTTAGGTCTTGGTCAAAACTCAAAAAACACAAAAACATTTAAAAATGTGAAGACCCAAAAATATTGGAAAACTTCAAAAATCCTAAAACAGCGTCTGTAGACACTAAAAATTGTCCCAGGTTTGCGATTTCTAAATTCTCCATCATTTCCCCTTTTGTTCTTGATAATTAAATAATTTTAATTATTTAATTATTTTCTAGAGTCATAATTCTTCTATTAATTAAATAATTTTAATAATTTTATTAATTCATTTTCTTTTATCTTTATTCCTCCTTGATTAATTAAATAAATTTTATTTATTTAATTATGCCACTAATTAAGTCCTCTTCTTTCTAAAATTAAATAAATTCTTATTTATTTAATTTTTGTCCACTTTCCACTATAATTAAATAATTATTTTTAATTATTTAATTATTCATTAGCCTTTTCTCTCCTGAATTTTATTTATTTTGGTCCACTCTCTAAAATTTTGAATTAAACCATTATATTTAATTCAAAAGATTCCCTTTGTCACATTCTTCTATAATTATTCATTAGCCACCTAAATTAAATCATTTTTATTATTTGATTTCTCCTATCACCCCTTTGTTTGTGCTCATTTTAAATAAAATTATTTATTTAAAATAGTCCCACTTTCTAATTTCCCTCTTTTCAGTAAATAATTCAAATTAATTATTTGCTATCATGTGACCCCACCATTTGAATTAAATTTAATTTTTAATTCAAAATAGTCTTTGTCCTCCAAAAATCAAGTAATTTCTATTATTATTTGATTTTCCAACCACCTCTTTTTCTGTGCCAATCTTATCTCTTGTCACATGCATTATCAACCCTTGATTTGATTTTCTAAAAATCAATCTTGTCCATTCATTTCAAATTTGACCTAATATTGCCCTAACTCTAATTGTGGGTTGTTATATTGGATCTTGTCCATTGATTCTAGGGCACTTGTTAACTTTTAATCTTGACTATTCACACAAAATTGCATTTTCTATAAAATGGCAATTTTGGTCTCATTTTGTGACTTTGCAACCTCATGATCTTGCAATCTCATACTCTTGCACTCTTGTCATTTTGTCATAGGCATATTTGCATTTCATTTGGCACAATTTAGACATATTTAGAGGCTTACTAGTTGCATTATAGCATAGTATTGCATGTAGTTACTCAAATCCTTCAACATTTGCTTAGGGCTTGTCATTGTCATTAGATTGCTCATCATAAATCTGAGGGAAACATCATTTTTTCAGCGAGTTGAGAAGGTATAATGAAGGTCAGCCATGGCGGATGAAGACATTTTGGTAAGATTGTTTTATTTGTTTTCATTTTATTCCTTTGCACTTCATTATCGCTTTGGGGTTTTCATGTTTTGTATTTGATTTGCTAACCTAGGAAAATTCTCTTAGTTATAGCCTCAAATAATCGAAAACCTAAAAAATTCACATAAATATTCAAAAAGACCAAAAACAATCTCAAAACATTATAAAACACCAAAAACATTGAAATGTTAAAAAAAATGCCAAAACCCTCCATCCCATTTCACTTTCACTCACGATAATTTCATTCATAATAAATCAATTTTCACACTCACCCTTTGGTAACACAAATGGAAAACAAGTACAACAATCAACAAAATTAGAACCTTTAAACACAACAATAAAACTCTTGATCATTATCAAACATGTCAATCAAAACTTATATCAATGGCCTTTCAAACAACCTATCAACCCACCAACATCTGATAACATGTCCTAGGATACATCCTTCCTACAATGGGCATTATCATTGGCAATCACTTTGGATACTTATCCTGGAAACACATTACACCTTTGGCAAGAGATATAAATAACATTGACTATTTGTTTTTTTTATCTTGTCTTATGATTTATCTTGTTGACCCATTCCAAGGACCTCTCTATGATTTTAAAACAATTTAGAGAGAAAGGAATGGGGCATCAATCATTATCTTGTTTTTGTTGTGCTTGTGGGATATTCTTTCAAAATAATTTTGGCGCATTCTTGCTTAGTTGCGTGTAGGGAGGTCATTTCGAATAGATTGTTGAATATTGTGTATGCTTCGGTCTAAAATATTCTTAACTTCTAAACTACATTCCAACGAAGTTTCCTTATGTCAAGGTGTGAGCAAGGATCATCCTATATTTTTGTAGAGTCAAAGTCCATAACACTAGATACACCATCCTAGTTATCAATACCTTGATGCATGTGTCTATGTGTTATATCAAAAATTAGGAATGATGTAGTATCCCAATCTTGGAAGTGAGCATATCATCTCTCTCATCACCATATCTAATAAAGTCTCAAAGACTCATAGGCTTGTTGGACTTTCAAATCAATCTCGAAATCAATGGTTAATCCATCTCATTCTTCCATCCATCTTATTTTTCTTATTCTTCTATTTTTACTAGCAGTTCTATCCAAGTGTCAAATATGTGTGATATATCAAAATATACATGAGGCTACCCATGGTTGATGACTATCTATACGTCATAAAATTTGTCTACATCAAACATCTGAGCTTTCTAAGAAATATATTTTGTCCTCTTTTAGTCGACCTAATGTTGAATCTTTGTCATGAGATTAACTCAAAATTCCAAATTTTTGCCCGATCTCTCAAGGGGGAAGGGTACCAACTTAATTCCTTTCATTGGGGTTATAGTGGGGCATCTAAAAAAATAGGAATTTTTTGATCTGAGCGACAACATTAATCCGAAAAGTATTAGTCTTTGAACCAATGTAACATGTACCTCACTTCAAAGAGGGGCAAAACGTAGACACTTAAAAATGTCCTGAATGGTATTACACACTTGAATCTGATCATTGACATCATTTTGTCCTCGATTCCATCCTCTTTTTGCTTGTTTAATTAAATAAACCTAGTAATTTAATTAAATGCATCATTTTTATCTATTATCTAGTTGATCTAATTAGGTTAATTCACCCCCTTTCACCTTCACCTCTCATCCTATTTAATTTAATAAACCAAATTATTTAATTAAAACCCCCTAAGTCTTCTCATTTAATTAAATAATCCTAAATTATTTAATTATATGTCATTTGCACCCTCCTCTCATCAATAAATTAATTATTTAATGGATATCCCCATATTCTTGAAATTGCACAATTAAAATTTAGTTTTAATTACTAAATTGCTAATTTTCTTCACCCATCCACTTGCATAGGAAATATTCTAAAGGAATATTCTCCTATTTGGCTCCAAAAAGGGAATGATTCTTTTCAAACAAACTTTGTAACAAACTTTCAAAGTTGTTCCAAAATGTGTTTGTTTGAATCATTTTGGTCCATTGATGCTTCCTTGATCCATGTGATCTTTGATTCTCATCCATTGATGAGAATCCTTGATCCATGCCTCCCCCCTTCATTCAACATTGACCATTGATCAATCAAATTGATTTAAGCCCTTGATTCTTCATTTTCTCTCCTATAAATACTTCACCATTTGGAGAGAAATGGATCCATCTTTTGATAGAAAGGTTATGCTATTGAAATTTATACTCACTTGCATCCATATTTAAAATTTGTTAATCATTTTAGATTAATCTTCATCCATATTAGCTTAAGCATCCATTAATGGCTTCTATTTTAGTTCAGCTTACATCCATTGTTAGCATAGTTTGCATCCATGACTTGCATTTTTGAACTTTGTTTCCATTTAGCATAGATTGCATCCATCTCCATCAAGAATTTTAGCATTTAACACTCATCTTCATCATCTTAAACTAGTTTTGCATCCATGTTTCATTCATATTTCATCAGTTTTCATCAATAAAATCGATTGAAACAACTCATATTATCCAAGGGATTGGGAAAGGGTCACCATTCCACATCAATGCGACACCAATCCCCCAATGGGATAAGATTCAAGGTCTTAGAATAGGTTTCCATTATGTTTTTCGTGTTTTTCATGTTAGTTTAATGGGTTCTTAGTCTTTGAAATTTCAAATATCTCATTGGGATCATTGCTTAGGGGATTATATATGGTTTAAATTCATTTAGATGTAACATATTTAGTTTGTACTATGACTTTGGTCACAAAAGGGAGCATAAATTAAAATATTACATTGGATAAATAATCAAAAGCTTGTGACAAGCGAGGCTTTTAAAAAATTGAGGGATTAAGACATGACCACATCTACAATCTAGTCCACTGGTAAAATCTATCTTAGGTAGTAGCATGATTTTTTCCAATATAAAATTGATCTTTTATTTTTGAAGAAAATACTTGATTAACACATATGTGTATAAGAAAAACTAACCGGTGCTAAGAAAAACCTTTAAGAGTTTGTTTTGTGAGTGTTAAAAGTATAAGAATCTCTTGTCCTTGAGTTAGTTCCTTAAGTTGAATTACTAGTAGTGAAAAAAAAATTGTGGTAATGAATGCTACTATAAGTGGTGGTAATGAATATTGATGATTTGATCATTGAATGTTGTTACTACTCAATACAAACGAGTGTGTGACTATGATTAAAAGATGTCTTTAGAGAGATTTGATTATGAATTTGAAAACTAATGTGATTTAATTATTGCTAATGTTTGATGCTAATAGATGATGATTGATGCATTAATCTTATAAAAATAGGCACTCTTGAGTTTTTGATACTCTCTAACTATGATGAAATGCCTCTTATTCTAATGATGGTGTCCTAGGATGATGCAATTTTAATTTTTTTCACCCATACTAAAGGGTAACCATCATATCTTAGGATTGTTGGCCTTAAAAATATATATTTTAATTAAAAGCACGTAGTTTTCATAGTCCATGATAATGAGTGCTTAGATTTTGGTTTGTAACTGTGTGTGATTTTTTAACATCGACATTTCAGATGAAACTCCATCATCCATCATCAGGATTGCAAAAAGAGAAAAGAGTCAATCTTGATGATGGATCATGGAGTTTGATCTAAAACGTCGATGCTAAAAATCACACACAGTTACAAACCAGAAATCTAAGCACTCAATTTTTTTAATGTTGAATATTAAGGTCAAGATCAAGTTTGTGATCTACCTTAGGGGACATTATTGTGCTCATGTATAGCATAAAAAATGTAGGGTGCTAGGAGCTAAGTAAAGTATTTTTTGAGATGAATGATTTTGCATATCAAAGTGTTAAAAACTAAGTTATGTTCTAAGATAGAGGATTTTACACACTAGAGATTTACTTTTAGACTTGGGCTTTGTGAATGTGTTAGAAGGACCAAATTATATGATAAAATCATACACAAAAAATTACATAAAATAATGTAAGTCATAAAAACGAAAGGATGAAGTTTACACTTTTCTCCTCTATAATCATAACAATATGAAACTAAAGATTTATACCTACAATTTAAACAATCAATTTCATACATATCTTCTCCCTATAGCCAATGCCTTTTCATAAATGAAAATTTGAATTTTTATAAGGTAAATACATATCAATTTATTTGTAAATGCAAATATAACCTCTATACATCAAATAAAAATGTTGGATGAGGACTTTTTAAATAAATAAGATTACAATTAATTTAAATATAGTTTATTACCATAGGTAGCTAGTAGATTGATTGAGAATCACTAAGTATTTTCTAACTAAAGGTCGATGATTTAAATCTTGCACCTTCGGGGTTGACCTCACTCTAGCTAGACTTTATTGAGAAGAGATGGGTTTATAGTGGTTGTTGATTAGAATATAAACCTAATAGGTTGTGATGTTAGATGAAGGCATTATGGTTCTAGGTGCTAAAGTCAAACTTTTCACCTTGGTTAAGATAAATTAAAGATTGTAATTGATTTCTCCATATAACCAAAAATAAGTGTTTATTCAAAATTTTATTTAAAAACAAATATACATAAGTGTTTATCTCCCACAACGTATATAACTAAAGTTATAAAACTTTCAAAAAAATATAATAAATTTTAAATCAACATTTTAGATTATATTATATAATCTAATATATAAATAAGAAAAATAAATTGTAAAGAATACAAAATACTAATTACTTGAATAATATTTAAATATCTAATAATTTTTTTTAAAAATTAAAAAATTAGAGACATTAGATTTCCACATTCCATATTGACGAGAGAGCTATTATTTTAGATTTAACTGTGTGGATTTATTTGCATCAACATTTCAAATCACACTCTGCGATCCATCATCATGATAAAAAAGAGAGCTAAATGAGAGAAAATAAAATAAATTATAAATTAAAGGTTATATTTTAATTAGTTAAGTACAATAGGTGTAGTTGATGATACGTTTCTTGATTGTTATCCATGAAAGTTTAAATATCTTCGAAATGCAATATATAAGAGATGATGACATACATAATTATACCCTACAATATTACTGAAATAAAGCGAAAAAAGTATCAACTTAAACTCGGACTTCTATAACAAATTAGGAAAACAATCTAACTGCGGTCCTCCTTCCTATTATCTCCCCTCTCTCTTTTTAGCTCTTCTTGGTCTGCAACTAATCATTTTTCTCTTTAACTCTTTCTTATCGTGATGATGAATCACAAAGGGTGATTCAAAACACTGATTAAAAACAAAAACACAATCAAATTGAGAAATTATTGATAACAATAAGATAGATTGTATATCTTTAATTAAAACAATCTAAATTTGTCATAAAACCTTCCGACAAAAAATAAAATTTAAAATTTAAAATTTCTTACCTACTCCAAAAAAAAAATTAAAAAAAAATCAAATAATAAATATCCTTATAATATCAAATTCCAATCTATGGTGAACTTACCTTGGGGCAGGTAGTTTCTAAGGTGGCTTACTTTTGAAAGCACATGCCCTACACATAGACAATATCTTAGTTGAGAGATACCCATCTAAGTTGTTACTTGTCCCTTTCCCAATCCTTTATTGCATGCCACCCAAAAATCATGGCTGTCTATTAAAAAAATCCGTCTCATGACATGAAATAAGATATGCTTAAAAACGTGCCCTATGGGGGATTTAGAGAGTTTAACATTCGTTATCTTACCTTAAGATGTCGGCAGTTGAGAGAGACATTATTATTACTTAGATATTTTCTAAAAGCAATCAACGTGAAAAACAGAGACTTCATTTTCACTCAACCTTTTTAAAAGCATTTTCATACCCTACCAAATTCAAAGTTAAAAATGGTGGCATCTATTATATGTGGTCTTAATGTCTCAATGTAGTATGTTTTTTTTCTTCTTTGATGTTTTATCTATTTGCTGGGTCAAACTTTTGGATAGATTGACTTTAGGGTTGGAATTAAGATTCAAAGACAACACACAATGTGTATTTAGTCAATATAATGATATAGATTTAAATTTTTAAAAATTAAAATGTGTTCTAATTATTTTTCTTTAATATCACAAATGAATTAATTACACATAAAATATTATAATATAATCATATTGTACAAATGAATGTCAAGTTGGTTCATGATGATTAGTAGAAAAGGGCAAGAAAGTTAAAAAGTGAATTTATATTTAAATTTAAGGTTCATTCCCAAACATTGTGTGATAGATCTTGAGTGGCTTCAAAATGAACCACATAGATAAACATGCATGGAATTAGGTGTAAATGAGAAATGTAAATGGGAATTGGTGTAAGTGGGAGTAAATGGAGATAGATAGTGATAGGTCATAAGCCAAACTGACACACAAGTGTGTTGCTTGTCAATATGTAATTGCATTTAAGACATTCTACCAATGTGTGCACAAAACTAAATGGGAAATATATAGATATACAAATTTCACTATTACATTTTTCCCCCTCTTTGATTTGTGTGCAAATCTAACATGAGCATGCAATTCAAAGCATATGGGCATTCACAATCAACATGATAAGTAAATATTTTAGACAATCGTAAAAAGGATTAGGATCCATAGGAAGTAATAGATCATTCTCGAGTTCTTCATGTATTTTCCTTGGTATGAATGTTCAATCAAAACCTATAAAACAACAAATGATATGAATAACTTGTGTCACAACTAAAATAGACATACATATCAAGCTAGTTCAACTATCTACAAAAAGTGAGTAGAGAGAGAAGGGTTAGATATTCTACCTATATAAAAAGTGATACAATAATAGCTACTCAATATGACAATATGATATGTCACATTCAATCTTACCATGTGATAAGAGTATTCCATGTGAAAAATGTGATATGATAGATTTGATATGGCCATGTAGTGCTACTCCACCTATTGTGAAAATGCAAGAGAACTTAGCTTAATGTGGGTATGTAACGTGATAAATAGTCGTCTAAATATGATGATGAATTGCCATGTAGCAGAAGTCACTATTTTAAATCTCAACCATAAGAGCATAAGTGATAACATATGCCCCCTCCAATTACTTGCATACATAGTATACAAGGAATTGAAGGAGAGGGGAAAATGGAACAAAATAATGATAATGATAAAAAGCATGGACAATTAAATAATCTATAATCATGTAGGTACATATAGCATGATATATCATGTAAAAACATGTAATGACTCGTAAGACCATCATGTGACAAACAATTGACAAATATTATATAATAAGCATGTAAACATGTGACATGTAGAATCATAATTCAACATATATCAAAGCATCATGTTACCCATAGTATGAGAAAATCATAAAGGAAAAGATGAACCTAATGGCCAAGTATAGATCTTGTAAACACACCAAGAATGTAAATTAATCAAATTAGAAGCATATAAGTACATAAGATATGTGATTAAATCAAATGATAAGCATGGTTGTAAATCATAAGATAAGTATGTGAGTTTAAATAAGTAGGGTATAATCATGAAAGTACATATAAAAATGATTGCCCCCAATGTGCGTAATATGATAAGATAAAAATGACTATGAAGGCAAGATAAGAATGCCAATGGTATAAGCACATGAAAAGGATTTCCAATGTGTAATAATAATATGTAAGAATGATATAGATCATATGGTATAGTAACATAAGCATGAAGCACATCCATGCCAATGTCATAATAAAAAACCAACAACCATAGAATCACAATAAGTATGAGATGAGTAAATGTAGGTCATGGTAAAGTATAAAAATAATAGTATTCATGGAATATAGAAGATATCATAAGTGTGTGGCATATATCATGAAAAATATGTGTAGACAAGAAACATGTGAACACTCAAAGTGGGAAAATGGAAGATGGGCAATGATTAAAGTTAAACTAAGAATATGTAGAAATAAACAAGGAAACATAAGCAAGTGAGCAAAAAATGACATATGAGAAAGTATAGGTGTTGTGAATATAAATTTCCCCAAGCTCCCTTCGGGTGATTTTTATTTTTGCCAAGTACCGGCCCGCGCCCCATTTACTGAAAATCATCGGGCTCTTTTTGCAAAAGCTTCATCTAAGTGCTGCCATGTGTCCGCCAGACACTCTTTGCAAGAATTTTTCCTTCACTCTTCCAACGGTTCTCGCCACGCCTCCACGTGTCAACATCGCGCACACTTCAAGGCTCCTTCCCTTCGCTTCCCTATCGGGCCCTGACCGCGTGCCATGTAGTATAGGTCCACATACACTTCTTGGCAGCCCCCACCAACAATGCCATTTGAAAAGAAGACCTCCACGTGTCTTCACTGCACAAGATTTCATCGCAGAGAGGGAATAATGAACGACAGGCCCCGACCTATTGCCACGTGGATCTTCTGAGGACTTCATCATGCAAGAGTAGTGAACAAGCAACATCCTCACCATGACTGCCACGTGTTCTTACTTTCATCATGAGTGAGCGACACATGTTGACACTCTGTTCTGTTGGGACCACTACCATCATTCACAAGGGATGCATCTAGCTTAAGGGCGACTACGTTCATGGCTCAAATCTTTTTTGTTGCAATGGCCTAAGGGAAATCATTGTTGTGGGCATCATTGCTTATGATCTAGGATCTTTTCTGTTACTAGCCCTCTAGGCGGTGGGATTTTGCCCTATAAATATCGCTTCTTCTTTTGAATAAATGTTCAAAATTTATAGAAAGATTTTTGGAAAGACACCAGGCCTCTGTATTATTTTAGATTATTGCATAAGATTCACAAACTATGCCATTGTTCGACCTCTCTATTTCTTGAACTATTTGATAAAACTTTATACTGTGCCATCTTTGTATTGAGTAATTTGTTCGCAGACTTCTATAATTTTAATATAAGCTTACTGATTCAAACCATGTCTTTGAATCTTCTTTTCAGTAAATATATGGAAGTTATTTTATGTCATTGATTGAGTTTTTCAGTTTTCCATTTTGATTTATGTGATTCTAGGACATAGCAGATTGTTGAACGACCCTTAAATTATATCTAACAGATAGGTTTATCGTGCCCATATCTACTTCTTGGCCCATCGCCTTAGATTAGATTTAATTTTACATGTATTTCCTTCTACCCTTTTCAACCCTCCAATTACAGACAAATCCAACTTCTTTAAAAACTTGGAGGCCACTCAGTTTAGCGCAATAGGTCCCCCTTTAAATGAGTTTCCCATAAAGGGTTGTTAGCTTGTCAATTTTTGGTATCAGCAGTTTTTATTTTTTCTGGCGCGCTCAGTGGTACTACTTAAATGTACCTAAATCAAAAGAGGGTGTATGAGCCATCATCCTATTACTAGGTCTCAAACAACAAACAACCTTGGCTTGTTAGTTCCTCCGCTAGTAACAACACGAACCTGAACTCGTCCAGTAAACATTTTGATCCCTCCACCAACCATGTTGCAAGTCAGAAATATAAATTATGTGGCTTGGGATGCCAGAAGTCCCCTTGTAGCTCCAGTTGCACCCACCATTTGGGCCCCTATCCTGGTCTCTACTCTAAAAGCTATACCTAAATTTATCGAAGATGGTTCAAGAACACCATTCGAACATCTACAAGATGTGGCAGACGTGTGTTTGGTGCACAAAGTTACAGATCATAATATAGTGCTAAGATTGCTCATAGCCTCTTTCAGAGGGAAAGCATTAGACTGATACCACACTTTGCCGACTAACACCATCAGTACCTCGGATCAGCTCGGAGATCCTCTCTATGAAAGATTATTGAATGATGGAGACACATCATCACTATACCATTAGTTGGAAACTATAAAGCGAGCTCCTCATGAAGCCATGACTAACTTCAATGCCCTGTTCCATACCAGTTGGTAGAGAATTCAGGCTACTATCCACTTGCCAGTTGAGTTGGCGTTCATATTTTACTTGAAATCCATGAACACCGATATCTCAATGATGATCTAGTCTCTTGGTGGGACCACTCTACTAGATGCATACAACGTAGCAATCAAGGTGGAGAACAATTTGATCGACGTCGGGAAGTTTCCACCTTGGCCCATCATGCCCATATTTCTCGAAGTGTCAGTTGCCACCCAGGAGATGTCATCTACCAGTGCGCCCACTCCTCCTCAATCTATGTACACATATCCAAGCGCACCCCAAAAATGATGCTTCTACATCCGACTCTTCAAAGGACAAGATGAGCGACATAAACGAATTGTTGCAAAACCTAGCAAATGAAGTAACTACTATCAAGCACAACCAGGTCGCTCCTCCAAGACCAGCCTACCAAAATTATCAAGGTGGAAGACCCTCCTACCAACAAAACCAATATCGAGGAGGCACGTGCACAAATCCACAGGCTCAAATGACTAACCAGATAGTGCCAGTGCCTACTCCGCTGGGAGTTGCTCAACCAAGTTCAAGAAAAGAGTTGACTGCTGGGTAGAACAACCTCGTTGAAGATATCAATCCCTGGTGCTTCCCATGCAGGGATGCACATATGCCTCAAAATTTTCCATGTGGCAATTTACAACAGAAGGTTGCAGAATAACACAGCCAAGGTGTGGCGCCAAGTTCATGAGGTTACACATATGCCTCTCCACAAATGGAGAACACGGTACTCACCACTCAAATGCAAGGAATGTCCTTGGAGCAAGAAAATGACATAGCTCTCAATCACGTGCTCTTCTCATGGATGGAAGGAAAGGAAGTAGTGTTCACATATGAGGCATCCACATCGGACACCCTGCAAGTGCAGTGCGACTACAACACTCGATCAAAAAGGAGATTCACAAGTGAACTGGTCACTCCACAACCTAGAAGCGTCCTTGACCAATCCCCTGGTCCTCCCACAATTGCTCTGCAACCACAGTTGCGCAAGGAGATTTTTATAACCAGGGCCAAAGAACAAAATCCTTCAAATCTTCCACCATTCAATGTGGTGGAACAATTGAAGAAATCTTCTGCTAACGTATGCCTTTGGGATATCCTAGCTATTTCGGAGCAAAATTCAATATTGCATAAGGTCCTCCGGGAAGATGCAGTTGTTGAAATGATAGAGAAATCACTTAAAGAAAAGGCTACTAGACCATCACCTCCAGCCAAAGTTCTCATAAATACTGTAGAGGAGACCTCTACTAAAGTCACAAAAGGGAAACTGAAACCTAAGCCCTTTTTCTTAACTCTCATTGTGGGGAAGAAACTCCTACATAACTCCATGATTGACTCCAGTGCTAGCACCATAGTCATGCCTAAGCAGATAGCTGAAGCCTTATGAATTATCTATGAACCCTTAAAGAGGGGGGTTATGTAGCTGGATGGGAACAAAGTCAAAACTATAGGTGTCATCAAAGACCTCCCGTTGACCTTATTCTCCTTCCCTAGCATCACAGTTCCACAAGATACTATGATCATAGATGTTCCTCTCATGTTCAGCCTCTGCCTATCTCAGGAATCCAGTTCGAAGATAGGTAGGTACCTTTCTTTGGATTGGTCACACCTAATCCTCCAGACCAAGCACCAAGCTAAAATGAAGATAATATCATAACCTTTGCATTCGAAACATGTAGCCAATGAAGCCATGATCAACTTTGAAGCTGCTCATACCTCTTTCACTAAAGAAGAAACTTATGGTATCGAGCTACTTGAGGATGAGAAGGTAACTAGAGACCAAACCGATCAAGAAGAAGTCCTCTTGAGTGAATACATAGACATTGATCCTTTCAAAAAATATCATGCTACCTGATTAGCCACCTACATCATCTATGATGAGGATCAAGAGATCCCGAAGGTAGTATGGGACCCTGCGATCGATCAAACCTTAGAGCTGTGGACATTGCACTTTGATGGTGCAAGGTTGGTGTTGGTGCCAGGATATGCTTAACATCTCCAACCAATGAATATATTCTTAGGTATTTCCGCTTTCAGTTCGCTTGCTTGAACAATGAAACCGAATATGAAGGCCTTGTGCAAGGTCTAAGCCTCGCAGAGTGAATGGGTGTCAAGAAAATAATGGTGTTCGGGGATTCTGAACTTGTAATTAATCAAGTCTAAAACATCTCTGATGCAAATAATTTCTTCATGTGGTCTTATAGACACAGGGTTTGGGACCTCATTGAAGGTTTTGAGGCCTTTAACATTCAGGCGGTGCCTAGGGAGCAAAATTCCATTGCAAATCACATGGTGAAAACAAGATCTCTATTTGATCCTACCTCCGACTTGAATAAGAACATACACTATGTGTGAGTGATTTTCCGACCCTCTATTCTGGATAACAATCAAATTTGGAAAGTTTTTGAAAGTGACAAAACACATCGCCTCGTTCATCCAATAATCGGGGAAATTTGTCAATCAATTTCAACTGAAGATTGAAGAAGCATATGAAGGGAAGCTCATTCAACTAAGGTCCAAAAAAATTCCAAAGGGGTTGGTCACTCTCGATAATTTATTAGACTGTGATGATGCAAGGAATGATAGGAGAAAATTTGTGGCAAACAAGGAGGACTATGCCAATCTTGAAGTTGGAGATGGAAGAAAACAAAAAGTTGGAAAAGAAGTTCCGCAGCATGACAAGGAGAGACTCATGCATTTTTGTGAAAAATATGGAGTCATGGCATGGTCTTATGATGACCTTAGGGGATATGATCCCAACATCATCCAACACACTATTGAACTAACGAAAGGTGCTAAACCTGACCAACAAAAGCAGAGGCCCATAAATTCGAAGATTGAAGCCCTGATGGCGCAAGAGCTAAGAAAATTGATCCAGTCTAAGATTGAGTTTCCAATCAAGCATAGTACGTGGGTGTCTAACCTTGTTCCATTTCGAAAGAAGAATGGATACATTCTTCTTTGTGTTGATTTTCATGACCTAAACTAAGCATCGCTAAAAGATCACTACCCACTGCCTTCCATGGAATCAATCTTGTAGACTATGGTTGGTTTAGAGATGTTTTCTCTGTTAGATGGATTTTTGGGTTACAATCAAATCCAATTCAAAGAAGAAGACCAACACAAGACAACATTCATTGTGAAGTGGGGAACATCCGCATATGCTAAAATGCCTTTCGGCCTCTCAAATGTGGGAGCCACTTTCCAGCGGGCGATGGATATCGCTTTCAGTGAACTGATCAACAAAATTATCTTCATCTATTTAGATGATCTGATTGTATTCTCCAAGTCTAAATATGAGGGTAAGTGCACAAAGATGGTTCCCAAAAAGGGGACTTAAGTGAACACCTTTTTTTTTGAAATAAGGAAATACTGACCTTGGATGTGAAATTGAGGATAGTTACACTCAAGATTTTGAGATGGAACAAAAACAAGGATCAAAGTGCTCTGAGTCTACTTTCTAAACTACTAATTTATTTTTAAATTGGTTGAGATTAAGGGGTTCAAACGAGGGACGTACACAAATTGGTGTTGTTTTTTTCAGAAAAACATAACACATCAAATCTTGTACGACCCTAGCACGGTGTACTTTTTTTTAGTATTTTTAAAATCACTACGGTCAGAAGTTAGCTAACAGTATTTAGTTGATGCATGATTTTTTTGATAATTTTTTAATGAATATTTCATTTTTTACTAATTTTCGAAGTGGACACTTCCTAAAAAACAAAATTTTGGCCATGCTACCGCTACAAATTTTGGAAAATAATTGTTTTTTTTTTAAATTTCTAGAATGGATTCTAGTTTCTAAAAATTTAATTTATTTGGAATTTTGATGAGCGGTTAATTTATAACAAAAAAAACACCAAACACTACTTTTTGCCAAAAAAGATACATACAAACAAAATAAATTATGGATGAAAGGCTTAACATTGTTAGATAGTGAAAAAAATTACATCGTTGGATAGCTAAGAGAGAACGTAAGATTACCAAAATGTTTGATTTGTTTTATATTGAACCATGTGCAATCCTGACGGTGAGCATGAAACCGATTATGTGAAATATTGTAGAATTTGCAAAAACACATCTCTAATCATTGGGAATGCCCTCCAACCCTTTAGGTTGGTATTCCAAGGGAAATACCAATCCTAAGGCTTGGGGATTCCCAAAGCAAGATATAACGTGAGTGCGTTATAACGCGCTCACGTTATATCTCAGTTTTGACATGGTTTTTTGCTTCTGCGGGAAACATGTCAACCAAGACATAATGTGAGCACATTATAATGCTCTCGCATTATGTCTTCCTTTATAGTAAATGCCACTCTATTGAATGTATGATGATATATTTGTATGTTTGTATGTACATGTATGCTTGTATGTCATGTGTGTATGCATGTATGCATGCTTGTATGTATATATGTATGTATCAATGCATGTATATTGTATGTATGCCTATATGTATGTAAGATTGTATCTACACATGTATGTATGTATGCTTGTGTGGATGTGGGATTATATGTACATATGTATTATACTTGTATGTGTGTAAGTATGTATGTATTTACGTATTTCCTTAGAGGAAGGGAGAATTTTGAGAGAGAGAGAGAGAGAGAGAGAGAGAGAGAGAGAGAGAGAGAGAGAGAGAGAGAGAGAGAGAGAGAGAAAGGGTTGGGTGGGGAGGGACTAAGCTAGGTAGAAGGTGGGAGGGATGGGGGATGGAGGTGAGAGAGAATTGAGAGAGAGGGAGAGAGAGAGACAAAGGGTGGAGGGAGAGAGACAGAGAGAAAGAGAGAGTTATGTAGGTAGGATGCCAAAGGGAGATACTTGAGAGTGTGAGGGGGGTGAAAGGGAGATACTTGAGAGATAGGTAGTGAGAGGGAGTGGGAGAGAGAGGGAGTGTGAGTGAGAGACCTAAAAGATGGAGAGGGTGTGGGAGGGAGTGACCTGATAGAGGTGGAGAAAGAGGGGGTGGAGTGAGAGGGGCTTATCTAGGTAGGGTGGGAGGGATAGATAGAGAGAGGGGAGAGAGAGAGAGAGAGTTACCTAGGTAGGTTTCTAGAGGGAGAGACCTAAGAGAGAGAGGGGGTGGGAGGGAGAGACATGAGAGAGAGGGAGAGAGAGGGAGAGGGAGAGAGAGGGAGTGGGAGAGAGTGGGAGGTACATAGAGAGAGATGGATAGAGGGAGCGAGAGAGGGTGGTAGGGATTGATTGAATGAGAGGTACGTAGAAAGAGGGAGAGGGTATATAGAGATAATTAGAGAGGGTAGGAGAGAGGGAGGGATAGGTGAGATGTATAGTTAGAGAGAAAGTGATAGGGGCTGAGGGTCTAAGGTTGAGGGATTAGGGTTGATGGTAGAGGGTATTGGGTTGAGGGTATAGGGTAGAAGGTTTAAGGGTTTAGGGTTGAAGGGTTTAGGGTTGAGGGTAGAGGGTTTAGGGTATAGGTTTGAGGGTATAGGTTTGAGGGTATATGGTTGAAGGATTAGGTTGAGGGTCCAATGTAAAGGGTAGAGCGTATAGGGGTTGATGGTTTAGGGTTTAAGGATTGAGGATTGAGGGATTAAGGGTTGAGGGTTGAGAATTCATGGTTGAGGATTTAATGTATAGGGTAGATTCATGGTTGAGTATTTAATGTATAGGGTAGAGGGTAGAGGGTAGAGGGTTGAGGGTAGAGGGTTGAGGTTTGAGGGTTGAGGGTTGAGGGTAGAGGATTGAGGGTATAGGGTATAGGGTTGAGGGATTAGGGTTGAGGGTCCAATGTATAGGGTAGAGGTTATAGGGGTTGAGGGATTAGGGTTTAAGGGTTGAGGTTTGAGGGTAGAAATTTAGAGGTTTAGGGTTGAGGGATTAAGGGTTGAGGTTTAGGGATTAGAATTGAGAAGTTTTTCTAACTTGGATTTAGGGTGCTTAAGGGTTGAGAGTTAGGGTTTAGAAGAGTAAGTGTATTAAGGTTGAAATTAGAGGTAGAAGGATTTAAGTGTTTAGGGTTTAAGGGTTGAGGGTTTAAGGTTGATGGATTAGGGTAGAGAGGGAGGGATGGATGGATAGAGAGAAGGAGAGAAGAGGGGGGAGGGACATAGATATATGAGGGTTGAGGATACAATGTATAAGGTAGAGGGTTGAGAATAGAGGGTATAGGGTTGACGACCTATAGGGTTGAGGGATTAGGGTATTGGGTTGAGGATATAGGGTTGAGGGTACATATGGTTGAAGGATTAGGGTTAAGAGTCCAATGTATAGGGTAGAGGGTATCGGGGTTGAGGGTTTAGAGTTTGAGGGTTCTAGATTGAAGGATTAAGGGTTGAGGGTTGAGAATTGAGGGTTGGGTGTTTAATGTATAGGGTAGAGGGTAGAGGGTAGAGGGTAGAGGGTTGAGGGTAGAGGGTTGACGGTAGAGGGTAGAGGGTAGAGGGTAGAGGGTAGAGGGTTTAAGGTTGAGGGTGGACAATTGAGGGTATAGGGTTGGGGGGATTAGGGTTGAGGGTCCAATGTATATGGTAAAGGGTATAGGGGTTGAGGGATTAAGGTAGAGAGTTTACTAAGTGGGTTTAAAGGTTGAGGGTAGAGGGTAGATGATTGAGGGTAGAGGGTAGAGGGTTTAAGGGTTTAGGGTTTAAGGGTTGAGGGTTTAGGGTTTAGGGTTTAGGGTTGAGTGTTTAAGGGTTTATAGGAAAAATGGTAGAGGGTTTAAGGGTTGGGGTTTGAGGGTTGAGGGTAGAGGATTGAGGGTATAGGGTTGGGGGATTAAGGTTGAGGGTCCAATGTATAGGGTAGAGGGTATAGTGGTTGAGGGATTAGTGTTTAAGGGTTGAGGAATTAAGGGTCAAGAGGGTTGAGGGATTAGGGTAGAGTGTTTACTAAGTGGGTTTAAGGGTTGGGGGATTAGGGTTGAGGGTTGAGGGTTGAGGGTAGAGGGTAGAGGATTGAGGGTAGAGGGTAGAGGGTTTAAGGGTTGAGGATTTAAGGGTTGAGGGTTTAGGGTTGAGTATTTAAGGGTTTAAAGGGTAGAGGGTATATGGTATAGGGTTTAAGGTTGAGGGTAGAGGATTGAGGGTATAGGGTTAGGGGATTAGGGTTGATGGTACAATGTATAGGGTAAAGGGTATAGGGGTTGAGGGAATAGGGTTTAAGGGTTGAGAGATTAAGGGATTAAGGGTCAAGAGGGTTGATGGATTAGGGTAGAGAGTTTAGTAAGTGGGTTTTAGGGTTTAAGGGTTGGGGGATTAGGTTTGAGGGTAGAGGGTATAGGGGTTGAGAGAATAGGGTTTAAGGGTTGAGGGATTAGGGTTTAAGGGTTGAGGGTTGAGGGTTGAGAGATTAAGAGGGTATAGGGGTTGAGGGATTAGGGTTTAAGGGTTAAAGGGTTGGGGTTTGAGAGGGATTAAGAGGGTATGGGGGTTGAAGATTAGGGTTCTAAAGGGTTGGCCGGTTGGGGTTGATGTATTAGAAGGGGGTATAGGGTTGAGGGTTGAGGGATTAGGTTTCAAGGGTTGAGGTTTGAGGGATCAAGAGGTAAGAGAATTTTAAGAGTTGAGGGATTAGGGTTTAAGGGTTGAGGGTTGAGGGTTGAGGGTTGAGGGATTAGGGTAGAGGGTAGAGGGTAGAGGGTAGAGGGTAGAGGGTAGAGGGTAGAGGTTTTAAGGGTTTAGGGTTTAGGGTTGAGTGTTTAATATTTATAGGGTAGATGGTGAGGGTTTAAGGTTGAGGGTAGAGGATTGAGGGTATAGGGTTAGGGGATTAGGGTTGAGGGTCCAATGTATAGGGTAGAGGGTATAGGGGTTGAGGGAATAGGGTTTAAGGGTTGATGGATTAAGAGGGTATAGGGGTTGAGGGATTATGGTTTAAGGTTTGAGGCTTGAGGGTTGAGGGATTAAGAGGGTATAGGGGTTGAGGGATTAGGGTTTAACGGTTGAGGGATTAGGAGGGTATAGGGGTTAAGGGATTAGGGTTTAAGGGTTGAGGGATTAAGAGGGTATAGGGGTTGAGGGATTAGGGTTTAAGGATTGAGGGTTGAGGGATTATGAGGGTATAAGGGTTAAGGGATTAGGGTTGAGCATAGAGGGTTGAGGGTAGAGGGAAGAGGGTAGAGGGTAGAGGGTTTAAGGGTTTAGGGTTTAAGAGCTGAGGGTTTAGGGTTGAGTGTTTAAGGTTTTATAGGGTAGAGGGTAGAGGGTAGAGGGTTGAGGGTTTGAGGGTAGAGGGTTTAAGGTTGAGGGTAGAGGGTAGAGGATTGAGGGTATAGGGTTAGGGGATCAGGGTAGAGGGTCCAATGTATAGGGTAGAGGGTATAAAGGTTGAGGGAACAAGGTTTAAGGGTTGAGGGATTAAAAGGGTATAGGGGTTGAGGGATTAGGGTTTAAGGGTTGAGGGTTGAGGTTTGAGGTATTAAGAGGGTATAGGGGTTGAGGGATTAGGGTTTATGGGTTTATGGTTGAGGGATTAAGAGGGTATAAGGATTGAGGGATTAGGGTTTAAGGGTTGAGGGTTGAGGGTTGAGGGTTGAGGGATTAAAAGGGTATATGGGTTGAGGGATTAGGGTTTAAGGGTTGAGGGTTGAGGGTTGAGGGATTAAAAGGTATAGGGTTTAAGGGTTGAGGTTGAGGGTTGAGGATTAAGAGGGTATAGGGGTTGAGGGATTAGGGTTTAAAGGTTGAGGGTTGAGGGATTAAGAGGGTATAGGGGTTGAGGGATTAGGGTTTAATGGTTGAGTGTTGAGGGATTAAGAGGGTATAGGGGTTGAGGGATTAGGGTTGAGGGTAGAGGGTATAGGGGTTGAGGGAATAGGGTTTAAGGGTTGAGGGTTGAGGTTTTATAGGGTGAAGGTAGAGGGTAGAGGATTGAGGGGTATAGGATTAGGGGATTAGGGTTGAGGTTCCAATGTATAGGGTAGAGGGTATAGGGGTTGAGGGAATAGGGTTTAAGGTTTGAGGGATTAAGAGGGTATATGGGTTGAGGGATTAGGGTTTAAGGGTTGAGGGTTGGGTTGAGGGATTAAAAGGGTATAAGGGTTGAGGGATTAGGGTTTAAGGGTTGAGGGACTAAGAGGGTATAGGGGTTGAGGGATTAAGGTTTAAGGTTTAGGGTTGAGGGTTAAGGGTTGAGGGTTGAGGGGAGGGTTGAGGGTTGAGGGATTAGGGTTTAAGAGTTGAGGGTTGAGGGATTAAGAGGGTATAGGGGTTTAGGGATTAGGGTTTAAGGGTTGAGGGTTGAGGGATTAAGAGGGTATAGGGGTTGAGGGATTAGGGTTTAAGGGTTGAGGGTTGAGGGATTAAGAGGGTATAGGTGTTGAGGGACAAGGGTTTGTAAGGAAATATAAAGGTGCAAAACAAAATTTCCTAATGGAAAAACACAAGGAATAATGCAGACTTGTCCTTTAAAATTCACAATTATAGTTTATTAAGATGCACGTGAAAGAAATAATAGAACATAGAAATAAACACACACACAATTGGACACCAGATTTATGTAGGAAAACCCTTTCGGGAGAAAAACCAACCACCAAAAGATCAATCACTTATATTATAGTAAAAGGAATTACATGCAAGTTCAGACTCCTTCCAGATGTCAATTTTTACAGAAGCAAACAAAATCCTAATCAATCTCATACACATTCAACCTCACTGTTACAATCCACATTTACAACATACAGTTGCCAAAATTGTTCACTTAGAAAATTTCCATCCATTCAAACCATTGGTCAAACTGTTCCTAGTAGTTTCCTCTATTATTTAGCTGTCAAATAGTTCCTCTCAATCATCTTGCACCATAGCAGTCAGTTGTCCACTTTAGCAAGCATACAAGTCATTCAAACAAGTTACCTTTCTCATCCATTGACAAGACCAACCTCTATCGGTGAGACCTAGAGTGTTCAATTGAAAATAGTTCCTCCAACATCGCCAAGAGTCTTACCGAACATGTCCATGGCGAGACCAATACAATCGGTGATAGTCTAGAAAGTCTTATCAAGCCCAAAAGTCATCCTGATGATCTCCAGCTTGGAACCTTCGTCGGCGAGAGTCATACCGATGGAGATTATCGGCCAAAGATATATAGTCAACCATAGTTAGGAAACTCACACCGGTGGAAATTTTACTCCGACGGGTTCTAATTAGGAAAGAGTCTACCTAGTCACCTTATCGGCCAAAATAAAACTACTGGAGTGACTTTCATAGGTCAGACTGAAGACCCATGTCACCTTGATGACCAAGTTCATCGGCCAGAGTCTTACCGACCATGACTCATCAGCCAGACCAAAACTGCCAGAGTGACATTCGCAAGTCACTCCGTGGACAAATGTCACACCGACTGACTGGTCATCAGCCAAAGTCATACCGATGGAATGCTTCGACCAGATGGATAGCATTGACAAGAGTTTAAAAGACCGTTAAGGTCACACTGATGGCTCCTGTCAGCAAGACCAACAAAAATGTCTCTCTGACCAAATGACTTTGGCTAGAGAACTTGCCTCGCTGAGAGTTTAGGAACTCACTCTGATTGTTCAGGTTACATAGACAACTTACATTAGTAGGACCAAACACCTGTCTCACTGACCCATCCAGTTGAACCTTTTAGAAAACCAACTGCTCATCGACAAGATAACCTGGGTGTCTCACCGATTTTTCTCTATCAGGAGGTTCAGTTCAGTAAGCTTGAGGAACATATTTCCAATAGGGTTGAGGGTTGAGGGATTAAGAGGGTATAGGGGTTGAAGGATTAGGGTTTAAGGGTTGAGGGTTGTGGGTTGAGGGATTAAGAGGGTATAGGGGTTGAGGGACTAGGGTTTAAGGGTTGAGGTTTGAGGGTTGATAGATTAAGAGGTTATAGGGGTTGAGGGATTAGGGTTTAAGGGTTGAGGGTTGAGGGATTAAAAGGGTATAGGGGTTGAGGGATTAGGGTTTAAGTGTTGAGGGTTGAGGGATTAAGAGGGTATAGGGGTTGAGGGATTAGGGTTTAAGGGTTGAGGGTTGAGGGTTGAGGGTTGAGGGTTGAGGGATTAAGAGGCTGGAGGGGTTGAGGGATTAGGGTTTAAGGGTTGAGGGTTGAGGGTTGAGGGGATTAAGAGGGTATAAGGGTTGAGGGATTAAGAGGGTATAGGGGTTAAGGGATTAAGGTTTAAAGGTTGAGGTTGAGGGATTAGAGGGTATAGGGGTTGAGGGTTGGGGTTTAAGTGTTGAGGGTTGAGGGTTGAGGGATTAAGAGGGTATAGGGGTTGAGGGATTAGGGTTTAAGGGTTGAGGTATTAAGAGGGTATAGGGGTTAAGGGATTAGGGTTTAAGGGTTGAGGGTTGAGGGTTTAGGGTTTAGGGTTTAGGGTTGAGTGTTTAAGGGTTTATAGGGTAGAGGGTAGAGGTTTTAATGGTTGAGACTCTCCCTCCTACCCCTTCTCTCTCTTTCTCACTCACTTCTATCTCTCTCCCCTCTATCCTAAACCCTTAACCCTTTAAACCCTTAACTCTTAACCCTCTACCCTCTATCTCTCTCCCACTCCCTCTCTCTCTCTCAAATCTCTCCCTCCTACCCCCTCTCCCTTTCTCAGGTCTCTCTCTTGTTGTTCAATCACTCCCAATCTCTCTTTTTCCCACTCTCCCTATCCCTCCCTATCTCCCTATCTCCATGTCTCTCCCTCTTTCTCCCCCTCTCTCTCTCCCACTCTCCCTCTCCCTCTCCCTCCCACTCTCCCACTCTCCCACTCTCCCACTCTCTCTTTCTCCCACTCCCCCTCTCTTCCTCCCTCTCTATCTACATCTCTCCCACTCTCTCTCTCTCCCCCTCTCTCCCTCCCTCTCTATCTGCATATCTCCCACTCTCTCTCTCAACCCTACACCCCCTACCCTTAAACCGTAAACCCTTAACCCTCTACCCTTAACCCCGAGCCCTAAAACCCTTAAACCCTCAACCTCCCTCCCTCTCTACTATATGTCTCTCCTCTCCCTCCCTCTACCTCTCTCTCTATCTCTCCCTCTCTCTCACACACACTCATCTCTATCTCCTCTACTATAAGGGTACAAGGGAGAGATATAGAATTAGGGTAGAGGGTATAGACAAAGAGAGAGAAAATAAATATATTAAAAAAAACTTTTTTCACATAACGCGAGCACGTTTTGTCTTGCACTAAAAATGGTAAAAAAAATCAATATACCCATGATCTCAAGGCCCAGATTTTTAATATTCTCCTTGTTCTACGCATGTGATGACAAAAAGGCACTTTGTGATGATGTTGTGAAGTGTGCATGCATATTTTTCATATTCCACCACCTTTTTCATGATCTTTCCACCACCTTTGATTGAAATAGCAGAATTTTCACATTGAAAGGCATATAATATCCATTCAAGTATGAATTCCATTCAAAAGTGATATACAATTGAAGATTGGAGGGGAACAAGCTTTTGAAAAAGTCAAATTGTTGAGGAGTTTGAAGAAAGAAGAATCAAAGGTTACATAATTGGGTTGAACTCCTCCATTTGAAGCTCTGGTTTTCTAGGTATGTGAATTATTAACAAATTTTCTTTCATTCTATTATGGCTTGCTTTCATTTTTTTTATTTTGCATATTCCATGTTGATCATTGTTTGTTTGTCATTAATTCCTTAGGTTGTCAATGCACATTTTAAATTACACAATTATATACACTTTCCAATTAAATTTTTAAACATGATTCAAAGCATCTACTAGGATCCAAAAATTATCAAGGGTACTTCTGACCCTAACTTAAATTGGAGAAGATCAACCAACAAACTTAGTCATATTTTCATCAAAATCCTTCAATTTTACTTGATTTCATATTTCCACAAAACATTAGAACTTGGCTCCAACTCTTTGTCAAACTCAAAAATAGATTAACCATCATAAAATTAATTTTAACATAGCATAAACCTAATTAGAAACTCAAAACCATTCAATTCCTTCATGATTCACTAATTCACTCTTCAATGCAACTTACATGGCAAAATAACAACAAATCATGGATTCTTGCTACCAACCTTTATCCAAAAATCCAAGACATTGTAATCAACATGTTATTGATTAAAATAAACCAAATACACATTCACAAACCATTGATCCATCAAGCTCTTTAATTCTTGCAGTCATAACATCATTTTGCACAAGGAGTCAACTTTGCTCAAAACAACAAATTCCACAAGTTAGCCTTTCTAACTTCTACCAAGCATTGAGACATATTTTCCAACATCTTTTAAACAATTTCCAAACATAAAAAATCAACCTTTTCACTATTTTATCAGATTCACTCCTAGAAAACTATCCACCATATTCCAAGAAGGTCACCAAACCCTTAAATCAGGTGATCCATCTTCAGTCATTTTGTATCTTTAAAACCTGAAGGCACAATATAAATCCCATTTTGACAAACATTCACATACCTTAATTTTAGTTAAAATTGTTTTGAAACAAACATCAAAAAACTTGACTAAACGCTGGAATAAGCCTCACAATAGGCCAAATTTACAAATGAAGTATCCTAAAATCACCACCAAAACACCTAATAACTCCAAAAAGTCTTTAGCCAAGTCAGAAAACACCAAATTCAACCAATTTTAGGAATGGAAAGGCTCAAATAAATGTTATTCAACAAAACCCTTACTTTATGCTCCCAAACAAGCTTTCCAAATGAGGGTTTATTAGAAAACCATACTTCAAACCTTCACATGCTCTACCACTGCTTGAAACACGTTTAGAAATGTTTACCCATGCTTTAGGAACAAACTTACAGTCTCATTGAATTCTCTTTCCTCAATCACCAACTTGTAACCATCCATTTTCATTGGAAAACTTATGTATTTCTTGAGAGGGCAACAACCAAATGATGGATTCTTGTTTTCCCCTGCACAAAACAAGATGCACACACCTTACACAGTCAAAACTAACCTACTCCATTGAAATAAATAGCCTAGATAGTGGAGTAGTCACAATGAACCTTCTTAGACTCTCAAACCCCCCTAGTGCACCAAAACCACATCTCTTTGAGGCATTTTGTTATTTAAAAATTGACTTACCTTGTATATTGATACAATCGGGGGAGGTCTTATAACAAAAATCAACACAAAATCAACCAACAACAACAATTCACAATTATCAATTCGTAAAATTCTTCACTTTCACCAAGTCAATAGTCATCCTTGTAGCATAGCTAACTCACTCAACCAAGTATATCTTTTAGAGAAGGTCTTCTCAGACCAATACCTAACCCTTCTCAAAGTCCCAATAGGGCACACAATAACATATCAACAAGCCACAATAGGCTTCTTTTTTACAACTTCATCAAAACTAGATTTCTACACCAACTAGGCCTCAAATTAAGCCTCTTTTACAAATGACCTTATCTTAAATCCTTTTCCAAAACACAAAACTCAACCGGGAAGAAATCTATATGTTATCAAACCAAGGATTCCACCATTTTTTTTCAGAAAATCACTCACCAAAGTGCCAAATCACAAAACCCTCCATTTTACCCAAGAAACTAAGGGTTTATTGAAAAACACTCTTCCAACCCTCACACAATCTTATGAATACTTCAAATAGGTCTAAAATGGCCCGAAAAACTCAATTCAACAAGAAACCACGCTGCCCCAACACAAAACACACTTTAGCATATCAAAACCACTTAAAATCTCATGGAAAACTCAAAATTTCACTCTAGGGCTTCATGCCCAACACCCTTTTAGACCTCCCCTGCACACAAACAACATTCCCTCACCTATTTATTGATGATGCAGACCCATTCCACCAGTTACAGTAATCACAGTGAGTGGAATGGGCCAATTTACATAATTGAGACCCTCAAAACCCTTTAATCAGGGCACAAAGACCTGCAACAAGAGATTCAATCCAAACTACCACTAGAATTGGTGTTACAGTCTCAAATAAAATGAAAAACACTGTTAACACATGCCCCAAAGTTATTCAAAAATATTTATATTCAAAACCTCTCTGTACTGTCCGTACCAAGGCTGCAAAAGACAAAGAAATACAGAAAATCTGAAAAAACAATGATTTTTCAATTCAATCTTCCTTCAAATCTTCAAAATCAATCTTTGCATCGATGTTCTCTAGCATATATATGATTTTTACCACAAAACTAATTGTCCTAACACCTTCAACTAACATTTAAAATGGTATGAAAGTTTGCCTTCCTCAAAATCTGCTTTTTACAACTTTACAATTTTGCCCTTTTGCACAATTGGCAACTTACCAATGTTTTTTGCAATTTTGAAATCTAAACCTTCTAAACACCTAGGAAACATAAAAAATGACTCATTACAATGGAAAATGGTCTTATTGACCTTATTTAATGCAAAAATTATAAAATCCTAAAGCCTAGACAACAACTTCTTGAATTGACAATTTTCATTCAATGGTGCTCCTGTACCATGTATGCTTTCATATTTTGTATACACATATATGACATAAGTTTTAAGGAAGTAAAATAAAACATAGTTTCTCAATCCTTTATTATGGATGTGAATACCACATGGCTTGTCCATGCTTCCGTTTTGATCCTATCTTGCAATCATGGCATGCCACATTACCACATTTCTTTAAGGCATTTCATTGAAAAAAATCATGTGACCTTTGTCTATGCTAGAAATACTCTTGTACAAGATGATTGTAAGTATTATTTATGAAGCCTTGAATGACATATATTTTGATAATTTTGACTGGATACATTTTTGAGGAACTAATATTTGTCTTATTAGCATGCTACAGGTAAAATTATCCACCATGTCGAAGAAACGAACAAGGAAGAAACTAAGAGACAAAGAGTATGAAACCTTCAAATAAAAGGAGAGAGATCGGGTGGCAGAGTATCATGAAAAGAAGAAATTAGAAATGATTGAAAAAAACAAGCCAATTGAAGAGGAACCTCAACCGTCAAAAAGAGAAAAGGAATTGGCAGCACAAAAGGCACGAATGCGAAAGCATCGTGGTAAGACAGATTCAGATACCGTAGTTGGAGACACACCCTCTATGACAAGTGAATATGAAGGGACACCATTAAGCACAAGAAGATATGGATGGACGCCATCTACCACAAGTGAACATGGAGGGACACCATCTACCACAAGTAAATATGAAGGGACACCATTAAGCACAAGCGAATATGGAGGGACACCATCTACCACAAGTGAATATGGAGGGACACCATCTACCGCAAGTGAATATTGTTGGAAACCATCCAACACATCCCAATTTGAGAGTACATCATCACTTGGATTTGATGAAGAAGTTATGCCATCATCCCCACATGAACATCAATGTATGTATTCTAATCCACCCTCGATCGAAGGTACGTAATCTAGCCCACCTCAATTAAATATTGAAGAAATTACTAATGTTGAGATGTATGTACCTAGGAGAACACCACCTATAATTTTGCGTAGAAAGCCAACTTATTTGATTAATATTGATGAGGATATTTTGCAGCACATGGAAAGTAATATTTCAACATGCACTTGTAGAAGACATGTTGATAAGATTTGGAAATTCTTCTTTGAAAGGCTAAATGAGACCGCAAGATGTCAACTATTTATTGAAATGATGTAGGGTGTAAAGTATAGAAACATCATGAAGAATCTTGGGTTGAGAATACCGAATGCATCAAGTGAGAACACTATTGTGAATAATCTAATGGATGCTTATGAGAGTGTGGGTAAGACCTCACACTCAAAGGATAATAATGTTACCCGATGTGTCATTACATCAACTTTGGTAAGCTGTCAAACAAAGAGAGCTCGTCTCATTAGAAAGACGAGTGAACAAATGAGAATTAGTAGAATTTTTTTATCAAGAGTCATTCAAAGGCGGAAAAGAATTGAGGGCACCGATTCAAATGAATTATGGGCATTCTTGGGGAGACTGCCATGAAAATATAAAGAATTTGTTGAAGCCTTGAGAACACTAATTGAAGAGTATTGGATGAATAACACAAGGCCATCTCTGAATCAAAGGGATGTGGTAAGAAGGAGAATCGGTAGTCGGAACCGTGAGCCACATCCAAATCATTTTTTGGATATGACTCAAACCCAAGTTTTTCATAAATTTGAAAATGATTATCCTCAAATTAGTATTTCTCAAAGATTTTTTGAAATGCTTAAACCTTTTTATGTCAAGATAAATCACACAAACACCACTTGTTGTTGTAGACTACATATTGAATTCTCTAACCATTATGATGTTTATAGTTCTATATGTTTAGATTTGCATATTAACGATGTTTTGCAGGATTATGGCATAGAAGCCCCACCAAAATCTTCAAGAGAGTTCTTATCAAAAATTTTATGTAAAATAGAGGATGGCTAGATATTCTACAGGATGTGAGCATTGCGGTGGCTTGCAGTGTATGCCAGTATGTCAACATATGGAAAGCACAGATGAGGTGGGACAAAAACTAGTAGAGTTCAAGAAGTATAAAATAGTGACATATGCTACAAAATATGGGTCTCAAGCAAAAACATGTGATTTGGTTATTTAGAACATTCCTGTGTATCAGTTTATGTCCATTTTTTGTGACAATATATTGTCTGAGTAAGCAATGCATACCCATAGAGCCTGATGGTTGGACACGCAATTCAAGCTATGCAAGGACACATTTATAGTTGGCAGCATAGTATCATTGGTTGGATTTGTGGAGAACTACACTCTATATCCACAACATGAGGTGCAGTCACAGTATTACAACTCCACACAGGTTTCGATATTTGTGCACATAACATTCATTCATGCATCTAATAGTACAAAGGACCAAAGGAAGGTATTGAGGGAGTACCACTTTTACATTAGTGATGATCGCACACATTCTCAAGAGTTTGTGCAAGGTTTCTTCCAGATGTTCTATAGTGGTTTGGCTCAGAGGGGCATAGCATACAGTCGGCATATAATATGGTCGGATAACTGTGCAACACAGTTCAAGAACTCATGCATGTTCTACTAGTTGTGCAAGATGCATGTCATTACAGGTGTTCAACATATGTGGAAATTTTTTGAGGTCGGGCATGGAAAGGGGGAGCATGATGGTGCATGAGCATTCATGAAAAGAGCATTAGCATGAGAAGAGTTTAAGTATAAAGATAGTGCAAAGTTGACAGATGCAAGATAAATTTTCAAGTGGTGTAATACTTCAATGGGTCTAGGTAATGAAGGTACGTCTTCAGTTTGTAGATTTTTTTGGTTTATGGATGATACTAACATTGCACCATATGAGGACTATTGTACACTAACAAGATTGAGTGAGCTACACTCTTTCCTTAGCTCAAATGCAAGTTCATGAAGTATAGATACACAAAAGATGGCATGCTTTTGTTCTTCATGTACAATGTAAGCCTGGAATGATTGTGAGTCAGGGGAGTGGGTTGAAAAATGGTTGACAAGTTATCTTAGCCCACACCACACGTATTGCCCTCCAACAACATTGGAACTGTCATAGATAGAATCATCGATCGACTTTGATCGACTTTGACCACATATCAGATCAAGCTCAACCAGGCAATATATCTACTTTCTTAGTTGTTGAAATTCCATATTATTATCTTACTTTGTAGTGTATTTATAATGTTGACTAATTTCAAGAGATTTGTTGCACATATCAATGCAGGGAATGTTTATGCAGTTATTGCAGATGAAGACAACGAAGAGGGAACAAAGTATTACTTGTGTCATTATGTTGAGGCCAAAAAGAAATTGGAGGCCCTAGTTATAGATGGAGAAAACATCGAATACCCTGCAAGCTCAGTTGTGGTTACTAGAATGTGGTTTAGAAGGTACCCACATAACAGTGTTAAACATTGATTGTTTCAGGACTTTGACACGCATCATAAGATTCTTCATTACTCGAACCTTGTCATGGAATCCAATGTTCGTATGAACAAATATGGGGGTAGACCTTTGAACAAGACCTTGTGGAAGGTCTATGAGTTTAACCATGAGGCAATACTTGACACAATAAAGAGTAGAGCAGATTTGAATGGTTCGTTGGATTAATTTGTAAGTATATGCACATTGGTTCTTATTAATTTTATACTTGTATGCACATTAATTTATTTGATGCCAATGCTATCATCTTCTTTTACTTTTCCTATTTGTAAGTAACCTGCTAAACATTGATTGGTGTCCCCTTGCAGAAAATGCAAATTTATGATCCATCCAAGAGAATCTCAGCCAGGAAAGTAATGCAACATCCTTATTTTGATGATCTTGACAAATCTCAATTATGATTTTAAGCCATTACAAAAAATTTGTGCGAAGCTTGGTGAGGGAATTTCAAGTTATTCATTTGAAGTTAACCTTATCATGAGCACCTATGATGTAGACATTATAAGAGCATCTCAAATTTCAAGATATTCTATTCATGAGAGGTGTTGTGTGCAATAGGTATCTTGGAACTCCCAGTGAAGATGTATGACTAGGAGTGACTAAGTTGAGAGACTTTCATGCCTATCTGTAAGTTCCTTCCATCTATTTTTATTTCATTTCCATTTTGGATGCTCTTTCTTTTTCTTCTTTTACTTTGTGTATCTGTAAGTAAACTACTAAAAAATCATTGGCCTCTCCTTGCAAAAAATGCTGATTTATGAGCCATCAAAGAGAATCTCATCCAAAAAAGAAATGCAACATCCTTATTTTGATGATCTTGAAAAATCTCAATTCTGATTTGAAGCCATTATAAAAGAGTGTGTGATGCTTTGCGAGGGAATCTCAAGTTACTCATTTTAAGTTAACCTCATAATGTGCACCTATGATGTAGACATTATAAGAGAATCTCAAATGTATGAGTGACATTGTAAAAGATATGTGAGAATAGACTACTTAAGGCATTGTAATGAGATTTACTTGTAATGATATTTACTGAAATAATGAAATTTGGTGCAGGGGCACGAAGGTTATTGAGCAAATTTGGTTCATGGAAGTCTTAAGTTAGTTTTGTGTTTTGAGTTTTGTTAATTGAATAAGGTCATATTACACCAATTTATAATGTAATAAGTCATGTTAGTTGGTTTTGGGGTCATTTTGGAGTTCATGTTGCATATTTGTCAAAATGATGTAAAATTGCAAAAATTGAAAAGTTGTCAATGTGAAAAAAGTGAAAAAAAATGTAAACTTGAAGTGATTTTGATAACAATACAGGGAGGCAATCAACTCACTTCCATAATAGAAAAGGATGCCAACCTACTTCCTTCCGTCAAAACTCAATCTTGGCTTATTTTCAACTTTGCACCTAGTCACTCTTGTAGGTCTGTAGATCTATTTTTCCCACCTTAACTCTTAGAATTCCTTAACAACCTCTACAACAAACCATCATTTTAGGTAGCCATTTGAGCCTTCTTCAACATACATCAAACCCTCATAGGACTCTTTTGGGTCAAATTTCACAAAAAAAGCAACCCCCCTTTATTCTTCCTATCACATGCAAACCACCAATGGGAAGCACTAACTAGTCTGCCAAACCACCAATTCCTCCACTTTTAGGGCATGATAATCCCTCTAACATAACAAGCCCCAAAACCCTCTTTATTCACATGTTAGGAAAGGGTTTATTGTAAACCCATACTCCAAACCTTCCCATAGCCAACCAAAGCTTGAAACACCTTCAAAAAGGTCTGCACAAGTTTAAAAGTTGAAGAGATATCACTGCCCCCAAAGATTTCTTCAAACCCTAGCACTAAACCACTATTTTCCACTCAAAAATGCACCATTTGACATCTAGGGCATCGCCTAAAAACCCTCTATTTTCCTCCCTTGCACACAAATATTTTCACACATGTTTTATAACCCTAACTAAGCCTTTCCATTGAGTTACAAAAGCATACAGTGGGTGGAAGGCTTAATATGACATTTTAATGCACTCAAAACCATTAAAATAGGGTATACAAACTGATCCTCAGTAATTGGATTCTAAAATGCACAAAATCACTTGAAATCCAACCAAACCAAAACTAAAATGGAGTTAAGTCTGTTGCCCACCTAATCCCATTGAAAAGAGAGCACAATCACTCTGAGCTACGTTCAATCGACTCGATCCCTTAAGGGTCCAAAATGCAAAAGGGCAACAATCTTTGACATGGTATTACTCAGAAACTATGGTGCTTACAATATCTCCATCTAAACCTATGAGATAAAATTGGGCCCCTCTACAATAACCTTTCTCGGTTTTTGTTATCTCGAAGTGGTTTTCCTGTGGTGTCCAGTTTTCACTTGATGGAAAAAGTGTCAAATGCAAGTAGTGCAAATTTTAAAAGTGGTGCAACTTTTGTTCTGCAACTCGTGTGAACAAATAGACTCTTCCAACGCATCTGAATAGGCATTTTTATGCTAGGTCTAGTCCTCTTTCACACCCAAACACACAGAATTGCTCTGAGCTACGTTCAACCAGATCGATCCCTTAAGGTTCCAAAGTGCAAAATGGCTGCAAACTTTAGCATGTTGTTACTCGGATACTGTGATGCTTAAAAACTTCTCATCTGATCCTATGAGATCATGTTGGGCCCCTCTACAATAACCTCTCTCAGTTTTTTTCTATCTCAGAGGAATTTTCCCGTGGTGGCGAATTTTCACTTGGGGAAAAAGTTGTCAAATGCAAGTAGTTGAAAGTTGCAAAGTGGTGCAACTTTCTTTCTGCAACTCGTGTGACCAAATGGACTATTCTAATGCATCTGAATAGGTATGTTTACACTAGGCATGGTCCTCTTTTGCACCCAAACACACGGAATCGCTCTGAACTACGTTCAACCAGATCAATCCCTTAAGGGTCCAAAGTGCAAAATGGCTGCCAACTTCAGCATATTGTTACTTGGATACCGTGATGCTTACAAAATTCTCATCTAATCCTATGGGATTGTATTGGGCCCCTCTACAATAACCTCTCTCAGTTTTTGCTATCTCGGAGGCATTTTCCAGTGGTGGAAATTTTCACTTGGAGAAAAAATTGTCAAATGCAAGTAGTTGGAAGTTAAAAAGTGGTGTAGCTTTCATTTTTTAGCTTGTGTGACCAAACAGACTGTTCCAATGCGTCTGAATAGGTATTTTTACATTAGGCATGGTCCTCTTTCACACCCAAACACACAGAATCGCTCTAAGCTACGTTCAACTAGATCGATCCCTTAAGGGTCCAAAGTGCAAAATGGCTGCAAACTTTAGCATGTTGTTATTCAGATACCGTGATTCTTAGAAACTTCTCATCTAATCCTATGGGATCACATTGGGCACCTCTACAATAACCTCTCTTGGTTTTTTCTATCTCGTAGGCATTTTCCCGTGGTGGCAAATTTTCACTTGGGGAAAAAGTTGCAAAGTGGTGCAACTTTCCTACAACTCATGTGACCAAATGGATTGTTCCAATGTGTCTGAATAGGTATGTTTATGCTATGCATGGTTCTCTTTCGCACCCAAACACATAGAATCGCTCCAAGCTACGTTCAACTGGATCGATCCCGTAAGGGTCCAAAGTGCAAAATGGCTACAAACTTCGGCATGTTGTTACTCGGATACCGTGATGCTTAGAAAGTTCTCATCCAATCCTATGTGATCATGTTGGGCCCCTCTACAATAACCTCTCTCAGAGTCGTTTTCCTATTGTGTCCAGTTTTCACTTGATGGAAAAAGTGTCAAATGCAAGCAGTGTAAAGTTACAAAGTAGTGCAACTTTCATTTTGTAATTTTTGTGACCAAAAAAATTGCTCCAATGTGTCATGATAGGTACATTTACGCTAGACATGGTCCTCTTTCATACCCAAACACCCATAATTTCTTTGAGCTACGTTCAACCGGCTTGATCCCTTATGATGGCATGGAAAATAATCGAAAAGAGAAACATACACATGACGGTTGAGAAGTCCGAGTTTTCCACAAAAAATGTGTATGATCATTGGAAACTTGAAGTTAGTGGTTGTTGAAGAGTTTGAAGGAGTATATCAATCAAATATCTTTGTTTCTTTGTTAATTACTATGCATTTTCTTCATTTCTAGCCTTTGTACGGGTCTGAACAACAAGATTTTTCTCTAAGATGATCTGAATTCGTTGTAGAATGGTTTTAGCTTTGATTAGAATCCATTCTTGTGGAATTCTATTAAGTTCCAAGCAACTTAAAAGTAGATTTTTGAAATAGGTATGAACTTGCTCATACAAGGGTTTGAGTGTAATATGTTGAAATAGGCCATTCCACCTATTGTTCGGGTTGTGTCTTAGTGGAATCGGCCTAATGTAAGCAGGATAGGGAGTAGGAATAAGAAAATAGCACTGGTAAAGGCATTGGAAGAGATTACTAATGCTGACCCTGTTGAAAATTCAGAATTTAGACCTTAAAAGCAAGGCTAGAAGAGGTGAAAAGAAGAAATTGTTTGAGAATAAGTTAGAATAGGCTGGAAATAGAGTGAGGTTGTGGATTTTGATGTGTTCAAAAGGTCTACAAGCATAGGGGAGGTCAAAAGTATGTTATGGCATGATGCCCTAGTTGGGAAAAGAGGGGTTTTCAATGAAAAAAGAGAGGTTTGAGGGAGTAAAAGTGGGTAAAGTCAGGGGGAAAAATAATTTGGTGGTCAATTAAGTTTGTGCACGAAGAATGAAGAGTGTTGGAAAAGGTTTTGAGGTTGTATGAGGTTCGAGTTTGGGTTCGGGGGTTTAGTTCGCCGGTTCGGCCAAAAAAATTTGGAGGAGGGTTCGGTTCGTTTTGGGTTCGTTTGTACAAAAAACATGTAAAAACAATATATATATATATATATATGCAGCCTAGAAGCATGAATTAGGATTAGAATATTACTTAACATCATATAAACAATAAAACCACCATAAACTTGAATGTCATTTAAAATATACATGATAAATATTCATCATTGAAAATTGAATTGTGGTAGCTTGATATACATAGTCTATTGATGCTAGGGTTCAATTTGAATGATTTTGAAAAAATAATACAACTGAGTAGAGATATCAGCATTCTTCAGAATTCATAAGAATTTGTTTAGTACACTAGCCATTTTGATGTCTTCTTGCAGTCTCAAACATTATTTTGTATCATTGTTACATTAGTCTTGAGAGTGGTAGATTAATATAGCTCCACAATACACAATCTGGTTTACCTATGCAGTGTAACAGTGGCATAGGCAGATTTTTCTTTGAAAGAACCAAAGGGTGATTGCATGATTGAAGTGTATAAACACATATCTTTTTGTAATATCAAGGATACTTTTTGAAATATTTTTATGAATCATTTCATGCAATACCAATTGAAAACGTGCTTTTTTCTTTTACATAAAGTTGTTTAGCATCAATCAATTAATATTCAAGACAAACCATGAAGGAAATCAATGATCAATGAAAGGGATAACCAATTAATAAGTATACATGTGAATAAGTCAAGCATGTACATGTGAATAAGGGAAGCACAAGTAGTCAAAAACACGTAATCCTTGAAGTATACACACAAATACATAGTATATGCAAATTAATATAAAGTATATGCATGAATACAAGGTATACGCATAAAAACACGTAAGTTGCAAAGTATACATTGGAATACACATAAGTCATAAAGTATACACGTAAGTTGTAAAGTATACACTTGAATACACATAACTCACACTATTAAACCATGGATTTATAATGCAAATATGGACACCATCGATAAAAAATATTTGTATTAACCAAATATCCATGTAGGCATACATCATATGTCGATATAAGTATAAAGTATAGGTACAAAATAGCCATATAGGCTTACAAGAATACCATATAGGCATACAATGTCAAATATATCCAATATAAATTATGTACAAAAAATGCCATGTAGGCATACAACAAAGGGCTCTGGAATCAAAAGTCATCGCTCTCCATCCCCTCAAAATAAACTCTTTCCCTTTTCTTGTTGATCGCATGGTGATACGTTTGTCACTCATTTATGCTGCGATCGAGGAGTGCTCCTGGTGCTCCTCCTAGTGTTTAGTTCTTTGTGAAGTTTTATCTGTTACAATAAGAAGTAAAGACATTAATATATAGAAATTACATTATAAAAGATGATATATTTAACAAAATAATCACTTACCGCCATCTGATGATCACTCTCCATGAGGGAAATATTTGCACGTCTAGGTTGAGGTGAGCTGAAGCCCTATATAAACCATCTAAATAGAAACTAAACCATGAATCAATAATGGTTTTCTTTTTCACTAGAACTAACATCTATAACAACGAATGTAAACTGAAATTTAGTAATTTTCCCCATACCTCCCCTATCAGAGCCATTGAGGATTCTATAGTAGATAAAACATCGATCTCTATTGCCCTCATCACATTCGAAGGTGTTTCTGCTTGCAACAACTAAAAATAAATCAAAAAATTATTCAATCATGAAAACTACAATAGCGATCCACGTCATGACTTATAATGTATGATATAATAAACAAAATTTTGAGTACTTATTAAACTATATATTTCTGACTATCATGCTTACTATTTTCCATATCCATATATTGTTCGAAAGCACACGTTTTTAGGCTTTTACCCATAGCAGCAAGTCGGTGAACCGTTTGATAAAATGATTTCGTAGACATGTACGATAACTGTGGTGGCATAGAGAAGGCAGTGAAGTGTTTGAAAAAATGCCTCAAATAAATGGGGTCTCGTGGTGATGGAATGCCATTACAAATAAATGCACATCATGACATTCCATCACCATAAGACTGCATTTCTTTCAGGAATTTTTTTAGACAGTTCATTTCCTTTTCTAAGGTATTATTGCTTACTATTATGCTTTGATATAAATTTTTCCAAGCATCCATAGTTTGTTGGAAAGCACCTATTTTAGGCTTTTAGCCATAGCAGCAAGGAAGTGAGTAGTTTGATAAAATGCTTTGGTACCATGTATGGAAAATTTGGTATCATAGAAAATGTGGTGAGTTTTTTGAATAAATGCCTCGAATAAATGTGGTCTCATGGTGATAGAATGGTATTCCATCACCATGAGATCGCATTTCTTCAAGGCATTTTTTCAACCTACTAATTGCCTTGTCTATGCTATTGCTTACTATTATGCTTTGATAGATTTTTTCCAAGCATCCATAGTTTGTTGGAAAGCACCTTTTTAAGATTTTAGCCATCACAGTGAGGAAGTTAACTATTTGATAAAATTCTTTGGTAGACATGTATGGAAAATGTGTTAGCATAGAAAAGTCGATGAGTTGTTTGAAAAAGTGGTGCAAGCGCACCTTTACAAGAGCATGCCTCCATGAGGAAATTTTAGGATTTTAAGGTTGTATAGGTATTTTAAAGATGTAATAAGGCTTAAATAGCCATTTTTGAGTTTGTAATGATCTTTGGTAGTAATTTTAAGCATAAATTGTAAAGTTGCAGAATCTTAACAAAAGTTGTCAATCAATGTTTTAAAAATACAAAAAGGTGCCAAGTAGAGGAATATGAAGAGTCAAGGTAGTTGTAGAGGAAATATTAGGAGCTTAGGAAGTTGAAATGATTGGGAAATTTTTTTAAAATATGTGATTCATTGTTGTTAGCTGTTGTTGAGGCATTTTGAAGGAGAAAACTAATAAAATCACTGTTATACTGCTATTTTCTGTGTTTTCCTCCATCATCTGCCAGTGTACGGTTTTGTGCAGGTGGTAGTGCATCTATAATGTGAGTGAATTGAAGGAGTTAGGTTTTTGAATCAATTTAAAACTAATTTGAGTGTTTGATATTGAGTTTTAAGCTTTTGGTAGCCTGATTTCTCTAGGCGGTCAGAAAATAGGGGCTAAGGGTTTGATTGCCCAAATGAACTAAAAAGTCCATTCCACCTTTCTGTAGCAATTTTTTCTTGGTGGAATGGATTGGTCTGAATTAGGAGTAGGTGTAGAAGGTAATAAATTGGTTTGGTGAAGTTTGTGTGTGAGTTCTCCTCGTTGCCCTAGTGAAAAACCAATTTTGGTGCCTTTTAAACAAGGCTAGAGTGAGTGAAAAGAGGACAGGGGTTTAGAAGTGGATAGAATCCCCTAAAATTGTGAGATAAGGTTAATTAGAGGGTGTTTAGAAGATCTGAGAGGTTTTAAGTGGTCAGAGAAGTGAATAAGTGAGAAACCCTAGGTGAAAGAGGGTGAAAACTAGTGAAAAAGAGTGAATTTGTGAAGGAAGTGTATGTAGATCTTTGGGGCAACACTATTTGAGGATGGAATGGGCATTTATAGGCATAAATAAGACTGATTGAAGTGATTATAATATTGTGAGAGGTCGGGGCATAATATTTTAAATAAGCTCGAATTGATTGCAAGGAAAGTGAGGGTTTTATGAAAAGGGGTCTAAATGAGCGAGAGGAGACCTGAAAGTTGAATAATCTGAGGTTTTCTTGGATTTCTTTTGACTATTTGGAGGTTTCAATTGTTGGTTGTGTGTTTGGAGAGGTTTCTCTTTAAAAAAGAGGCCTAATTGTGGCCTAATTTAACGTTACAAGCCAGATTTGGGACAATTGCTCCAAAAGAGTTACAAGTGAGTTTCAGATATGTGAGAGCAGGCCATAATGGGTGGCTAGTTTGAGCATAGAAAAGGTAGTGGAGTATTTGAAAAGATTCCTCAGTAAAATGTGGTATGCCATGACAAGCAAATGCAATTGGAAGTTGCTCCTAGACTTATTACTTATGCTATGTGAAGTAATTGCATCACTACTTATGTTGAATTTCTAAAGAACTATATTGTAGTTGAAATTTTTTCATCTATCAACATCTAGTTATTAGTTATGGAATGTGAAGTAATGCTTTGAGTTTGAATGATGTGAAATGCAACGCAATCAACTATATGAATATAAACTACACAAATCTATTAAGTACAATTCATTAGTTAAACTCTTTATTCTATTAACTACGTGAATGTTTGACTAAATCCACTGGCACCGGGAGGTGTTCCCTCCAAACCTCCAATATTAGCCTATTCAACATCCAAAATCACATATTAAAATACCATTCGTAAAACAATGCTATTAACATGTAATAAATTTATAATTATTTACTAGTTAGATACCCCACCGATAGGTGTACTGCAGAAATAAGTAGGTGTAGGACCGGTGTATCTAGTATCAACACTGTGACCCTGCAAGTTTATTAAAATCATAAAACCAAATTAGTTAATCTTGCATTTCAAAATCAAAATTTAATAAATTAAATTCAATGAACATGCTAACTTTTACCTGAGTATCAATGCCATATGCGTCATGCAAAATTTCAGCTACCCTCTCCATTTCCATAGCTACAGACAGATCCTACACAAAAGCCTCCTGAGTGTTGGTGGGGTTATATGAACAAGTCACCCCGCAAGATTAACACACATGGGATCGAAACCCACCTGTCAAAGACTTCCTTGGATGGTGTTGTACAAGAGAACTAGCATGTTGGATGACACTTTACATCAAAGAGTTGATGGCCTGCAGAGTCTCTACGTTAGCACTCTCCTTCGTGATGGAAGGGATGACAATGTGCTCATGAGGCAGCCTAGTGAGAGGTCACCTCACTTGCCACATAGGATCTGACTATGCATCGGGTCTATCTTGTGTCGACCACCCACCGCTCCCTTGGAAGTCCTTCATATCAAAATAATTTGGGATTTTGTTCAAGATGAACTCAGCATATAGTTCCCTGAGGAAATACTATGGAACTTCACAATTGTTGCATGGTGGTTCATCAAAAACCACGTACCACCTATCCCAAAAATATTTTGAAATCTCTTGGTGGTGGCACCAATGAATAGGAAACCTCTTTGCATTGAGTGAGAAATTTCCATTTGACCGTGGGTCAATGAATACTATACACAAATCTAATTTTTTAATTTTTTAATCTTTTACTTCTTTATATGATAATTTATCTTGGTAAAAAGCCCTAGCCACCTACCTCCTATCCTGCCAACCAAATAATTGTTTGTTGATTGAATCTACATTTTTTAACATATCTTGCAATGAAGTTGTCAGGGTCATTCTTTCCGCAGTTAAACCGTTTGGATTGTTCGACCTCCCAATTAAATCCTTAATTTGTTTTTTTATTGTTCTCAATTTCACCCATTAAATTTTTTTGAGTGCCAGGAGGGTATTGATGGATTGGTGGAGGAGGTTGTTGTGGTTGATGATTTTGTTGCTGAGGATTTTCTTGTTGAGGATTTTTTTCTTCCTGTGGATTTTGAGGAGGGTTTCCACATTGAATAACATCTCCTACAAATTCAAAAAATAAATATCAAATACAACCTAAAACCAAAAAATTCAAAAAAAAAACAAACAATCCTTACCTCTTTGACCTCCTCATCGACGTGGTGGCATCCTGGCAATGAATCAGCAACCGTTGATGAATATTTTTGCAAAAAATCTCCTCCTAGAATGCAAGCGTGGAATTCTCGGGTTTTTGGTCGTGGGCAACAAGACAAAAATAGTCACAAATGAAAATGAATTTTGACATCTTTTTTTTTGTTTTAACATGCCATAATGTGAGCGCATTATAACATGCTCACGCTATGGGTTTGTGGTGGCCGAGCCTCAGGCTCAACACACCAAGGCATAATGTGAGCGCGTTATGAGTTTTCAATTTTTTTAAAAAAAGTGGCCACAAAATTGCTACCCATCTTAATACAGCCACCCATGATCATTTTGATCATCTGGAGGTGGTTTTCAGAAAATGCCAGGAGTTCGGGGTATCCATGAACCCAAAAAAATGTGTCTTCGAAGTACCACAAGGAAAATTATTGGGATATTTATTGTCTAAAAAAGGAATCGCAATTGATCCAGAGAGGGTAAAAACAATGAGGGAACTTCCCTTTCTACTCAACAAAAAGGGAGTCCAGTCTTTTCTGGGAAAGGTTAACTTTGCAAGTAAATTTATTTCTGATTTTGCAGGAATAATTGAACCAATCACCCTGATGCTAAAAAAAGATCAATTATTCAAATGGATGCAAGAAGCCAGAGAAGCCTTCAAGAAAGTTAAGGTTGTTATTTCTTCAGCTCCTATATTGGTAAACCCAGACTTCTCGAAGGACTTCATAATGTATGTATTCGGTAGCAATACCAACATCACTACTATTTTGACTCAAAAGGACTGTGAAGGAAAGGGAGAAGATTTGATAGCATTTCACTCCAAAACCTTAAAGGAATATGAGATGAACAACAACTTTATTGAAATGCAAGCGTTCACAATTGTAAAGGGACTCAAGAAGTTCTGACATCTTATATATTGCAATAAGGTTATTGTTTATGTCACACATTCCAGTGTGCACGAATACATCATAGAAGGAGAAATCACTAAAAAAAGGGCCAATTGGATCACTAAGATCCTTGAATACAACATTGAGGTCAAGCCTACCAAGACCGTCTGAGGATGAGGTTTGTGTGAATATTTGGCACACGATGGGAAGATGGTGGCTGAAGAAAAGCAATCAAGGATGGTTCTAACTAATGAGCCTGAGCCCAAAAACTGTTGGCTGGCGGGTAGAGTAAGGTTCATTCACATCGGAAAATATCCACCGGGACTTCCTTCTCAGAAGAAAAGATTCTACCGATTACAAAACAACATATACTCACTTATTGAAGGGTCCTCTTCAAGAGGAATTTCAATGGCATTTTGCTACAGTGTGTCAACACAGAGCAAGCGAAGAGAATTCTCAACACCTTCCACAGTAGTCCTATGGGTGGACACTTCTCTGCAAAGACCATCGCCATCAAAATCCTATGCGCTGGGTACTTCTGGCCTATGTTATTCAATGACTCGTACAACATGAAAAAAGCTTGTTAAGAATGCTAATTCTTCATAGGAAGAAGGAAAAATTATGCAATGCCTCTCAATCTGATAGTAGCAGATGAGCCATTTGCATAGTGGTGGCTAGATTTCATCAGAATGATGAATCCTGCCTCCATCATGGTACATAAATGGATCCTAACAATCATGGACTACTTCACCAGATGGACTGAATCCATGCCCCTGAAGAATACACCAAAGGTGAAGATTGTGGACTTTCTTGAAGGGCTAGTAACGAGATTCAACCCGCCAAAGACTATCATTTTGGACAATGCCAAGGCTTTCCTAGGCTCGAAGGTATATCAATTCGCACTTGCACATGGCATATTTTTGAAAACATCATCAAATTACTACCCATAGGGGAACAACCTAGCTGAGTTGACTAATACAAATTTAGTCTGACTCATTAAAAGGATAGGGTCAGATCATGAGAAGGAGTGGCACAAGAACCTCCCGACAGTGCTCTGGGTAGATCGTATAACTCCCAAACAAGCCCTCAAAACTTTTCCATACGAATTGGTGTATGGGAAAGAGGCATTGTTTCACATCTCTATGGAAATCCCACCGTTACAGCTACTCAAGTCCCTGGAAATTGAAAAAAATGGAGCCATGGAGGTGCAGTTGGCTGAGTTGCTGGAAGTGCAAGAAAAAAGGGAAAATTAAGAGATGGTTCAACAAGAAAGCCTCAAACCAGGGTCTAAAGTGTGGGGACCTGGTATTGAAATTCAATGAAAGAGCCACAAATCCTGGCTAGCATGGAAAATTTGATAGTCTATGGGAGGGTCCTTTCAAAATAATTCGGTGCAAACAACACAATGCATTTGAATTGGAGAACATGGAACATGAAGCGCTATTCAATTAAGCTTTAGTTATTTCACCATTGTAAATATGTGAATATTGTAATTATTTTCTTTTGTTTTTGTCGGCTGGTCTTTCAATAAATTCCATTGTGCAGGAAGAAAAAATTAATGGAACCCATCATCGTGAAGAGCAGAGAAAAGTAAAAGCTACCCATGATACAGAAAAACTCATGTGTGAGGAATTAAAATTAACCCATATTGCAAAAAGACATGAGAAAGAGGCATGAAGTTTAGTAAGCAAGTATCTTCATTATATATATACTTTGATAAATACATTTCAAAATGGTTGAGACCATACTTTCGAAAGTATGTCTATATACTATGCAGTGTCCTTATATATGTACAAAAATCCTTTCCAAGCATATATATACAAAAGGGAAAAAAGAATTTGAAACTTTAATTATCCGGAGTAGGAGCATTATCATCAACAACGAGAGCATTTTTATCACTAGCAAGAAGGTTGTCATCAATAGCAACGGGACCAGGAGCAGCGGCATCAACAAGAAGAACAAGCGGTGGCGGGAACACAAGGTTCCTGAAATCCATGTACTAGTCCACGTCGTAAAAGAGCACCATATTGTAGCAGCGCAACAGGAAATGGCGAGCATGTGTGGCCTTATGGCAGTGCTCATCTTGTGACTAAAGCCAAAAGCTGCTTAGAAATGGAACCCATGGTACCATGACATCCTCTTCAATATACTTTTGCAGGTCACATACAACAGGAAAACCCAAGCCCTAAACTACATTGGTCACCGCTTCTCTGAGGCCACCAAGGTACTTCAAAAAAAATTGCATTGTCAGACGTAGGATCATAGCTTTGGGGACTTGGATGTCAAGAAAAGATGCAATGAAGTGAGAGAATATTTTTGTGTTGACTCTATACTTTTCTTCGTATTCAATACAATCTCTCTCCATAACCCATTTCATGGCTATGATCGCCAGAGAATGCTTATTTTTGGTTATACGCTTGAGGTGCCTATTTGAAATTTCACCTAAAAAAGTTGTTTGGGACTTGTTACAAACTAGCCTAATGGGGGTGTTCATGGTACCAAACTCCACTCAGCTACCTAATCCTAGCTCTACACAAACACGAACTCTACTCAACTACCTAACGATAATCCTCGCTAAATCACCTAATACCAATTTTGCTAATCGCTAAGTGTGATTTTTCTACTGTGATAAGGCCTATTTATAGAAATATCTGAGGTAGTTGTGTGTCATAAGCATGATGTTGATTGAGTGTTAACTCAAAAATCCCACCAAAAGGCCAACTCAAAGTTCTCGCTTAGTTGTGTCTGTAGGTATGAATTGTTACGTGCACGATTAAGGAGCGGTAATTAATTAACGCAAGTTGCCGGAAGTTCCAAGAAATTGCTCATATGGACGGGTGTTGAAGTGTCATGTTGTAAGATGTTTCAAGCTCCAAGGCTGAACAAAAATATTTTCTAAGTACTCATTACGTCTTTGGCTTAATTATTCCTTTTGGGATATTAATTGCCAAAGCATGCAAAAGGATAGCAATCTTTCAACCGACGGCTCAATTTCCCAGGAAAATTGTGTTGAATGATGTGATCACTGATGTAATTATGAATTCTTGTCTTTTCAAAAGGGAAAGTAATTCATTTTGCATGGGCAGGACAGATGGTGGTACATGCCAAATTAAATTTGAAAAGTAAACCGTTGTCTACCGGTTTAAAGTATAAAAATTAAAGGAAAGAAAAGCTAAGTATTTCATCCAAAAGGTAAATAGAGCAGAAATTTTCCTAAGTACACAAAATGATTTTGAGTGTAGAATTGCTGAGAAAACCAAAGTGTGGTGCTGGATAATGGCAAATAAACTAAGTGTAGATAAATATCTATAGGAGATTCACTACTCCAGTGTGGATTGAACCCAAAGAAAGAGGCAAGAATTCATCTAGGTTTGCGTTCAGAGCCTTGCATAGTGTTTTTGGTTCCATTCATACTGCACCAGTGTGCTTTCTGAGCAAAAGCTTGCAAAGAATGGAGGAAGCCCAGAGTTCTCAAATAGAAATGCAAGGCAAAGAAATGCAAATTTTATATAACGCCATGCATACAACACCAGCTGCCTATGTCTTCTGAAAATTCTCTTACAGTTCGCCTGGTATACCAGAGAAGCCAGTGTGGGTGAATACAAAAGTTGCATAAAAGAAGCCCCATAGAGACCAAAGCTGAATTAAGGAGGAATGGGATAAAATTCATGATCCCATCCTCAAGAAAAACCCTAGGACTCTTAGGGAGGTAGCCTGCGAGAGGATGAAGAAAAATAATGACCTAGATTCCTTGGCGTAGAAGTGTTGGTACAGTGGGCTTCCATAGTATATGGTCTTGTTTGTGCACTACTACCCAAAATTGGTCGACAAAGCCATCAAGCATTTCAACCCGGCTACCAACACCATCGAGGGACGAGAGATAAGAGTTAATATCTACAAGGAGGCTATCTGGGACATGCTATGCATCCCAGAATGAAGATCCAAGGAGGACAGGATGGAGTCATTCACTCTAGCAAAGGGAGAGAGCATATGGATAACCAAAGATTTTGCTCTAGATTTTTATACCAAAGAAGCCCAAAGGCCCAAAGAATCTCATAAAAATTTCAAAGAAGACATGAAGGATTCCTTCTCAATGATGGCATTTGTTTGTGGTCTGGACACTGATAGGTATGTTCAAGAATTTCAACTGGGCTTGGGGTTCCAATTGCGCAGGAAACATTCCCTTTTCTAGTATGACTTCATTGAGTTCCTCTTCGAAGAGATGCTGAGCCAAATAGCAGAATACCAGACACAACAGATGTTCAAGTTTCCTTCCTTCCTTTCCCATATTTTTTTGCACTAGAACCTTAACTTCTTCAAAATATATATGGGGTTGGCCATATTTAATGAAACCAAGAGGAAAAATCTAGTTTCTATATGGACCCCTCTCCTCTCTGCAACCTACGATTATTACGCATTTTTAGATTATTTATTAACTCTAATTCTACAAGATTTGAGGGAGGATGGCAGCATCTTGTAGATCAACTTAGACTAGACTGAGTACATGCAAAATTTCACTCTGAAATGTAACTTGTTTCTAGGTGAATATTTCACACTCATTCGGATGCGCGGCTTCATCGAGGAACCCTTCTGACTTCCTGGATGTCTCATAGATCGGATACTGGCCCTTGAAATGGTCTGCCAAGTATCAATATTGACTTCACCTTTTTCAGTGGAAAATCTAAGAAGAGAGGATTTTTTGGTTGCCCATTGAGCTTTAAGATAGTGATTATAGCCAAGAAGTAGACTCGTGACTTGCTAGAAGTGAATCTGGCTCATCTGGGGTTGGTATGGATTTGCGACAAGTGGAATTACAAACTTGACAATGAATTACCAAATGAGTATGTCAAGGTAATACACATCCCTCAACCTTATTGGGAGAAGCATCAGAATCCAATGGAGGATGCAGATGACCTAATGGTGGACCTAGCTCATATTCCAACTAAAGGTGGTCGACCTCCATGGCTCAAGTTCTATTTCTGGATAGGGAAATATTATAAAACAAAACTGATCGGGGCTAATCTTAACAATAATTTGATAAGGAATTACAACTCGAGTGAAGAGAAGATTAAGGATTTATGGATTTACCAACAACAGACCCAATGCACTGAGGCCCCTTATGACAATATAAAAATGGATTACAGGTTCGATAAATTATTAAATGATGAGCATCCTGATTCTGACGATAGTAGTGATGAAGATGCCGACCTGGAGGAATCTGAAGCACAATCAAGGGAAGGAGAAGAACCGAAAGTGGAGCTTGAAGTGGCCCCAACATAGTAGAAAGGGAAGGCAATGAAGCAACCTAGAAAGGTTTCTTCAAATGTGCGGGTAAATATATCATGTGTGAGGGCCTCGATGAATCGCACCTAGACTGCAAAAGGGACCAGAACAACCCAACTGCAACAGTTGAAGACCATAGTGGTGGAAGACTCACCACCTACCAAATGGCCACACACTGAAGCATCTTTTGGAGAGTGTTCGTAGGAGGCCAAGGCGAGCCAAGAGCCCGCAACGAGCCAAAGATTGCAATCATCAACACCATAGGTATATTTCGCTCCCTCTTCTCTTGCTTCACAATATTTATTAACACCTGCTTTGTCTGCAACACCACTCACTTCAGGCGTTGGCCCCTCCTTTTCTGTGTTGCTTCAATGGTCATGGGAGGTTTCACATAGTTCTCTCATATGGTACCATTTTCCTTTACTCCTCTATGAACCTTTACACCTTTCACCTCAGCCCATTCCACGTTCATTAGCACCTCACATTTTGCCTCCACGACTGCCATTGATACCTCCCTTGCTATAGCTATGTTGGCCCCAATCTAGTCTACCTAGAAAATGGAATCCGCCATGACACCGCTTCCCTTGAGTCCTACTGATTCACAAGCTGGGTATTGACATATCTCTCATTTCTCTCCTCAAACAGTCACTCTTCCAAAAAAAATTTTGCTTGGAACCGCTACCCTCTCATTCCCTTTCACCCTTCCTCTCGATGCACCCTTTGCAAGTGGGCTCATCAGATCATCAATAGAGTTCTTGTCGAAGGGTGATAAAACTAAGCAGGCACGAGCAATCAGAGTACAGAAAAAAAGAGCCAAAGATGCTAAAAATCCAGCTAAGACAAAGGTGCAAACTATTTACAATGAGGCTCAACAATCGTTACATTTTGCAACTATGTACCCATCCATCATCAAACCACAAGGAGAGATGCAGCCAGATGATTACAATACATATGCCATGGGGCTTGACTTGTGTATAGCTTGGCCATAGCACAAAGTTGAGCTCATGGAGGAGACTCAGCAGGTGGTGACCACCGACTTTCTCAAGTCCAATCACTAGCTAAAGAAGAAGGAAAAAGAACTAAAAATTGTCAAGGAGAGGGTCGAGGTCTTGCTGGAAAAAGAAAAAGTGAGGGATGTTGAATTAAAGCGATTATCACAACAAGTGGAGATAGAGCTGGATAAACTTTGAAAGGAACTTGCAAAGTTCCAATCCTTTGACATGAACTTGGTCGCCGAGCTACAACAGAAAAACCATGGATATCAAGACTAGTTAGCTGGGGTGGAGCAAGAAGTGCAGCGAAAAATGAGGAGATCGATTGCCAACGTGCTCAATTGGAGCAGCAGATGCAATAGAAGGATGCACACTTCAATGACCACCAAACTCAACTAGAAAATGAGGTCCAGGAAATGAAGTCTTCCCTGGAAAGGGAAGTAGCAAACAAGGAACGATCCGAAGCAACCTGGCTTGCAGAATCAAAAGCCCTATAAGGAAAAATCTTGGCTATAAACAAAAGGGTTGCGGAGCTCACACAGGAGGTTGATTCAAGAGATGCAGAGATCAACACTATGAAAAATCTTCCCCAACCCCCTGCTATTCAATCGAACCTCCTTCAAATAGCCCAACGACTATATGTTTTATACTGGGAAAAGGTTAATTCCTTCTACCTGACTCTCCAGTCGATGCTCCAATTCATGGCAAAGGCAACGAGTTTAGGCAGATAGAGTCCTTGAGACTACGAGGTTGTTGGATAGGCTATATATGGTCTCAGATGAAGTCTTAGCAAACGCAGGGATTGAAGATCGGAAGGCTGCTGCCAAAACAACTAACAGGTTTATCCCCTGCCATGCAACCATCCTCAATACCAACGAGTGTGCCACTGCATTGGACCGAACCATGAATATTATGTGGGCAAGGTTCTCCCACCTAACTCAAATGGGTTTACCATCCCTGTTTCTTGAAGATGAATCGGTGACCACGCGAAAGAAAATTGTGATGAAGATTGAAGAGAAGTAGTAGGACGCTTCCACTTTTCATAACTTCAATCAACCCCTTATTGCATAGGATATTGAGGGCATCACCCATCTGATAGCATGACTTCTTTTCCAACTCGAGTCTTGGGTCAGTATATCGATGACACTTCCTTACAAAGAAATCATCGATCTGCATGGAGTGCAAGAGAATCTGTGTGACATATCGACTCCATTTGGGGCCGACTAGTTGCCTTTCCAAACCACTCTCTCCAAGATTTGATCGTGTCACCCCATGGATAGGACTCTGGTCTGCGAACCAAATTTTTTTGGGTTCCTTGTTTCACAGGTGAAACACCCCTGGTAGTTGCCAAAAGTTGTGAATATAAATTTCTCCAAGCTCCCTTCAGGTGATATTTTATTTTTTCCAAGTACCAGCCCGCACCCCATTTACTAAAAATCATTGGGATCTTTTTGCAAAAGCTTCATCTGACCACTACCACATGTCCACTAGGCGCTCTTTACAATAATTTTTCCTTCACTCTTCCAATGGCTCCCACCACGCCTCCATGTGTTAGCATCACGCACACTTCAAGGCTTCTTCCCTTCGCATCCCTATCGGGCCCCAACCACGTGCCACGTAGTATCAGTCTGCATACTCTTCTTAGAGGCCCCCACCAACAATGTTGTTTGAAAAGAAGACTTCCACGTGTCTTGACCACACAAGCTTTCATCGCAGAGAGGGAAGAACGAACCACAGGCCCTGACCTATTGCAACATGAATCTTCTGAGGACTTCATCATGCAAGAGTAGCAAACAAGCAACAACCTCACCATGATTACCACATGTTCTAACTACCGTCATGAGTGAGTGACACATGTCGACACTCTATTCTATTGGGACCACTACCTTCATTCGTAGGGGATCTATCTGGCTCGAGGGTGACTACATTCATGGCTTGAATATTTTTTTTGCAACGGCCTAAGGTAAATTATTGTTGTGGGCATCATTGCTTATGATCAGGGATCTTTTCTATTACTGGCCTGCCAGGCGGTGGGATTTTGTCCTATAAATACTACTTCCTCTTTTGAAGAAACATTCAAAATTTACATAAATATTTGTGTAAAGACACCAGGCCTCTGTATTGTTTTAGATTATTGCATAAAATTCACAGACTGTGCCATTGTTCGGCCTCTTTGTTTCTTGAACTATTTGATAAAACTTTATACTATGCCATCTTTGTATTGAGTAATTTCTTCACATACTTCTATAATCTCAATATAAGCTTACTAATTCAGACCATGTCTTTGACTTTTCTTTTCAATAAATATATGGAAGTTATTTTATGTCATTGATTGAGTTATTTCGTTTTCCATTTTTTTTTTGTGATTCTAGGACATAGCAGATTGGTGAACGACCCTTAAATCATATCTAACAAATAGGTTTATCATGCCCATATCTACTTCTTGGTGCATTGTTGCAGATTAGATTTAATTTTACGTGTATTTCCTTCTACCCTTTTCAACCCCCCAATTACAGAAGAAGTCGACTTCTTTAAAAATCCGGTCACTCAGTTTAGCGCAATAGATCCCCCCTTTAACTGAGTTTCCCATAAAGGGTTGTTAGCTTGTCAATTTTTGGCAACAGGTACTAAAAATGAAAATAGATAATGAAGATGCTCCTAAGTGGGGAAACAAAATCATAGATTTGAATATAAAAATTGAAATTAAAACAGACAACAAAAGAAGCTTTACATAAACAAAGGGCCAAAACTTAAGTACATAAAAGGGAAATAGATAACGAGGCAATGAGGACCACAATATACATGGTATACGTAAAAGTAAAAATATTACAAAGTACATAGAAGAAGTGATGTGAACTATTTGTTTGTGTAAATAGGTGTTTTCCTTATCTAGGTCCTATTTGCATTGCTAAGTCCACTTAGGTCATATTACATGTTCAATACCACTTTTGTCAACATGCAGTGCTAAAGGAATCTTTTTGTCATCCATATTTTAACTACAAACATACAAACATAAAGTTAATACAAGAAAGCAAAGACAAATAGAAATAAAAATTAGTAAGATGGATGGGTGGGGATATCTAATAAATGAAGTCATCTCCCATCATGTGTGTCTATAATATGGTGTACTATGAACAATTAACATTCTAAGGATCCTTATCATGCAAATATAAATTCTTATTTTTTATGTGCGCCATCTTTTTAATCAATAAGATCTTTAATTTGATATTTATTTTCAATGCATCTATCCATGTGTAGGATGATAAGAAAAAATCAAGCCCTACAGTGTTTAAGCTTAGATATATCTAATGGATTAATTAAAGGTAAAACAATAATACTTTGTTTCAAACTATATTCCAATACAAGGTGTAGGATTCTTTTTTTTAATAAAATGTGAGAGATCACATATAGTGGATTATATTAATAAGATAAAATACGTGAACTTACAAAAAAACGCAGTAGCAAGAGAGACAATTTCTCAATAAGGAGATAATACATATTTAGAATAATAAGAGTCAAGAGGATTTCTTTTTAAAGTATGGATTATAGAGATCTAATAGAGGAATAAGTCAAGGCATTGATAGGATGCTGAGGAGAAAATGATTTTGTAGTAGATGTTGAGGTAAGGTATATAATGTTGGGCCTAGGAGGAGCATGTAAACACATGAATCTGAGTGTTCTGAAGACCTTTGAGACCCTATTGATATATTTTCCCCTAGTTGGTCTTTGTATGCATGTAGGGAGTGCATGAATATGACTATGCAATTGTTGGTTAAACTGGTCCATAGAGTATTGAAGATGTAAGAGGTTTCGTGAAAAATTTGAAATTTCATGGGGGAATAAAACCCATAGTATAGCCTCATCCATTGTATCATTGCACATATAAGAAAATTGACTGTAGATGACCAACAAGAGTAGCTAATCTTGAATGTATCGATAGGGAAATGTATCTAGGAAGTTTGAATTCTACACTAGGTCCATATAGATTGAGAGGAAGGTTCAGACTATATTAGAGTAGTAGATCACTCTAGTGCACACCCTAAGAATATTATCACCTAATATTGAATTGAATGCCCATTCGATATGGGGCTAGTCAATAGAAAATATTTGTTCCACTAGGTTGGAATTACTTAGGCTTAGAATGGAGGGTGTTATTTTGTGGTGGCATGCAGATTCAACCATTCCTCTTAATCTTGCATATTTTTACATGATGCAAATATGAAGAGGTATAATTTATGAAATTTGAAACAATAAGAGGCCATAAATAGGAAGATATCAATGACCAACCATATAAGATAATTAAAGAGATAACTATCAATCATATTTACAATTGATTTGAAGGTAGGAGGCAGTGGTGCTATAGAATAGACTCAAACACAATTAAAAGATATTTGAGTCAATTCAAATCAATAAATTATATTTCATATTTAGTTTCCATGTGGAGTAGTAGACTAGGGAGGCAAACCATTGGGAAAAGATGGTTTAGATGATATGCACAAACCTACAATTAATAAAAGGGTATTTATATTCATTCTATGTGATCATTATGCAAAGTAATCTTTAAATATTGGGAGTCCATGGTTGATGCCCATATTGGATAGGAAATCAAGAATTTGATTTTCTTCTTTATAGTAGTAATTAAATTTGTATGAGGCTAGGTCATCCAACATATTCTAGATTTGTTGTATAATGCAGTATATTTTACAATGGTTAACACTTCTATATTTGATTGTATTAATGATTAGTTGGGAATCTCCTTCTATGAGTTCCATATAAACACACATATTCTTTAGCTTAATTATTTGTACCACTGACTAGTTTGAATTATTTATAGCCTTTAACAATTTTCTAGAATTATCCATAATGATCTATCAGACACTATAATGGCTTAAGTTTCCCCGGGAGGTTCTATCAATCTTCCATTAAACTTGGAAGGAAGGAGGAGACACCCATCTTACCTTTTTTATATCCAATTTTACATTCACACCAATCACGAAGCCTACAAAGGGATGAGGTGGAGGAGAGACCAAAAATTTAGAAGAAATGAATCCCATTTAGGGAAATAGTTGAGATGAGTCGAAGAATTAGAGATAAATGCCTTACTATTTTAGAAATTATTTCTAATTTTTTGAATTATAATTTTAAACTTGGAAATTTATTTTATAAAAATTTTAGTTATGTTTTTTATTAGAGGTAAAATAGGTTTTGAAGGGGCCTCAAAACCCTTTACAAAAAAGAGAGTTGCTTCAAAAGATAAGCGCACAGATCAACAAATAGCCAACAAGCATCAAAACATAAGAAAAATAGCTACCAAAAAAGGAGGAGCAGAAACAACAACTACAGATTCTTCAAAATATTAGCAGCCTCCATATTGCTTTCAATTATCTTCTGATGCACATCCATTACTTCAAAAAACTCTTTGGTAGGTACCCTATCTTTCAGCTTAGTTTTATTGCAGGTTTGAGTACAGGGCCCCATTTTACTTACCTCTTTAATCAAAACACTAGGCAAACTAGAAGCATTCCCAACAACAACCTTGCCAACTGAAGCTTCCTCCATCCACTGCCTATTCCCTGTAGTGTCCTTACCTCTTGGAGCTTCCTCCATCCACTGCCCCACCTTCTCATTGAGGATAGTCAAACACTTCGCTTCATTCCTCAAAGCATATTTGGTCACTTCCACAACCTTATCCAATTTCAGATTAACTCATTTCATTTTCTCTTCCAAGGCCACAATCCTCTTTTCAAAAATTTGCTTCAACTTTAATATTTTATTAACAACTATCTTTAAAGCATCAAAAAGATGGTTAATTTGATCCTATAGAGAGGACTCACAAGATTCCCTAGATTTACTCACAACCCCATGAACCTTCACATTGGTCATATTTAGTTCATGGAAATCCCATTTGAACAACCTAAACAGAGAGATAGTACCCTCCTTCACCAAGCCCAAAAAATTAGGAAAATCATCCTGGTTAAAATTGAGCACATCTATTGCCTCCACTTTAACCTTTGGGGATTCACTATTCAGGCTTTGACTATCAACACCTCTTTCCCTTTATCCCTAGCAACTGGCATCTGTATTTTGCAAAGAGAGCTCACAACTTCATCAGCAATAGTCCTCCCTCTATTCTGCATCTTCATCCCCTATTCAGGCATATCCATGTTATCCTACCCACCAACAATATTTAGAGGAGACTCAACACTAATTGAATCCTCCTAGAAAGGGTTGTCATTCCGCTTAGCCATATTCTTGCTACTCCCACCCTTCAAGCCTTTTTTCTCTTAGACCCAGATACAAGGGGCATTCCAATCTTTTCCCCAATGTCAACTTTCTTCCCTTTCATTAGGGTAGAGGATTCACCCTTCCCAATTTTGTAGGGTTTGTCACTGACCACCCCATCACTTCAAGTACCATACTCCATAGACATAGGGGTAGATTTACCTTTCTTACCACCCTTAAAAGGAGTAGGGGGCTCTAAGTAGACTTCCATAGAATCCTTCGAGTCAAGTTAATAATCATCATCCTGTTGGAAAAAAAAGGATAGACAACTGAGAGGGGGGGGTGAATCAGTTGTTACAAAAATTAAACTTATTATAACTTAAACAACCTTGAATCTCATATACGATAATTAACAGTCAAAGCATAAATCAACAAGACATCAGAGACACATGAACACCAAGATTTTTATATGTGGAAACCCTGTTAGGGGAAAAACCACGATGGATGTTAGTCCACAAGATTATACCCTGTTGGAAGTATAATGAAAGAAATGAATGGGGAATGCACATTCATTTAGGTACACTTCCTAGAGCTCACTTCTCAAAGGAAAGACTCACTGCCTTACATAAAATAATCAGATTAAATCCATCTAATGAGGTTGAACTGAAGAATTAGCTTCTACAAAAGCTTGATGGTAGTTTTGGTTAGGCACAGAAACACTTCTTCACACTTTGCTCAAAATTCTTCACACTTTGCTCTAGATTCGGATGATTTGATCTTTATTCACACATTTTGCACACACTTGTACTTTCACACTTCAAAATGAAGAAACAATCGCTCTTATATATCCACTACATGAATTTACATCAACTCTGTCGGCCACAAATAAAGAATAAATTACAACTGTCGACCTCAATACATGAACAAATCTCAATGCGCACCAACCTAAGTCAGTCACAACATAGTGAGGACCTAAATCAACATCCTGAACATGCAAAAAAATAAACGATTAATCCATAAGGATCTGCAACACGCTACCACCATCATGTCGACCAAGAACATGAAAACTCGAACACACAAAGGAAAAATATTTGATCATGAACACACCAATCAACATGGATGTACCACACTAATAGAGCATGATCTAGAAACATCATTGAACATCTCAGAAATGTACCCAACAACTCAATTCACCAAAATTTCAATCTCATCTTCCAGAAACACCAACTACAGTAACTGAATAACTGTTGGGAACACAAAACTTCATAACTTTCTCAATTCTTGATGCGCACCTCTAAAAATTATAGACAACATACTAGATAGGCTCAGAAACAAACCCTTTAATGTACACTTCTGACCATCAATGTACAAAACTTGTCATCATTGTGACCTTCTCAGCTTCACAGACTGCCTGCAATATATTTATTACAATTTTCTCAATTTCCTCGACATATACAGCCTTCAGAATCATCAATGCTAGTAGTGTTGACATCAATGACAACCACATATCAAAAACACAACCACAACATCAAATAATCTCCCCCTTTGGAATTGATGGCAACACATGATGTGAAAAATACCATCAACACAACTAACTCTTCTCAACCTGTTCTTTTCTTCCTTACATTGTTCTTCCATCTTATCTCTCTTAGTACTTATTTCACTTCTCCCCCTTTGACATCAATGGAAAAGGTACATAAGCTCTGAACCACATATGATCTGAATCATCTAACTACTCCCCCTGAGTAGCAGTCACCACAACATCAATCTGAAACAAGATCTGACTGTAAGTTCCACAAATTGATGCAAAGACTTGCATCTTAGTTCAAATTGGGAGGGGAAATCACCCCTAACTTTCCTCTGAGATACTCAAAATTATCCTTAGGCAACGGTTAGTAAAGATGTTTGCAATTTATTCCTTTGTGGGCACATATTCCAATCTGACCTCTTTATCACTCACCTTTTCTCTCAAAAAATGATACTTGATAGATATATGTTTTGTCTTTGAGTGTAGCACCAAATTCTTAGAAATGTTTATGGCACTTGAATTGTCACATAATATAGAAATAGACTCATCATACTCAACTCTGATATCTCTCAGAATCTACTTCATCCACAACACTTGAGTACAATTGTTTGCAGCAGCAATATATTCTACCTCAGCAGTAGATAAGGAAATGGAATTATGCTTTTTACTTAGCCAATACACCAACTTCTTCCCTAGGAAGAATGCTCCACCACTTTTACTTTTCCTATCATCCACATCTCCTGCCCAATCTGCATTTGTAAAGGCATTCAGAGCAAGATCATCATTCTTAGGATACCAAAGACCAAAATCAACTATTCCTTTTTAAGTATCTGAAAAATTCTCTTTATTGAAGTCACATGTGATTCTTTTGGATCAGCTTGATATCTAGCAACCATGCACACAACATTCATGGTGTCTGGTCTAGTCTAAGTCAAATATAGCAATCCACCAATCATTGACCTATATCTTGTTTAATTAGCCTTAGAAGAATCATCACTTTGTGTTAACTTGCATCTGGTTACCATCGGTGTACCAACTAGCTTTGAGTCATCCATGCCAAAAAAATTCACCAGAATTGCAATCTCATCTTCTAGAAACACCAGCTATAGTAACTAAATAATTTTTGGGAACACAAAACTTCATAACTTTCTCAATTCTTGATGTGCACCTTTGAAACTTTCAGAAAGCATACTAGATAGGCTCAGAAAAAAAACCCTTTAATGCATGCCTTTTGACCATCAATGTACAAAATTTGTCATCACTCTGACCTTCTCAGCTTCATAGACTGCCTGCAATATATTTATTACAATTTTCTCAATTCCTCGACATATACAACCTTCAGAATAATCAATGCTAATAATTTTGACATCAATGACAACCACATATTAGCAACACAACCACAACATCCAACAATCTCCCCCTTTGGAATTGATGGAAACACATGATGTGAAAAATACCATCAACACAACTAACTCTTCTTTTCTTCCTTTCATTGCTCTTCCATCTTCTCCCTCTTAGTACTTATTACATTGATTGAGAAGATTGCACTGACATATACAACCTTCAGAATCATCAATGCTTATAGTGTTGACATCAATGACAACCACATATCAACAACACAACCACAATATCCAACAATCTCCCCATTTGGCATTGATGGCAACACATGATGTGAAAAATACCATAACACAACTAACTCTTCTCAATCTATTATTTTCTTCCTTCCATTGCTCTTCCATCTTCTCCCTCTTCTAACTTTGGCATTGATGGAAACACATGATGTGAAAAATATCATCAACACAACTAACACTTCTCAACCTGTTCTTTTCTTCCTTACATTGCTCTTCCATCTTCTCCCTCTTAGTACTTATTACTCTTTCAATTTTTTCATTAACTTTCCTGCATATTTGGACTGATAAGAGTTAGTTGTGTTGATGGTATCTTTCACATCATGTGTTGCCATCAATGACAACCACATATCAACAAAACAACCACAACATCCAACACATCCATCTCTGACCTGGTCTTATACTCCAAATCCAATTTATTTTTTTTCCCTTAAGGAACCTTCTTAGGGTGTTTAGGAACCACATAAGACTTGGAATAATCCGAGATGAGGAGAATTAAGCCAACATGAAGCACAAGATTTTTAGGATTACACTTGTGATCCTTAATCCCACTTTCCAAGGATGCCAACGAATAGAAAGGAAAATAAACTCTTTTTGTGTCTAAAGTGATTCAGAAGGACTAAATGATAACCAAAAAGGATAAAGAAATGACATTCTAAAGTTATATACCTCATGAGTTCTTTTGTGATGTCTCCCCAAAGAGCCTTGATAAAACTACGATAGTATCTGTAGACATCCAAATTTGATCACTTCCATATGATCAAAATCGTCTACTCTATTCATCTATTTCATTAATAGTGATTAAATAATTTATTTAATCATTATTTCATTTTCTGCCTAAGGTTCCTAAAGTATGTAATTAAATAAATTAAATACTTTACCTTATCCCTTTTATTCTCTAAATTAAATAAATATGAAAAATTATTTAATTTAGTCTTTTAACCCATTTGGATTAAAATCAATTTTTAATCCCTCTTTTTCTCTCTCCTTGTCACATTCTCCATAACCATCTTTTAATCCAGATTAAATTAATTAATCTGTGATTAAGATGTGCACCACTTAATCTTGATTAAGTGTCACATCCTCCATAATCTCCCACTTACCTCTAACCTCTCATTAATTATCTTAATTTTGTGTTTACACAACCTTAATCAGAATCATTAGCCACATTTGGCTTAGTTTTTCTGGTCAACCTTCCCACTTACCATTTTTAGCCTGGACTCTCTTCCCCATGTGAATTTTTAATTCACATTTATTTGCCCAAGGTTCCTCTCTTGCCCATGTGAATTTTTAATTCACTTTTATCTTTACAAGGTCTTCCCCATCCCCCATGCAAGATTCTAGAAGCCTTGACTTGTCACTTCACATGTGTCAAGGGCTTCTAGAACCTTGGACTTGTCACATCACCCACATGTGACAAATCTCCAACTTTTTATAAACCTCCTTTTATCCAATAAACTCTCCATTGAATGTAAATTTTTAATTTACATTTATTTTTCCCACAATATTCCCCTTTTCCCATGGAGATTTTTGAGGAATTCTAAAATTCTTCAAAAGTCTCTTTCATCCTCATTTGGGGATAAGAAGTCTCTTTTTGAGGAAATCTTTTCATCCCCCAAGGTACCTTAAGGGTACTTGTCCTTCATCCACCTCATGTACTTCCCTTCCACCTCTTGTCCTTTTCTTCCACCTCATTTCCACATCACTCCACCCTAAGACATCTCACCTTCCACATGTCAAGATGTGAGGGCTTGTGAGTCCTCAACTCACCATAGCCCTTCATCTTCATCTTTGTTGGATCAATCTCAACCGTTGAATTCTCTAGAGAATTCCAATTAGCCTATAAATACCCCCTCATTTCTCTCATTTTGAGGATAAAGTCTTTTGCAACAATACTCTTGCAAAATTGTCATTCAAACTCTCATCCATTTTAGCATTTACATCATCAATCCATATTGCATCAATTCATCTTGCATCCATTCAACTTCATTGCCATCCAAGGAGCACATAATTCTTGAAGAATCAAAGGGCCAACCAAGGAAGGAGCAGCAAAAGAAAGGTATAACACATTTCAATCATTATTTGTTTTTATCTTACTCCTTTGTTTCACCATTTTCTTATGCTAATCTTATTGAGGTGCCCTTTTATCTTGTTACTTCTTCATATTGCACTATTAGTTTTCTATCTAGCATCTCACATTAGGAGTAGCATTTTATTAGGATCACATTTCTGGCATGCCTAGTGGGACCCACAAAGGGGTCTCTTTCTTTTACGTTTTATGTTGTTAGCTTGTTTGCAGATTCAGGTCGCAGAGGGGCGGACTTGCCCTCCCGGACGCTGCAGAGGGGCGTACTTGCCCTTGTTGTTTTTCTGCAGAGGGGCGTACTTGCCCTTGCTATTTTTCTGTAGAGGGGCGTAATTGCCCTTGTTGATTTTCTGCAAAAGGTCGTACTTGCCCTTGCTGTTTTTCTGCAGAGGGGTGTAATTGCCCTTGCTGTTTTTTTGCAGAGGGGAGTAATTGCCCTTGTCGTTCACTGTTTCTGACTGTTTTCTGCAGAAGTGCGAACACGCCCTCCCAACTCAGCGTTCTTCACTACAGAAGGGTAGATTTGCCCTTAACAGCACATTCGAGAAGGTAAAAAAGTGGCATTTTAGCTTCGTTTTTATCTCTTTCTTTTGTTGTTTTGTGCTCTAATCCACTAATCTTGTTTGTTGGTGAGTGAAGTCGGATTCCTTGCTGATATCTTGAGTATTTTACTGCAAATCACAAAAGGGAAAAAGATAAACAACTACCATTTGCTTGCAGGGCCTTTGTTTTATTCTTTGAAAATCTTTCCATACTGTTTTATCTATTTACTTAATATAATTAGGGGAAAGTAAATTGGTTGTTTGCTGTGTTTTTTTTATTTGTATCACCCTAAGGGGACATTTATTTGTTTTCATCTCCTCCCTTTGCACTTTTGTGCGGATTCGAAGGGGGTAGTTGGAAATGGTTAGTGTTTTCTTCTCAGAAGGACCTGCTTGGGGATTTCATCACCCCAAGAGACGATCCCAACCACGCATACCGGCGGGGTATATAAAGGGGGGAGAGCCAAAATTGTACCTCAATCCAGTTGCGTCGTAATTAGCAAAGCGTTGAAGCTAGGGTGATACCTAGACAAACATGAAGAGTTGGTCCGAGCCTTTCAGTATCTCGATGGGTTCTCGACTCACGTTTGTGACGGACTGGTGTTCACGATTTGTGCCTCACGTACCAAGCGTATATCGAGGACTCCTTAGAAACTTTGTTTATCCTAGAGTAAGACTTTTACCGGCCATACCCCTTAAACACTAATCACAGGATTGTGCTTGTTCAAAAAGACTTTCTGTGAAGAACCGGTAAATTTTGATAAGTCAAATTGTCATTGAATCATTTTAAGTCCTTTCCAAAATCCCTTATCCAAACCAAGTTGTATTTTTCACTGCAGAGGGGCGAACTTGCCCCACTGTTTCAGCCTTTTCCACTGCAGAGGGGCGAATTTGCCCCACTGTTTCGGCCTTTTCCACTGCAGAGGGGCGAACTTGCCCCACTGTTTCAACATTTTTACTGCAGAAGTGCGAACTTGCCCCCCTATTTCAGCATTTTTACTACAGAAGTGCGAATACGCCCTGCTGAACGGCCAGTTTCATCAGTTTGACCATTTTAAACCTCCGTTCGAACCCACAAAGCCTCCGTTTGACCATTTGATCATCCTAAACACTCAATTGATCCAATCAAACCAATCCTCATCCAAATCATCAAATTGATATATTCCAATTATCAATTTTGAAGGTTTTGACTTTTATGCAAAAACTTCTGGAGGCCATAACTTTTGACTCGGATGTGGGTTTTGGCTGAAATTTTACAGGTGGTTGCGTTATGAGTTGGCATGTGGATTTCCAACCTATCTATGATAGGTTGGACCCTTTTTTAGCACATTTTCGAACCCCCAAAGTTTCATCTTGATCCTCAAAATCACAATTTAGTGTTTTTTTCCAATTTTTGAAAAAACACTTTCGTTAATATCTCTGAATCACTGTCTCAGATTTTGGATCTTAGTGGGAAATTCATCCTATCTTAGTATTGGGTATTTTTTGGAAAAAACTTGGACTCCCAAACGTATTCCTACGAAGTTTCCTAAAATGGCAAAATTTGACAATTTTTCAAAACTGCGAAATTTGGCAAAAATTTGATTGTCAACACCTTACGTCCTCTAGTTGAAACCCATGATCTTGGTTTCAAATCAATCCTATCATATCCTTCAATCCAATCCCAATCTGAGCATTAATCCCATCATCCTTATCTGAGCTTTCATTCAATCCTAATTTGAGCTTTCATCCAATCCCAATCTGAGCTTTCATCTAGTCTCCATATGAGCTTTCAATCCATCCTAGTTCTCTATCCATCATCTATTTTTTCCTTCTAATCTATATCCATCATGAATCTTTATCCCCCTCTCTCACGACCAATAATAGTAGTCAAGGGGAATCCTAACTCCGTTGATGACGATAACGAAAATCTTGTTGATCATGAAGATTGTTATATAGATCCCCTTGACACTATCATTGCTAGTAATCTCTCTCCAATCGCCTCCCAAAATCCCACTACTTCTTCAAACTATCCCACTATGCCTTCATCCACATCTAATAACGGTTCTTATGCTACCCTTGACAAGGGATATCCAACATCCTCACCATTGACATATTCATCATGTCCTCCCTTTCAACCTCTATCCTATCCAACATCCACTTCCTCTTATCCTCATCATCGCCAACAATCCCAACACCTCTACCTTAATCCTGCACCCCAATCTTCTCATCCTAATCCAACACTCACACATTCCTATCACAATTCCCCATTCCAATATTCCTCCTATCCTAATCTGTCATCTCAATCCTCTCATCCTAATCTACCATCCATATCCTCCTATGCCAACCCACCATACATGTCTTCCTATGGTGGTCCACCACCTCAATCTTCTTGTTCTAATCCAACATCCACACCTTCCTATCACAATCCCCCATCCCAATATCCTTACATTAATTCCACATCTCCCCATTCTAATCTTTCATCTACATATTCCTACTATCATTCACCATCCCAATCTTCCCAATCTAATCCAACATCCACATCTTTCTACATCACTCCCCCTTTCACTGCATTATATCTAATCCTTCATCTAATCGTAATCCTCCATCTCCAACCACCCCTAGTTCCCCATCCAATCCCATCCACTCATCTAATCTTAATCCTCCATCTCCTCCTAGTCCTATCCACTCACCTAATCATAATCCTCCATCTCCAACCACCCCTAGTTCCCCATCTAATCTTAATCCTACATCGCCTCCTAGTCCTACATCCAATCCCATCCACTCCTCTAATCCTAATCCTCCATCTCATCCTAGTCCTACATCCATCCACTCCTCTAATCATAATCCTCCATCTCCTCTTAGTCCTCCATCCAATCCCATCCACACATCTAATCCTAATCCTCCATCTCCTCCTAGTTCTACATCTAATCCTCATCCACACATCCACTCATATAATCCTCCAATTCTTAATCCTAGTCCTACATCCAATCCCATCTCTTCATCTAATCCTAATCCTCCATCTTCTCCTAGTACTCCATCCAATCACATCCCCACATCTAATCCTAATCCACAAATCTCTAATCCTAATCCTCCATCCATTCCCATCACTCTACCTAATCCTACATCTCTTCCAAATGTCGCCCAAGGACTCATGCAAGAAGAGCCACCATGCCCTCCCACTCTATCATGTACTGTCACTAGTGATGAGGCCCTCCTCTATCCTACACCTATACCTCCCATCACCATTCCTGACACCGTCCAAACGATTGAGCCACTCAAACCCATTAGATCCACCCAATCCCTTGAAGACATCCAATCCCCTCCTCCTAGTCCTACTATTCACAAACTCCAATCCCGTGAACTTCATGAATCCTCCATCATCCTATCTCCCCCAATTGAGGATTCCCTCCAACACTCTTCCATCATCATACATCCCACACAAGATGAGTCATGCCAAGCGCTTGATCCAAAGCATACAAGCATATCCCCTCCTCCAAATCAAGATCACTCCATCCCATCTACTCCATCTCAAGAACATAGTCTTCCATCCATTTCATCTTATGATCCATATCCTCAACCAAGTCATGATCCTATCCTCCCATCCACCCCATCTCAAGATCACAGTATCTCCTCCACTCCATCCCATGATCCCCCTTGCCTTCAAGATCTAATCACCCCATCTCATGAGCCCTTATCATCCACTGCCATAAATCTAGATCCCATTGTACTCCCCAATTCCTCTCATGATCCCTTATCACTCATTCCTCTTGATGTTGCTATCCCCTCATCTCCATCGCATGATCCTTCATAGCCATCTAGTCTTACCATCCCAATGCCAATTTTGTATCACCTTGGTAACATTACATGCATCCATGGTGGTCTTCTTGCAGAAGCAAAACAACGTCTATGCACCACCTTTCCTCCTCCACCTACTAACACACTCGCATCATGTTTCCAAAAGAATAAGCATCCTACCATAGATCATATGCTTGAGAACATGA
>VCHN02000014.1:56675067-56726909 GCA_007115665.2 Sequoiadendron giganteum
TACATTCATTCCACCTCTTGATCTGCACAATGATGTTGCAACACAAATCAAATTACTCTCGCAAAAGGTATTGGACCTCCAAATAGGAAAAACAACCAGAACACCAGGCAAGTTGTGCCCTTATCCGCTTGACAGAAGTCTCACAATGGTACCATTCCCAAAGGGATTTGAGATCCCCAAATTCGATAAGTATAATGGGATGGGAAACCCTAAAAATCACATCAGGGAATTTCAAGTGCATTGCATGGAGGTCGCATACGATGACACATATCTAATGTGACTCTTCCCCCAAAGTCTAACTGGTCCTGCCATGGAATGGTTTTCTCATCTACCCACAGGAATTAAAACATACCAAAAAATTGTGGAAGCATTCCTTAAAAATTATGCCTTCAACATGGGCGTAGATGTTAGTTTGGAAGAACTATCAACACTCAAAAAAAGAAAAGGAGAGCTATTTGCATCCTTCTTGCAAAGATGGCAATCCAAGGCCAATCTAAGCAAGTGGACCATGCCAGAATAATAACAATTTTGCACAATCATATCCAATCTAGATGAAAACTTGGCATTCTACTTAAAAATGCAATGCATCACATCGTACAATCAATTAATCCCAAAGGCGCTCAACATCAAAAAAGCCCTTACTACGCGAGGAGGCGCATCAACATTTACTCTACCATAGGATAACCGCCCGTCCAACAACTATAACGATAAACCTCGAACGTGGTCGAGGAACAAAAATATCACAAACGACGACGTGGTTGACGCTAAAGTGGTCATAAATGCTCCCAAATCAAACACCCAAACTCATCACCAACCACAGAATCACAATCGCAATAATGTGCAAACTAATGCGATAGTAACACAACAACAACCACTTCCCACTAACCAAATCAATAACTTGGGCAATCAAGGAGGACCACCTCCCCGAGGCAAATATCCTCCCAAGCGAAAGTTCATGGCTCTTGGGGAATCCATTAAGTCCATAATGAGGAAATTGGTCAAGGAAAACCTTATCAAAGTCTCCCACTCTGAGCAATATGCGAAACCCATGACCAAACCACCATGGTATAATGAAAATCTCCTTTGTGACTTTCACAAAATCAAGGGACATACGACCGCAAATTGCATGAGGCTAAAGAATATCATCCAAGACCTCATCGAAGACAAGATCATCAACGTTGAACAACCAGCTAGGAACCATGATCTTAAGATATACACAAATCCGATGCCAAATCATAATCAAGGAAATATTCAGAGAAACAACAAAGGCAAGCAAAAATGTGCTAGTGCTAACCTAGTATATGAAGAGATAGTCACATGTGTAGATGAAATGGTCATGGTCATTAATGTCAAGGGCGCCAACACCAACTGTGGAGTCACCACACCTGGCAGCAAGGTCACCATTGCAAGGGCACTGAAACCATCTAAGATCCCCATTACAAATACAAAATTTGTTCCCTACAACTATAGTGTCATCAACCAGCTAAAGAGAACCCCCGCACAGATATCCATCATGGAACTGTTAAAAATTTCCGCTGCCCATAGGAAAATTCTTGATGAAGATTTAACGACATCCATCATCTCCGCCACCCTTGACACAGAACAGTTTTAGGCTATGGTTGGTAATATCGTCACCCCGAACCTCCTTACATTCTCTGATCAAGACTTCCCCCCCCCCAGTCATCTCATAATCGGGCACTTCACCTTCAACTATTGATCCACAAAAATAAAGTTAAAAGGGTCTTGGTAGATGGAGGTGTAGGCCTTAACATTTTCTCTCTCAAACTTATAAATAACTTGGGATTCACCGAGCATTCCATTAACAAGAACAAGAGAATCACCATAACAACATATGATGATCAAGAAAGAGTGTCTCAGGGCACTATTAAAATCCCAATCCAAGTGGGACCAACAACCATGGAGACTACCTGTCAGGTCCTTGACCTTGACCTACCATATAACATCCTCTTAGGACGTCCATGGATCCACGGAATGAAAGCAGTGACCTCAACATATCATCAATGCATCAAATTCTTGTACCAAAATGATGAAGTCACTATACACAAGGATCCAGAACCATTCACCTACTGCAAAAACTTGGAAGCCAAGTTTTATAAAATCCCCCAAGTGCCAAAAAATGATGAAGGCCCATCCACTGCATACATCGACCCAGCTAACCTCGCCTCCACTTCTACGACAAAGACACCCGCCATCCCTGATATATCTGACATCAAACTCATGATCCAGGACAACGGATGTAGAGACTACATAATGAAGAAGAGTGCATTTTTTGTAGGAGAGTTACCACAATCTCCTAGGTCACATGGGTAACCTCGATCAACCGAAACACCCATCCACACCCTTAGGGTAGACCCTTCTAGATTCCGCCATTGGGGAGACCTAAGTCGGGAAAATGTTGGTGAGGAAGATATTTCAAGCACAATATATCATGATGCAAAACCCACACCCACATTACCTATGGATGAAGCCAATAGAGGGCTACAAATAATGCTTGGCATGGGCTACAATAGAAATGAAAGCCTTGGAAGGAACAGTGGTGGACGGCTGGAGCCCATCATTGCAAAAAGAAGAATGTGGAACCTTGGCCTCGGATGTACTCCCCCGAGTATAACCATACATGGAAGAGGTACCCCCAGTAGGGCAGTCAGGTCCCTTCCCCAAGTATCAACAACCACCCCTAGACCACCTGTATGCATAGGTATCCCACTTGACAACTTCACCTTTGACATAACTGATGTTTGCGCTAGTAGTGACGATGATGATGCCATAGTAGGCCTTCCCATGCTCTTTGAGGATTCCTCCTTACTAATGATTAGTGCCTCACCCGCTGAGTCAAACCAACAAACCCACAAAATCAACTTAGTATATCCTCAACTCATTGATCACGACCAATGAGGACCGCCAATTCTAGACTCATTCAAAAACAATGAGGCTCTCTCTAAATTCATGGGACTAAGGGATGCAGTCCCATGTGGGGATCACAAGGCAGGTTTCAACATCACATTAGACACCCAGACATATTACGGGGAGACGATTGAGTCCTTCAGTTGCAAAAGAAAAATAACGAGAATAAGCTTGGAGTTATTGAGCGAAAACCACTCTGTGACACTCTCTAACCACAAAACAGTAAAAATAAAGGACACGTCCAATGGTGAAAACCTCTCTGAGGCACCAGAGGATGAAGGATTCAATCTGTCTCCTACTGCATTGCATCAAGAAAAATCAGTAGTCCCGGCAGAGCAGTGTAATCCTGTCAACTTGGGAACAAAGACAACACTACAAATCACTTTCTATGCTGAGTTGCTCCTGATAGAAGAACAAGAACTACTAGCAACATTTCTAAAGGAAAGGAAGGTAAATTTTCCATGGACCTATGCTGACATGCCAGGTCTGGATCTAGAAGTTGTGGTTCATCATTTGGTTGTTTACCTTGGAGCGAAGCCGGTAAGACAAAAAATTAAGAAAAATGCATCCCTAGATAGTCTTGCTATTCAAGGTAGAATTACAGAAGCTCTTGGATGTTGGCTTCGTACGCCCAATTGACTATGCAGAATGGGTATCTAATCTTGTACCAATTTCAAAACCAAATGGGGGCATTCGTATCTGCACAGACTTCAGAGACCTCAACAAAGCATGTCCTAAGGATGATTTTCCACTACCTAACATTGATATGATAGTGGACATGACAGTCGGACATGAGATGCTATCACTGATGGATGGTTTCTCAAGGTATAACCAGATAATGATTGCAAAAGAAGACCAGCATAAGATGAAATTTACATGTCCTTGGGGCACCTACTACTGGAATGTGATGTCATTTGGGCTAAAAAATGCAGGGGCTACATATCAGAGGGCCATGACACTAATCTCCCATGACAGGATACACAAAATCGTCGAAGATTATGTGGATGACATACTAGCAAAATCAAAGAAGAGACATAACCACATAGCAACCCTAAGTGACATCTTTGATAGACTGGAGAATTACAAGGTTAGGCTCAACCCCAAGAAATGTGTCTTTGGGGTATAATCAGGTAAACTTTTGGGATACATAGTGTCGATGAGGGGAATAGAGGTGGATCCTGCAAAGGTTAAGGCAATCCTCGATATGGAAGCACCAAGGACACTGAAACAACTTAGAGGATTGCAAGGTAGACTCCAGTCCATTCAAAGGTTCATAACACAATTGGCGGACAAACAAATTGCATATTCACATCTACTCCACAAGGGAGTAGCATACAAGTGGGATGAAAAATGCGATCAAGCATTTATCAAAATCAAAGAATATCTGCTCACACCACCAGTATTGATGCCACCCATTGCAGGAAAACCATTGATCTTATACATCTCAGCAACAACAGTAGCTTTGAGTGCTCTTTTAGCTCAACATGATGAAAATGGGACAGAAAGGGCCATCTATTATATATCAGTAGAACAATGGTTGGCCATGAGTTAAACTATTCATTTATTGAAAAATCCTGCCTAGCAGTAGTGTTTGCTTCACAAAAATTCTGACATTACGTGTTGGCACACAAAATCAAACTCATCGCCAAGATAGATCCCTTAAAGTATCTATTGTCAAAAGTTATGCTCACAGGAAGGATGGCTAAGTGGGTCATGATAGTATTAGAGTATGACATTGAGTATGTGGAGTGAAAGGCAATCAAAGGACAGGTCATTGTAGACCAGCTGGCAGAAGATCCCATCTATGCAGAGAATCCACTCATATCATAATTTCTAGACGAGTCCATCTTTAATATTAGCATAGCCAATCACTGGAAACTCTACTTCGATGGTTCCCACACACAACATGGATCAGGAGCTGGTGTCTTCTTTATCACCCCATAGGGGGATTGCATACCAAGATCTTACAAATTGGTATTCCCCTGTACCAACAACATTGCAGAATATGAGGCTTTAACCATAGGTCTCAAAATTACGGCACAATGGCGAATCATGGCATTAAAGGTCTATGGGGATTCACAAGTTATTATCAACCAAGTCAATGGTGAATACCAAACTAAGGATGATAATCTCACACCATACAAGAAGCTAGTAGAAAGCCTCAAAGAATCTTTTATTGATATCACCTTTGAGCAGATACTGAGGGCAAACAACAGAGCAGCTGATGCCATGGCAACAATTGGATCCTTACTGGATATCCCTTGCAATGTCTCAAAACAAATTTTTTTGATAGAGCAGCTTCTCGTACCCACTTTCAAGGTACCAGAGTCAGAATATGCATGTGAACTCGTTGGTCCTAGTGATCTTTGGTATCACGACATTTACACCTACCTGAGACTAGGAGTTCTCCCAGCCGATATCACCCTGAAACTCAAACGAACCTTTGTCAAAAGGTCCTTACATTTTGTCATCCTAGGGGAAACCCTCTTCCATAGAAGCATTGATGGAACCCTATTACATTGCTTAAAACCTGAGGAAGCCCTGACTGCTCTGACTGAGGTACATAATGGCACTTGCAGTTCACCAAGAAGTTACTAAGAACAGGGTACTACTGGCCAATAATGGAAAAAGAGGCACACGATTTCGTCAGAAGGTGTCTACGATGCCAACAACATGGAGACCTTATTCATGCACTAGCTCAGGAATTACATCCTATTATCACACCATGGCCCTTTTCACAATGGGGGCTCGATTTCATAGGTAAAATCACACCCACCTCATCCAACAGCCACAAGTTCATCATCACCGCCACAAAGTATTTCACAAAGTGGGTTGAAGCAATTCCCATGACCTACATCACCGAAAAGCAGATATCCAAGTTCATCCTGAACTATTTCATTTGTTGATATGTTGTCCCTCAATCCATTATCTCTGATAATGGGACACCTTTCAAGAATCAGGATGTTCGTGACTTGTGCGAAAAATTCAAAATCCAACATCTCTTTTTCCACTCCATATTACCCACAAGGCAACGACCAAGCATAAACTACCAACAAAACCATTCTGAAAATCCTTAAGAAAACAATCAATGACTCTGGTCATGACTGGCATCTGCAGTTAAATCCCGCCTTATGGGCCTACCGCACCAGCATCTACACGCCAATAGGCACCACCCCATTCTCCCTGGTCTATGGATTAGAAGCCATCCTCCCAATCAAGATCGAGCTCCCGTCACTAAGGATATCATTGCAAAACTTTATCACAGATGAAGAATACAAGGCCTCACGCCTAAATGAATTGGAGCTATTAGATGAATGACGCATGGATGCCCTCAACCATCTACAGGTCTATCAAAGTCGCCTGAAACACAACTACAACAAGAAGATCAGGCAACACACCTTCCAATTCGGTGACCTTGTGCTAAAAGAGAACCAAAGGAATGTGCCGAATCCAGAGAGCAAAGGAAAATTTGAGCCCAACTAGCTAGGACCTTTCATCATCACAACCAGCTCTAAATTAGGAGCATATCAATTAGCAACACCAGAAGGCGAGCCTCTACAGGAGCCTCTGAACAATTCCCATCTCAAAAAAATTTATGCCTAAGAACTTGCAAGGTATAGAACTGAAAAATACAGAAAAATAAAAAAATGTCCTGAAAAAATGGTTGCCTTGATGAAAACCTGGCAAACAGGCATCTTGGTGACAATAAAGAAATCTGAAAAATTTGAAAAAGGATTGAAAATAGTAAAGAAAAAAATATTCCTCTAGTGAAAACCACTTCGGTGGCGCTTTGGACAAGTACCTTGGTGAAAACTTGGAAAACAGGCGTCAAGTGTAAATAAAGCACTCCCCATCCACCAGGATTTGCATGACTCACTCATCCATTCCATCACATTTCATTAATCCTCCATCTACCCATCCGCTCGCATCCATACCATAGCTTGAGCTGATGACCATATCGTATTCCACCATAGTACTACTTGGCATATTCCTAAGGTCAGTTTGTCATGCCTTTATTGAAGTAGTCTATCGCTTAACACTGGGGGAATGTCCTTGAAACTGGTAGTGGATCGGATTTGTGTATATTCTTGTGCTCTTCCCAAGACATCGAAAAATCCAAAAACGTTCGGAAAATTCATCAAAAATCCAAAAACATGTCGAAAATCTTCAAAAAACATTCATCATTGAGTCTTGTCAGTCTTCCACCTTGTCTAAACTACATCGTCTCTGAGCTTGAACATAGGCAAGGTTGATCTTTGTGTTGAAGTGAAAAATAAATTGAGAGGGGGGGGGGGGTGAATTAGTGTTTATAACTTCTTAAATAATTTAAACTGAAGCTGAAAAGAACCATACATATGTTCTCATTTATCAATGATAGTGTCATTCATGTATTTGAATGCAATCATATAAATAGAAATGAGTAGTGTAACATTGCATTTTAAAGCAGTAAAGTACAGAAGCAAGTGAATCACAGAGACACAAATAGACACAAGATATGCCGAGTGGAAAACCCTCTTGGGGTAGAAAAACCACTCCTTAACCCGCTGCCTTTATCAGACTTTCATTTCAATAATTTATTTTGACAAAGCCTCAATGGCTGATTTCTGAGCACCAACTCAAGGAGCACCAACCCATTTGTTTAGAGACACCAATCTCAAGGAGCACCAACCCCTTTCCTGATATTCAATAGAACGAACAATAGTACAGAGGATCTCTCTGTTTCAATTGATTTCTATCAAGTGCCTCTTGACAGACAAAGCATAGAATTTTCAAGAGTAAAAATTGACTCTTCAGAATTCCATACATTATCTAATCTCGATACAGCTTGAGGAAAATCTTATCACAATCACAATACAATCTCATCAAACTGTATTACAATGATACATCTATTCTTTCTTTTCTCACTGTTTGATTTTCAACATCTTTCCATACAGAAACTACAAATCTGACTACACACTGTGTTTTTCAATTTTCAACATTTAAGTGAAAAGAATAGACTTTCACTCGACTTTTATGGTAATTCCCTTGTTTCAAGTTTGTTTTTCTGTCATGATAGAACCCTAATCTCACTGTTTTTGGCTTTTTGCAGAAAACATCATTACATATTGGAAGTATTACCACTATTGCTCAAATTTCACTTTTCCAGAAAGTTATACAAGGTTGATTTCAGGTTACAGAATAACTGTCAAGTAACAGTTCTGATGTTGCAAAGATCATAACTTTATTTATGTTGAGGATAGAAGAACAATTTCCAAGAATAGAGGTGTGACAAAACATATCTTCACTAGAAGCCTGCACATGAAGTGCTTACACAAAAGCAGTGAGAACTCATCTTTTAAAATAGAAAATGATAACCATTTTACCCTGACAGAACCAACAATGTAACTGAAGTATAAATTTAGCAAATGAAACCCCTTTCAGAGTATACCCAAAAGTAATAATGAAGAGTACATATTCCATAAGGATTTTGACCAAGAAGCTACTACAAAAATGAAATAACTGAAACCCCAAACAACATGTAATCGAAATTAATTAATCATGCACTATAACAGTTACCCACAATTCCAAGTGAGGCTGAGAGAATATTCCATGAACTGTACCCATTATAGTGGTTACACTTCTTAAGAAACTGAAACCACTATGAAGTGTGACTGAAGTAACTTCACAGAACCTTTATCCATGAACCCAGATAAACAAATGAAGAGATTCGATGACATTATTAATACCCACAACCAGAAATCACAATTCCTTTAAAAACTGTCATAATAACCTTTAAAAGAAATTGCAGTCACGTTTTTGTTTTTAAAAATAAACATTTCAAACTTTTCTCTAGAAAGCAATTGACATTTTTCATTTTTCTGTTTTCAAAAGAGAGAAAAACATGGCTCGAAATAACCTTTACTGAGCTAAAACAGATCTGCAAACCAGACAAGGAACAAATACCTGGCAAACGAAGTTGCTGTCAAAGAATGGATTACCAGATCTGCAAAGGAGAAGAAAAAAACGGCCACACAACCTTCCAAACTCGTGCCTACACCCAGTGGCTAGAAGCTGACACAAAGAGCAACCATTTTGATGGTCTTCTTACTACTCCCAATCATTGTCCAAGAAAAAAAATGCCAGGGATAACAAAGAAATGACCTAGAGCAATGATTCATGGTGGCGGCTAGTAGGGTTCCAAACAGAAACGTGAAAAAAATGAAATGAAAACAGTTTGCCCTAATCTTCCAATGCAAGCAAAATGAATTCCTTTGCAAATGATGATAAGCTTTTGGAGTCCGAGAGGATAGTTAATGAATTATCAAAAATTCTTTGATAGATTTTGAGATCCGCTCTCTTACTGCACAGCCGCGGTCTTACTTCGGACTACTCGCGGTATAGCGGTAGCTCCTTGTGAACTGCTAATTGTTTCCACCGCGTTACCATAGTTAACATCCTAACTGCTCGCGATACAGTGGTAGCTGTCCTACTTGCCACTGACGGTTTACCCGCACTACTGCAGTTACACTGATGACAACCCGCGGTGTAGCGGTAGCTGTTATGCTTGCCGCTGGCGGTTTCCACTGCACTACCGCAGTCACTGGCTTAACTGTCAGCAGTACCGCAGTAAGACCTTTTGAAGCTGCGGTCTTACCAAAGTCAAACATGCCTATTGTCGGCCTTGAGGCCCGATATAAATGACAACCAATAAACCCAAGTCAAATGCAAATAGAAGATCGAATATAAAGCCTTTACCCAAGGTCTAGTGCCACCTTGATATGTTCAATGCTATATTATGTGCCATTTCCAAATGAAGTCAAATGAAGTCCAAAGACTTATGATGAATAGAGAAGACTTGATGAATATTAAGATGCTTGTAACTGATCAAGCATAAGTAATCAACCTGTAAAAGAATTGATCAAGCCAGTCACTTGTAAACAAGTGAAGTACTGAAACACAAATGTTAAACCAGAAATGTATCACCTGATCAATGGTGCAAATAACTTGTAATCAGAATACCTCAACCGAGATCTACACATGGACCCAAGATATCAGAGCCACCAAGATAATATAAATAATGAAGTAAATGTGCCAGTCAGAATAGTAGATCAACTGAGAAGATAACTATCAAGATGCCAGAGAATCACAAAGTGACATCAAGGACAAAAATAACATAAGAGTGATTCAACACTTTGATCATCCCCTGAGACATCTTAGGTTAGTCCTTAGGCATCCGTCGCAATAAAATGGCAACCCGTTTGCCCATCTATCTCATCATTGAGTCAAGTCTGTCGCTAGTCGAACTATGTGGTCTCTGCGTGTATAACGTAGGCAAGGCTAATCTATGGATCAACTCCCGAGACCCCTAGGATAAGTCTTTTAGTTAGTCCCTTCGTCGTAAATCTTGAAAATACCAAAAAACATTGAAAAATGTGAAAGTACCAAAAATATTTGTAAAACATCTCAAAAATACCAAAAACAACCTCAAAATATCTAAAAAATCCAAAATGGTGCATCCATCTCATCTCGCCTTCACCCGCGACTTTCATCATTCCTAATATATCAATCATCATCATCACCCTTTGGTGAGTTAGTCAGAAGCAAGTCTAGCAGGTTCAAAAGTGAACACCCTAATCGTCAAAGTCTCAAAAGTCTAAATCAATAAGCAAGCAAGTTGGTCAACTCGGAGTATCAATAGCTTATCATCCAATCAATCCCATCAAAACCCTGATCACAACATGTCCTAGGATGAATCCTTCCCATGATGGACATAAGCATTAGGTACCTCACAGTAGTTTAGTCTTGGCTAGTGGTATGAAGAACATTAGCTTGTTTGGTTTTCTTTATTTGGTCTTTTATTGGCTTATCTTATTTTGTGCTCATTCCAAGGACCTGTCGATGATGCCTAAACAAAATAGGTTTAGAGAGAAATGAATGGGGCAAAGATTGTCATCTCTTTTTTTATCTACTATGCTTGTGGGATACACTTAAAAAATAACTTAGTCATATGTATTTTGTTTGGTCTGTGGAGAGGATTTTTTAGATATCTTGTTGACCACATAGGAAAGCTTGCTTTCCTATGTTTTGGCCTAAGACATTTAGAATGTTTGAACTACATCCTGAATGAAGTATGCATGCTAAGTGTGAACAAGAATACTCCTATCTGATTGTCAATTCAAATTCCATCACACTGGGTACAATGCCATCTTGGTTCTTTATACCTTGATGCATCGTACCTAGGTGTGTTATCAAACATCACATAATTGAACCTATGAAAATCCCAACTCCTGGAAAAGGCAAGTCATCATCATCCTAACTAACTCATTGTTTCTAAGTTCTTCTATCTTCTTTCCATACTAACATGGTATCATGACAGTAATCGAAACATCGCCAATGCATAAACTTTGCATCCACCAGATCATTAGCATAAAAAGCATATTGCATCATATCATTATCTTAAGTTATGAGGAATAATATAAATTTGTTATTCTAAGCATCTTAAGAAAGAATTACATCATACATAATTATTAGCATCCATTACCATTTGCACATCAATACACCATCATTACCATACATTACATTCATAGGATCATCATTAAAATGCATGAAAAAGATATAAAAAGAAATGCATCCATTAGAAACATACATCATATCGCATGAACATAAGAAATAGGAACATCTCATAGCATATAGGAAAGTAAGAAATGCATATCATACATTGCAAAACATCTCATAAAATGGCGAACCATCTCATATATATCATCAAATAATAAACTGTTATGATACAAAGTCGGATCAAGTGTACATCAAAATACATGGTACAATAGGGGCAATAATGCATCCCATGAATCAAAAAAAGAAGAAGAAGAATAAAATATTTGTGATCAAGGGCTAGCCTTGCCAGTTGTTCCCCTCACCCTCTCCCACCTGCCTATCACCATGATCCTCTGGCGGTCGCATCCCTGTCTGCTGGAAGAAGTCTGGCACTCTGCCTACCTGTAGCGCTGCCGATAGTACTCGACCTCCCTGACCACCTCTCTGTATGCCTGTAAATCAACTGATCGGCACTGAGATGAGGAGGTTGTGCTCTCTAGCTGTCACCACCGACCAATTTCTTGATCCCTCTCGGATCGTGCCTGGTCCCTCTCGGCAGTAACTGCCGCAACCTATTGCCTGGCCTCATCTCTTTCTGCTATCAACACCTGAATCTGACCCTGCAACTGCTGGATCAGTGCATCTCTATGGTCGAGTTGTGCTGCTAGCTACGCTATTGGCTACTGCTAAGGGACTACTCTTGGATGGCCATCCAGCCCCCCTACTTGGGGAGGCGACTGTTGTGTTGGATCCCTAGGAGGTGTCTGATGAAGAGGTGGTCCACCTCCTCCTCTACCCTGTCCTCGGCCTCTGCCCGCTGTCCTACCTCTGGGTCTCCATCATGGAATCACTGTACCAGGAACTATCAATCTCAGGGGAGGCCTGAACCAAGCTCTGTATGCTGGAGTAACCCCTGCATTTACTGGCCCCTGATCATACGACCACGGTTGAACCACCAACTATCTTAAAGAGGAGACTACCTCAGCTGACAGAATGGGTTGGCCCCATGTTGTCTCTCTAGTCGTACGGGCGAAGATCGCCACATACTGATCGTCTGGCCTATCCTGTACCTCTCCAAATTGTCTGGCCACCCTGTCTGGGAGATACGGCTCTATCATGGTATGCTCCCGACCCTACATCCACCTATCTTATCTAGCATAGAACAACTGTTGAACATCATCGTACCATGGCCCAATGCTCATCTAGGGTCTCCAGACGAACTCTCTCATCTCATTGAGAACTCGTCGCCAGTGTGCAAGACCACCTGTACCAGTGTGGGTAAAGTGGATTTGTGTCCCACTGTACTGCCAAACAACATGATCATCTATCTCAAGAATAACTGGTGTGACATCTGGGCGAAGCACTGGGATCCGGTCCCATGCCTAGATGTGTAATAAAGTAACACCAGCCCCGAGGGACCTGCTGTCCAGGTATGCAAACTCATGAAGATCCCTGTATAAGGACGCCAATAATACTGGTCCCCAAGCAAAGCACTCCCTGCGGTGAACCATCTACTCCCATGTCAATCCCCAGCCTGGACTAAAGTATCAACCTCGCCGATCGGGTGCCATAAGGCCTGAAATGATAGCAATAATGATCAACCTATAAATGTGTATGCGACCACGATATCTCTCTAAATCAATTTTCCCATCAGAGAACTGAATCTCATCAAGCTCCATAACCCCATAACGAGCATCTCTACCAGCATCTAGATCATAGATGACTCTAGCTCCATGGATAGGTAATCGAAGGATGCGCCAAACATCCTTGAGGGTAATGGTAGCCTCACTGGTAGGAAGGTGGAAAGAAGAAGTATCGCTATGCCACCGCTCGGCCAAGGCTATCATCATGCCTAAGTGCGCCCGAACTGGATGGACGTACGCAATATACCAAAGACCAAGAGCACCAAGCGGCTCATGGACCAACTCATGCATATCCTGCAATCTGCGAAGCACCGATCATCTATGCTCCTGCGAGTGAAGTACATCAAGCTCCTCCTGCACAAGGGAAGCCATCGCATCAAGAAAAAGAAAAAAATTTGCATCTCACGCTAATTTTTTGCATCCAAAACATCAAATGCGGTGCAGTTTGGAAAGTTGCAAACTGCACGGCCGCGACTGAGTTTGCAAATTTCTAAGTTCTAAAGTGACCCGTGTGACGCTATTTGCGTATGCAGCCGACTTTGTGGCAAACCCTAAATCCCTAATTATGTCGCGTGGTTAAATTTTCACACATGACAGAGTTTGATCGGCAAACCCTAATTTCCAAACTGAGATGCGCGACACTATTTTCAAATGCGGTCCAATACAGGACCGTGTGACACCGATAAAGCATTTTTAGTGGCACTATATAGCACCACTCAGCTTAAAAGACACTTCTACCCTATTTAATGCACATAAAAATGAAAAAATTGAAAGTCGGATAAGGGTATATAACATGAGTCCTACACCGACTGGCCACTGGTGCACTTGTACTCTCTCCGACACGTGCCTGGGAAGTTGTTGTTGCGCCATTTCATCCAAGAATCAGAGCTCAAAGTGGGAAATTTTCTAAAGGCTAAGTATGCAAATGTGTTGAAAGTGACCTCTCAAGGTCTATTTAAGCCTAAAAATTAGGGTTTTTTTACCTAATTTGACCTTCCAGCTAGGGTTTTGGTCCCCCGATCCCGTTTTTGTCCAACCGAGGGCCATTTTGTATCTTTTTTGGCAATCTGGGGTATTTTGAACCTGTTAGACACGTTGTCCTCTTTTTTCGTGAGGTCATCCAAAAAATCAAAATTTTCGTCTGATCTCTCGAGGGGGTATTATACCATCATAATCCTTTCGTTGGGGCAAGAGGGGGGCATCTGAAAAAAAAAATCAAGAAATTTTGAACTTTCATCACAACAGTTTATTCTCTGAATCAATGCAACAAGTACATTGCTTCAAAGAGGGGCAAAATGTAGACATGGAAAATGTACAAATTTGGTTCGACACACTTGATCCTGATTACTAATGACATTTCCTCCTGAATCATACTCTTAGCTTTTCATAATATTTTGTCTCTTAATTTAATAAATCATTGTCTATTTGATTAAGTTTTTCTCCTCAATTGATTAAATTAATCAATTTAATTTAATTAACCTTATGCTTTTGTTTAATTAAATAAATCATTTTATTTGATTAAAGTCTCTAAAGTCCTCTTATTAAATTAAATAAATTAAACTTTATTTGATTTAATTTAACATTTTCCCACTTAGTTAAATAAATCAGAACCATTTATTTAATTAATCATTTCCTCTCAATTTAGATTTAAATCAATTCATCAATTTAAGTCAAAATTGTCAAATCATCTAATCCCTCATTAAATTAATCAAAATCTTGATTAACTTAATCCCTATCACTAAAATCTTCTAGAGAATACAATTTGCACATGAAAATAGATTTAATTTATTTATTAAATCTCTATTTTCCCTCACATGGCATCAAAAGGGAATATTCCCTCAAGTTTGAATTCAAAAAGTCCAAGTGGATGGGTACTTCCAACAAAGCATTCACTCCTCTTACATGTCCTTGTGCATTGAGCCAAGTGGCATTTATTTCATTTTTTTTCCCTCACATGCCATTTCCTCAATTTCAAATTCCACCTAATTGCATTTATTGGCATTTTGGCCAAAATGTGCACAACCATCAACCATTCACATGGTGACAAGTGGCATTTGGCCATTGGGTGAAAGTTAGTCCCACATTTCCCAAATCTTGCCATTTCTTCCAAATTCAAATATATAAATTGGAGGCTTCTCTCCTCATTCAACATCCACATTCTCATGCAAAGTTACTCTCTTGACATTGAGAGCTAATTTTTTGCACATCATTCCACATATTCACCATTTTCACATCTCATAGCTAGGTTATGCTCAAATCTCATTGAGGAGATTTGATCAATCTACACATCAACATTGCAATTTAGGAGTTGGGAAAGGGCCAATTTCAATATTTAAATTGGCACCAATTCTCCCATGGGATCACTAGTTTGCTCACTTAATTAGGATTTACTTTCATTTATTTAGTTTGTTCTTCATTTTCCTAGTTTAAGTTTGAGAAGATGGATTTCATGGGGAATCCTTCATTCTTGTTTGCATTTGATCTAACATCTTGATTTGTTTGTTGTTCTTGTGCAATTGCAGGTTTAGGGGTTCACACTACTATTTTGATGGGTGATGGCACTTTTTTTAAGTTGTGTGGGAGGGAGTCTGTTGATGTGGATGATGGAATAGTTTAGTATGTTCTTTGTGTGCCCCCATTATCATATAATCTCATATTATTCTATCAAATCACACACATGTGTTTAGCAAGTGACTTGAGTTTAATACCAATTTATTTTTCATATTATCTACTGCTAGTTATAACAACTTAGCTAGTAGATAATGTTATAGGATTGCCTTTACTTCATTTTTCTAATGGTGTTTTCCAAGGTTGTATTCTTTGGAAGCAACCTAATTATAGGTTTCACAAAGGGAAGGCATGGATAGCTTCATAGATACTAGAGTTAGTACACGATGATTTGGCTAGATCATTTCCACACCCTTCCTTCAATAGGCCTAAATGTGTCCTAACATTTATTGATGATTTTTCCAAGCATGCTCAAGTGTGTTTTTCTGAACATAACTTAGAATTCTTTAATAATTTTTAGAACTTCAAAATTTTTGTATAGAAATAATAGAAATCCATCAAAGTTTTATGCATCAAAAATAGTGACAAGTACATGTCAACCATTATTTTGAGAATTTTTGCACTTCAGAGGGGATTTATTTGCAAAATCCAAAATTTCCATACAACACTCAACAACAAAGTGTTATAGAACAAAAGAATAATTCCTTGAAGGAAATGGAAAACTATATGGTTCGCTCTTTAGATCTTTTACACCAAAGTATTAGGTGGAAGCCATTAATTTTTCTTCTTGTATCCAAAATCACATTTCTCATTGAACCTTGAAAGAATTCACTCATTTTGAAGCTTGGAGCAATAAAAACAATCAATTAAGCACCTCAATTTTTTTGGTTTTGCCACATGAGTTCAAATTCCTACAAAGAAATGTATGTTCATGGATCCACAAAGAAAGCCTTACATATTTTTGGGTTATCCATATAGTGTTAAGAGTTATTGTTTGCTCCACTATACTACACACAAGTTTTTCATTAAGAGGAGTGCTCATTTTGAGGAGGGATCTTTGAGCTCCACTCATGTCACTTCTTCACATCCTCCCTTGACATTAAATTCAGTTGGACTTGATGACAAATCTTCCAAGGATTTAGGTCCACCTAGATATTATTGATGATGAGGAGTTTTCTTCCTCCATTTTAAATGTTGAGAGTGATGATGGGGATTCATCTCCTTCCTCTCCTAATCATCATTTAGAGGTTGATTATTTTCTAACTTTCAATCCACTTTAGCTTAACCTATACTACAAGCTATAGGTGATCGGGTTAGGGATCCATTAGACACTAGGTAGATTTATTCATAATTTTAGAGGTCTCCACATGTCTTCATTGCTATTGCCTCTAATCCACAATCCTTTTGAGAGGCTAATAGTATTCGTGAGTGCAACAATGCAAGAGGATTATGGTTCTTTGATTAGGAACCACACTTTGGATATTTTCCCCTTTTAAAGGGAAGGAAACTTGTCCAATGCAAGTGGATATATTAGAAACAAATTTAGTATAGATGGGTTAGTGGATAATCATAAGGTAGGGTTAGTTACAAATGGTTTTTCCCATATTCTTGTTGATTAATTTAAGATCTTTGAACCTATAGTAAAAATGAATTCCATCCAAATCATATTTTCTATTGCTAAAACTCATCAATGGGAGGTTCACTAGATGGATGTGAAGAGTGTTTGTCTTCAACAAGACCTTGAGAAGGATATGTTCATGGATCAACCATAGGGCTTTTTCTAGGACTCTTCTTTGGTTTGTAGATAAAAAAATATACATGGCTTGAAATAGGCACCTTGAACTTAGTATGCTAAGATGGAGTCCTTTCTCACACTTGGGTTCTCTCATTACCATTCATCCATGAACATATGTATTTTATAGAAGGATGATTCACTTATTCTTTTGGTTCTCTATGTTGATGACCTATTGATCATGAGGATTTCCTCATCCACTATTGTAACATTGAAAACTACCCTCCACGATAGGTTTTTAAGGATTTACTTGGGATTTTTGCATTATTTTCTCAAGATTAAGATATCTTAGTTTGCTTCTAAGATAAATATCTCATAGTCAAAGTATACTATAGTTTTTCTCTTAAGGTTTCACATGGCTAAATATAATCCTACTCTAACTCCCTTTATTTTTAGAGTAAAACTTGAGGCTTAGTGTTCTTCACCCTTATTGATGACACTTTATACTAACAAGTTATTGGTTGTCTCATCTACCTAACTCACATGAGACCTAACATTATGGACATGGTCTCTTGATTCATGAAAGAGACCCAATAGGTGCACTATAAAGAAACCAAGTGGTTTCTCCACTAAATCTTGGGTACTCATAGTTTTGGGATTCACTATGCAACAAGCACTGATATTGACTTGGTGGGCTACACAAATTTAGATTGTGTAGGAAATTCTCAGCATCACAAGTCTACTTTAGATTATAACTTCTTAGTTAGTTTATTTCATGTTTTTTGGTCAAGCAAGAAGTAGTATACTATTGATTTATCATCTATTAAGGTTGAGTATCAAGGGGTTGTGAATGTTGCTACTTCAAGGCTATTTGTCTTTAAGATCTTCTCATTGAGTTTGGTATTCAATTTATATTCCCATCATTCATTTTTTGTGATAATTAGAGTGTTATTCAAATCTAAGAAAATCCAATCCATTATTAGAGGACCAACTATATTTAGTTCCACATGCACCACATTTGAGAATTCATTCATGGATAGTTCATCAATTTTCACTATTGCCTAATTTTTGAGCAAATTGCTAGCATTTTTACAAAATCCTTGATAAATATGAAGTAACTTAATTTGTGACATTTTTAAGGGTGCAAAAGACTTCATCTTCTAGGGGGATACCTAGTCCTTCCTTACTCTTAAGGTATTTTCTTTCTCTATTTTAGGGAGGGGGTTGTTCTCTCTTTTCTTGGGTGGGGGGCATCTTCTATTTGTGAGGCATATTTATGTACACAAGTACTTCATTAAGATTCATTTACCAAGGCCCATATTTTCACCCATTCAAGCTAACCGTGAAAGTGTTAATGTAGGTTTTTCTTTTCCTAGTGGGTATTTATTTTCCTATTATCTAGATTTTCCTACACTTTTAATTAATATTTCTTAGGTTAACAAAGTGAGTATTAGTGTAAGAAATGTAAGGTTTCAAAATCTTCCATGGGAGTTATATTTACTATTCTTGGACACTTTTGGTGTTATCTTCGTATTGTTTGTATTTTCCACCTCCCCCATTTTACCTAGTCTATATATACTCACTCTCCTAGCTTGTTTTATATCACTTTTGCATATTGTATCTTCACATTGTTATTCTTTCCTAATGCTACTTTTCTTTTGAGAAACTTCATTAATCTCTTGGATCTACTAAACATGTAATGTTATTTCGATTTATTTCATCATCTATATTTATAGTTTAATAGTTTATTTATATTTCTTGCACTAGATCTTGGGTTATCAATTATTCTACATTTTAATAATAATCAACAATAAGACAATGTGTCTCATAGAAATGATGTTGAAAAAATATTCTACCATGTCACTAGTAAAATAACATCTAGTTCTTGAGGAAAACCTCATTGTAGACCTTTTGAACATTTTTTGTGTGCATGTGGGAGTCATCTTCACCGCCTAATACAATAGTGGTTGCAAAAGGCTTGGTTGTGGCTATTATAAAATTATTACACCACTAAAATAATGGGAGAAAGGGAAAATTAAATGCAGACACTTTGGAATATCCCACATAATTGGGGTGACATGAATATAGTTTAAGCTAATATTAGTAAATTACCAAGTTGATCAACCATTTCCTACATAACCCTATGAGAGAAAAGTGTGCATACAAGCTTACAAAGTAGTCATAATGAAAATATCAAATACATACCACAAGATTACACAAGATATACCTTGGTAAAACCCTCAAGAGGTAAAAAACCAATCCTCCAAAAAAATCCACACTTGATGCATTATTCAACAATGAAATATTCCAACACACTTATAGTCTCCATGAATGTTTTTGAAACATCAAGATCCTCCAATACATCCTCCATGTATCGAAGGAAAATGGGTAACCATGCAACCACACACCTCATGTGATGCTTCACATATTCTCTCTGCAAGAGAGCTCAATACAAATGATAGCTGAACTCAAAGGTTATTATAGCCAACCCCAATCACTATACATATTTCTTTTTTTAATATAATCAAGCTCACATAAATACAATTGTGGTATTGGACAAACCATGAGTTTACAAAAAAAATTCCCCCCCAAAAAAATTGTTTTCAATATTAAATATTTTTCAATGTGCAACCCATGTTGGAAAATGGTCAATGCTCCCCTCAGGATTTGTGACATGGACTAACCTCCTTCCATGGATTTGTTAACTCTAGCAGTTGTATCGAGCATTAATAGATCAAACTTTTGGTGCAATGATGACCGTGGGGCCAAAAATTGATATCAGAGCCAAAGGTGTTGGGTTTGAATCCCCTTGACATGTGCTGAGGGGGAGGTTGTTGGAAAATGGTCAATGCTCCCCTCAAGATTCGTGACATGGACTAACCACCTCTTGTGGATCCATTAACTTTGGCGGTTGTATCAGGCATTAACGGGTCAAACTTTTGGTGCAACAACAACCGTGGGGCTAGCAACCCACACATAAAATATGTAACCAATGTTACAATACAAATTTACAAGTAGGTCTGTGGGTGGATGGGTGGGTGCCTTTCCACACATACTGTTGTGGAAAGGCTGAGGAAATTCAATGATGGCAATTAAATCATTACAAATGGTGGATAATTTTGGCTATTACTTCTATGGGATTGATGATGCAATTTACTTGCCATCTTGACGGTACTAGTGCCAACTTGTAGGAGATAAAGCTTGGGATTGCCAACTTGGAGAGCTAATGTGGAGCTCAATTCAGTGATGGTAGAGGAATGTTGCCTCATCAGTCATGTCAAATCTAATTGTCTTATCATGATGATGATGATGGTGTAAGGTGTTTTACAAAGCCCGCACTTGGAAGATTGGGTTGTCACTTCATATCCATCCTTGGGACTTGGTGAGATAATTCATATGTACAAGTTGGTGGATTTATAGTGATGATGGGTTGGTACTCTACATGACGTGTTTAATACTTTCTAGATTAATAATGGATTGACATGATCGCGACTGCCAACACAATATTAGATTTCCTTCAGGGGTTTCATTGCATTTCATCGTCGACCAAGTTGAGTATCTATGAGTTGTTGGTGTATCTCTGCAATAGTGACTTGATGGGTGAATGCTCCAAATTCATAGTGCGAACATTGATAAATATTGGAGCGGATACTCCAATTCAATTGGACAATATGGTTTGTCGAATGGTGCTTCGTGGGGAGGTGACAAATCAACGCCTTAAGTGGATCCTTAAAAATTATGACCCTCCCATTCTTGCAGCAGTAAAGATGATCTTGGGAAAGGGTTTTCTAAGGAATCGTGAAACATTTAGGGTGGACACAAACATAATGTCCCAGTTCCTAATTGTAGTGTTGAACATTAGGATGAAAAAAAGGGATGCAGATATGCTGGTGAAAAACTCTTTTATTCGGACCTTTTAGTGGGCTTAGAATAAATTCTTCGCATTGCTTGTCCTAGAATGGGGGTGCCTCGGCCATGAGATTCTCCCTCATATTATGTGCCTAGAGAGGCTGTCAAATACTACCCATTTATATTTGATCTAAAATTATTGGCACTAGTGGAGCATAAGCAACTGGCGATAGTTGTGGTGGACTGCCTTTAAAATGAATTGAATCTCTCTTAGTATTTTGGCCATAGCAGGGTTCCAAATTTCAAGACCTTCGCAGATGCTAATGGATCCCTTGGCTACGTTCGACATTGTTGCTTGTGGGAAAGTTTAATTATCCAGTGTTTATGTTAATGGGTCACATTCTATAGTTTTTTGTTGGTGGTTCTTTTATTTGGTAGTCAATGTATACTGGTTTTGGGTTCTATTGGGAATTTTGTTATAGTTTATTCCCATGTTTTGTTTTAATCTAGGTAGTGAAACTGTGTAAATGGTTGGTTGACCTCTTATGGTCATATGTTTCAACATGCATAGGTTGGCTGGGTCTCTGGTGTAGTTGGGTTGGTTGGATGTTTTCTCATGATGGACACTATGTAAATTTTTGCTATATCAATCTTACATATCAAAAAAAAAACATTACAAGTAGGTCCAAATAAATATTTAATATGGCTAAACACATCCCTAAAGATGCTCAATAAATAAATATTTATTTTACATAATTAAAGTAATTATTTCTTATGCAAGGTGTGCAACACCGTTTTCCTAAAATTATCCCACTTATTGAATATATTGTGTAAGAATTAATCAATTAAATAAATCATCATAGTCATCCATGAAACTAGATGAATCTCTAGTATACTCTTGTGCTCCATCAAGATACATGTGATAACATCCAATGTGATCACTCTTGAACACACATTAGTATTGAGATGGGGTGTGAATCAATAATTAATCAATTTATTTTCATTCATCAACAATTAATCATATGAGAATTATGAATAGCACAAGAACACATAAGCATGTAACCATAACGCCATATTTAAGTGGAAAACCCTACAAAGGAAAAACCACAGTAAGCAAGTTGCTTGGATCCACTATCCAAATCCAGCCTCACAAAAGAAAACAAAATTTACAACAGACTTTATGGATTCGACCAAAAGAATTTTACAACTCCCTACAAGATAAAACATTTACACTAGAGATAGCACTTCAACACTTTTGTTACCTCCAACTCACTACTTTTGGCTTTACTCAATGCATGTGGTATCATTTGTCATGGGTTCTATTTTCATCTATGGTGATTATATCTTGACAACTATGCATACATATTTGTTACCTTTGGATTGAGTGTTGGGTAAGTGCAAGAAGTTGGGTCCACTTGTAGGGGAAGTGTCATTTTTTCAGCTTTAAAACAGGTACCCATTCATTTTTTAATATAGGTGCCCATTTTAAAGTGGGTAGTCATTCCAAAAAAATGAAACTCACAATCCATTTTTTTTATTTGGATTTAGGCTCAAAAATATCATGGTAACCCAACCCTTATCCTTGAATCTACAAGTACAAGTCATGACAATGTCAAGAGAAAAAATAACTTTGGCAATATGGCTGAACCCGAGGAAATAGGGTCCCACCTTTTAGGAGATGGAACTAGGGGTTAGGACCTATTTCACTCTTAGTTCATTAGGAAACTGAGATTCCTCAACTAAGTGACTCACTTGAGGGAAGTACATACAAGGGGGAGTTTCCTTAGGTGTGATTAAAAGGGGGTTGACCATTAAAATGAAGTTTCAAAGGAGAAATGCAGAACTCTAATGCACTAAACCTTGGAAACTTAGAAGCATGAAATCAGACTTATAAATAGAAAAATACCTAGAGGATAGGAGATGCCTAAACAAGATTTGAAAACCCTAAATTTTTTTGCTTTTGAAGTGCACTAGATTTGATACGCTAGACTGGGTGATTTAGTCCTATTGAAATCTAGGCAGAATCTGGAATCTTTTACTGACGAATGGATCTACAAAAAACTGGTAAAAAGGGGTATACTAGGACTCATACGCCTAGAGCTGTGATTTAGTCCTAGTATTAGGGTTTGAACTAAAACTTCTATAGCCTCTAGTGAGATTTTTTAGCTTTCATCTTGTCCCATCTCCAAGTCTAAAAAGTCTGAATTTTGATTTGTAGGTGAGTTTTTGCACGAAGATGATAACTTCTTGACAACTGTGATAACTTTCTTCAATCTTACAACTTTGTCTTCAAAGGATCTTCAAGCTCCAAATCACCTAGATCTGCAATCACACATGAAGAGGGAAAAAATGTTGTTGTGTTAGGGAATAGGGGTTTACCTTGGTCAAATCCCATTTTGATAATCAAACCTTGAAATGAAATGAAAAAGAATGAAGGAATGATGAATGAACAAATGTGATGTTACAACTCACCAAACCCTTTAGATAAAGGTTGCAAACTTGTGTAAAATGGCTCCAATGGATGTGAATCTTGATTCTTGATCTTGATATGAGATAATGTCTTTGAGTACTTGCTTGAATCAGGAAAACCTACATCACAAATGTTAGCTCAAAAACACACATGATGCATGAATACTTTAACATGATGCTTGAATCTTGAATATAGCTCCAAATGCTTGATGCTTTTCTCTTGAATGCTCTTAATCTTATAGACTTTCTCTCATGAAAATTGCTTAGATTGCTAGATTTCTTGTTAGCTCTTGTTAGGAGAAATTATGTGAAATAACCTTGTATTTATACTTTTTTATGCCAAATTTCCTGAAATTGCAACACTACAAGCTGAAAACATATCTAGGGTAATAAAATCCCACCAAGAATTTGATTTTAAAATAGGTCCTGGTTAAAATAGGACTCATACGCCACCTTGTGTGTATGAGTCCTAGTGTCTTAAACATGGGACACAAACTCCAAGAAGTGTCTTGTTTAATGCAATGTTTAAAATCAGGCCTTGAAACCTAGGTGGGACCCATACACCCAAGGAGGTGTATGAGTCCCAAATGACTAATTCTAGAACACACAACCTCAAACATTGAATCATGATTTGTCAATTGTGAAATGTCGAGATTATCCTAAGAAAAATGCATTTAATTAGGCTTGTGGATGCAAAATAGGACCAAATAAGGCATAAAGAAGCCCAATTTTAGCAAGGAGGGCCCAAATAAGTGTGAAAATGTAAAGGGATACATTTTTCTACACTAAATTTAGCCTCCACTTTAGTGAGAGGAGGAACTTGGTTCAAACTCACACTAAATTAGAAAAATTCACATCAAGAGGGGTCCAAGTGTACCAATGTTAGTGAGATAGGACAACAACAATCAAGAGGGATGATCAAGCCCCCAGGATCAAGATCCTATGGCAAACCAACATAGGCACAAAAGAACACACATGAGAATGATGTATGAAGCAACAACAAGATATAAGCATACACTGCCAAAGACATAAAGAAGAAAGAAAAAGAAATAGAGGGTGGATCAAGCCTCAACCATCTACCCAACACAATGTGGGCCAGTTTTAAGCTATTTGTCCAAAAAAAATTTACAAGTGGAACACAATTTCCTCTATACAAACAAAACACACACTCACAAGGGCCAATGGAACCTTAGGTCATGAACTAGGTGAGCCCCTAGAGACACATACACACATGGACAATATGTGCTTACATAGACAAGCAAGTGGCTATTGGATTTTCATGCCTAGGTCGGCTCCAATACGCTAACCATACCAAAGCTATACCTCCTGATAACTTTGATAAGGTGCCACACAACATGAACAACATGATCCATGAGGCAAGCAAAACTTTGTATGCTAACACTAATGAACAAACATGATAGCTCCACAGGAAAGCAAAGTGTGTTATACAAGGTGGCCATATAACAGTTATTATAAATGAAAAATAGTGTAAGGTAAGTTCAAATGGGTTTTATTTAGTTCATGTAAGGTCTCAACCTAGGGAAAATCATGCCTAATGTCTCCAAGAGGGGACCAATCAAATAATAGAAGACTCACAACTTAGGGGATGCAGTGTGTCGCATCAAGCCACTAAGAGGAATATAATATGGTAAGATAGATCACACTCTTGAAGGAAATCACACCCAATGTCATCACCAAGAGAAAGATGCATCATAGGAATTAAGAAGACCACACAATGAAACATGAGTTCTAATTTAAATGCAAAAGAATAATGGCAATGTATGCCCCCACTTTAAAGAAATTGCTAAACACCATGTTGTGAGCAATTACTTTAAAGTAGAAAATGATAAATGCTATCAATAAAGAGGATATGAGCTTATTTGGAAAGCCCTATGCCAAGTCATATGTTTCCAAATGAAGCTACGTCATGAAGAAGGGCTGCCCCCAAAATCAAATCCCAAAATCACATAAGCGATCCATAGATTCAAGGTCAGTATGTCTTTGCTACAATGTTTTTAGAGAGCTCATAAACGTCATCATTCCCCAAACTCATGGATAGGGAAGAATGACACAAAGAGAGAAAAAAACAAAGAAAAGCTTTTGGGTCAACATGGAAGAGACCTAAATGTCTTGACGCCTTGCATCATCCCCAAAAGGAAAACACAAGATAAAGAAAACATGAAGGATTTATGACATATAGAAGAATGTAGATACAAATAGAGGAATGCCACAAAGAGAGAGGAACATCAAACAAAATGGTATAGGGAGATCACATTACACACATACAACCACATAAAGAAACATAAAAAATAAAATAAAGCAAAATACTAGTAAGGCACATGCAAGTCAACCTATAGCAAGTCGTCCACATCCCAATATTGTTCATCATATATGAAAGGCAAACAACTAGCCCAAGGGACAATAGCAAGTGTCGAACTAGGGAAAGGCTATCGAATTCTTCCCCCCATTGTGTGCAAGACAAGAATGAGCTGAGGTAGGTGGTGGGAATGAGCTCCTTGCATTTTGAAATGATTTGCAATGAATGTAAGGCATGTAATAGTGAGAATATTATGATGCTACAACTGTTACATGGAAAGGAGTGGTATGCCTATAATTGCTATTCAATTATAAAGTCAATATTTTTTAGAGTATATCTATTCAATATCCTCTGTAAGGCATGACACTCATTAGTACTATGTCTAAGAGTTCTATGGTATTGGAAATGAGACATGTTTGTGTTTTTTCCTTTTTGATTTTTTTTTTGATGTTCTCTAATAGATGGTAATTTTATGAGATCGTGAGAAAGAAGGATTTGCAAAGCTTTTTCATTTTCAGACATAGGACAAGGAAGGTGGAATGGCTTGATTGTATAGGGATTTTGTTTCTTACTAGATTCACCAATTTATTGAGTTAGATGTTGAGGAGGAGGACCTAAGATGATCCTATCATTCCTATCATTGTTAAGAGGCATTGGTTGTTCTTTAGCAAGGAGGACACTTATATCGGGAGGAGGATTGTGGTACCCTACTCCTTTGGTATCTTCGATTGGTATTTTCTCTAAGAGTTGATGGATTTCATGTTCATTTGTTATGTCACATCCTTGTTTACTTAAGATTGTGAATCCTTTTCCATATGTCTCTTCTAGGTTGATGGGAGTGTTGGTCACTTTGTTAACATAGGATGGTTGAATGTTTGCTTGATTAGAGGAGCTAGGCTCATCTATTGTAGGGAACTTAGGTTCAATTTTTGACTCAATTTCATGATGTAAAAGACCAAACATCTCAAGTTATGTTTATTGTTTCATAGAAGTATAAAAGGACGCATTATTCTCAAGGTTGTTAAGGAAATCGTTTATGAAGTTGTTCATGTTATCATCATCTTCTCCAATGATGTCAGCTTCACAAGGAGGACATGCATTAGGAGTTGATTGAGCATGAGTGAGTTCAATTTCATTAGGATCATTTCCAAAAACACAACTTGACACATCCACTAATGATTTCAAGGACATCCAATACTTACCAAAGCATATATCCATGATGGAATACAATGCAATGGTCTAGAATGAAATGTGTAAATACAATTTTCAGATTCTAAACAAGGTAATTTGTTGATTACACTATGCAACAATCTAAAAATGAAATGTTGTAAATGCAATTTTTAAATTAAGCAATGCACTAAATGAACCAAGTTAAGTTAGATCTAATGAAATGAATAAAACAAGAACTCAACAAACTGAAACAAAGATCCGATTACAAAAAATAGAAGCACAAAAATGAAGTTTTAAATGTTGTAAAATGAAGATTTAGGTGTGATACGAGACTAAATCACCTAGATGGGCGAATGAGTGCCAGTTATGGTTTCTAGAAGGTTCAAATACTAAAAAATAGACAACACAAAATTCTCAGAAATCTGGAAAAACAACCTGTACATGGACTAAACCACCCAGGTGGGTGAATGAGTCCCATATTAGGGTTTTTAAGCCAAATTCAGAAAATTCTGAGTTGATGTTAAGATTTATAGTTTGTATGCTCAAATGACTATTTACAATTATAGTTTTTCAATGAAATTCAATGATGCAATATGGAAAAATGCAATCTACATGCACTTTTCCACTAACGAAAGGTTTAGGAGTCCTAAATGCAACTCAACTAATGCAAATATAATGCAAAGTTAACCTAGATCTAGGACTACAATGTTCTCCAAATCAGAAATACAAGTGTCCAAAGGTTGGGTTCACCAAAATGAACCAAAGGAAATAGGTTTTCCACCTTTTAGGAGATGGAACTAAGGGTTAGGACCTATTTCACTCTTAGTTTATTAGGAATCCAAGATCCCTCAACTAAGTGACTCAATTGAGGGAAGGACATACAAGGGGGGGTTTCCTTAGGTGTGATTAAAAGGGGGTTCACCATTAAAATGAAGTTTCAAAGGAGAAATGTAGAACTCTAATGCACTAAACCCTAGAAAATTAGAAGCATGAAATCAGACTAATAAACAAAGAGAAATAGAAAAGTACCTGGAGGATAGGAGATGCCTAAACAAGATTTGAAAACCCTAAAATTTATTGTTTCTAAATTGCACTGGGACTCGTACGCTAGACTAGGTGATTTAGTCTTGCTAGTGGAATCTAGGCAGAATCTGGAATCTTCTGCTAAAAAATCAGGATCTACTGAAAAATGGTAAAAAGGACTATACTGGGACTCATACACCGAGAGGAGTGATTTAGTCCTAGTATTAGGGTTTGAATGAAAATTCTATAGCCTCAAGTGATCTTCTATATCTTTCATCTTGTCTGATCTCCAAGTCCAAAAAGTCTAAATTTTGATTTCTAGGTGAGTTTATGATAAGATGACAACTTCTTGACAACTTTGACAACTTTCTTCAATCTTGAACCTTTGTCTTCAAAGGATATTCAAGCTCCAAATCACCTAGATCTGTAATCACACATAAAGAGGGAAAAATGTTGTTGTGTTAGGGAATAAGGGTTTGCCTTGTTCAAATCCCATTTTGGTAATCAAACCTTGAAATGAAATGAAAAAGCATGAAGGAATGATGAATGAAAAAATTTAATGTTACAACTCACCAAACCCTTGAGATAAAGGCTACAAACTTGTGTGAAATAGATCTAATGGATGTGAATCTTGATTATTGATCTTGATATGAGATAATGTCTTTGAATACTTGTTTGAATCATGAAAGCCTACATCACAAATGGTAGCTCAAAAACACACATGATACATGAAGAATTTGACACGATTCTTGAATATTGAATATGGCTCCAAATGCTTGATGATTTTCTCTTGAATTCTCTTGATCTCATAGATTTTCTCTCATGAAAATTGCATAGATTGTTAGATTGCTTGTTAGCTCTTTGTAGGAGAAATTATGTGGAATAACCTTGTATTTATACATGTTTATGCCAAATTTCTTGAAATTAAAACACTACAAGCCGACATCAGATCTAGGATAATAAAATCTCGCCAAGAATTTGATTTGAAAATAGGTCTTGGTTAAAGTGAGACTCATACACCACCTTGGGCATATGAGTCCTAGTGTCTTAAACACAGGACACAGATTCCAAGTGTCTTGTTTAATGTAATGTTTAAATCAAGCCCTGAAACCTAGGTGTGACCTGATGAGTCCAATTAATGGCTCAATTTTGATAGGGTTTATCATATATTTGTTGTTGATACTATAGACTATGGCACTTGGTTATTGACACTCTCCATGTTATTTCCTTAAATCCATAAACCTTGGGCATAGACTTAACCTTGTGAATTTTAATGATATTAGCTTGCTATGTGATTAATCTATGTTAATTTTACATGTAGTTGAATGGATGTTACTTTGAGGTAATTATGGATATGCATTTGTATTGTGCATGCTAAAGTTATGATGTAGGTCCAGATTTAGATGTAGAAATAAAAGGAGCTTGCAATGTGGACGGTTGCTGAAAAAGTCAAGTAGAGATGGACATTGAAGAAGTCAAAGCGGTTGGAAACTTCTAGCTCATGTGGAAGTTAATTTTAATGGCAATGTATGCTGGTTGAGTAGATTTAGGAGATGTTTTTATGCTAGATTTATGTTGAAGCAAGTTTGGTTTGACCAAATCTTGTGCATGCATAACCTCCTTCCTCTTTTTCATGCTTTCAATAAGTGGTGTCCTCCTAATCTGTTGGAGTCGACTTCATTGTTAGTTAAGTTAGTTAGAATATTCTCTTCTATAAATAATGGTCAGATGCTCCTCTTCAAGAGGTTGAACGTTTTAAGAATTGTATTTGCATTTTCAGTTTTCAAGAAACATAGTTATGTTGCTGCTATGTTGTAATCTTGTTCTCAATGAATAAAATGATATTTTAGTTTGTCACATCTGAGTTAGTATTGGGAAAACTCATTCAAGGGGGCCCACTGGGTGTGAATTCCATCCTTTCAGTTAGTAGTTACTTTTCTATTCAACAATTAGTTACAGTCTTAGCAATTGTTTGTTCCTGCAGCCATTGGAACTTTGTTCTGTGTCTATTCCTGTAGCCAAGGTAGATAAAGTAAATTCATGTCTGTTTACTGAGATTTTGTTTCTATAATTCATTTCAATAAAGTTTAGTGGTTAGTTTATGTTCAGTATTTATCTTGCTTCCTTTCAAGCATCTTACTTTCAGTATTACTTCCTTTCTAAGTTATAGGATAGGATAAAGATGGCTACAATGGAATCCTAGTGCATATACAATGCTGACCCATTTCAAGTTCACGTCCCTAGATTGATAATGAAATGAACCTTCAAGATGAGAAAGATAGCTACTTGGTGCAGATATTTAATCTTCAGGTTATAGCTTTGAGGGCTTAGCTATTGAACCATTAAAGGAGGCTAACATTTTTGGCACCGTTGTCGGAGATGGTGTCAAACTAGGAAGTTCCTAGGAGCCATTTCTAGTTTCTTTCCTATTTTTGGTATCTCTACAGTTTGTTTTCAACATACCCTTCATTAGAATACGTAATGATCCATTATTCTTTCACCAATTCTTTGTGTGAGTTGGTTGATACTGAGTTAATACCGCATGCATAGGGGTAGGAGAAGAGATGCTCTAGGGAGATTCCTTCTTGCTGATCCTAATCTTGATAAGGTCAGCTAGTTGAGTTTAAAAAATTTCTTGAACAAGAAGAAGAAGAAGTAAACCCTTTTGCAAATGAATTTCCTTATTTGACCAGTTCTGAAGCTTCCTCTGAAGACCAAGCTACCCAAAACTTGATTAAGAATCCATTTGCTTTGATAATCCATCAAGCAAATATGGCTGCTCCAAATAGGCCTAACCAACAAACCTTTCATTTCCCTATCCCTCTACAAAATGATGTTGATAACCTCAAGAACATTCCTGCTTCAGTTCTTCCTAAATTCTATGGCCTTGTAACAAAGGACTCAGACACTTTCTTGTTTGAATTTGATATCCTCTGCAGAAGCTATGATTACACTACTCACGCTCATAGGCTTAAATTGTCTCCTACTACTTTGAAAGAAGCTACATTAAGATGGTTTATGAGCTTAGTTAGGAATACTATGAATAGTTGGGATGGTGTGAAGGAGAAGCTTCTTGAGAAGTATAAAGAATATTGTAGAGGTAGTGATATGAGAGGAGATGATATCTTCAGGATGTAGCAAAAGGAGGATGAAATTTTGGAGGACTATTTGTCAAGGTTCTTGTTTAGTTTGCAGAAGTCTCCACATCATGCACTCAATGAAGAGTCTCAAAAATTGCTCTTCCTTAGAGGAATCAATGAAAGTTGTGTTGATGCTTTGGACTTGATAGGAGAAGGAGATATCACCCAAGTGCCCTGGGATGCTATTAAGAAGATATGTCAGAACTACTCTAGAGTAGCTATAAAGAAAGGGAGAGGTTACCAATCTTCTATGGGTAAATCTTCCATTAATGGAGTTTCAAGGATGGAAATCACTCATCTACTATTAGAATTCAAGTAGGAAATCATAAATAATATGGAAATTCAACTGGATACACTTCAATCAAAGAAGAAAAATGAGGAGGCAGAGGCAATGATGGCAGAATATTGTCCTCATTGTATGCAAAAGAAGAAGGATTGCAAATGTAAAATGGTGGCCAATATTGACAACAAGCACAGTCTACCTGAATTCAAGCCAATTGAGGGTGAAGAAGATCAAGTTTTCTATGTTGCACAAAGAAGGCCATGGGCTCCAAGATAAGGTATGCCACCAAACCCATTATATTTTAGTCAACCTTATATGAATTCTTATGCATCTGGTAACCAATGGAAACCCCAATATCCATCAAACTTTGCAGGTAATTCACCTCATCCTTGGAGCAACCCTCCAAATATTAGGCCTAATTACCAAAATACTCCACCTCAGTGGCAAAAACCCTAGGGGAATTGGTAACAACCTCAAGGAAATTGGCAAAAAAAATCCCAATAGAGGGGAGTGTTGGCAAAACAAGAATATATAACAAAGAGGGGGGGTGAATCAGTTGTTACCAAAATCAAACTTATACAATATTAATCAACCTTAAATCTCAGATCTAATAATTAATAGTGCAAGCATTAAATGAACAACACATCAGAGACACATGAACACCAAGATTTTATACATGGAAACCCTGTTATGGGAAAAACCATGGTGGATGTTAGTTCACAAGATTATACCCTATTAGAAGTATAATGAAGAATGAAAAGGAATGCACTTGCATTCAGGTGCACTGCCTAGAGCACACTGCTAAAAGGGAAGGCTCACTACCTTACATATAGTAATCAGATTAAATCCATCTGATGAAATTGAATTGAGAAAATAGCTTCTACAAAAGCCTGATTATAGTTCCACTTAGGCGCACAAAACTTCTACAAACTCTTCCACACTCTACTCAATCTTGAATGATCTGATCTTTATTCACACATGTACATCACTTGTACACATGAGCACACTTCACAAAGATGAAAAAAATCTCATATATATATCCAATACACGAATTTACATCAACCATTAAGTTGGCCACAAATAAAGGATAAATTACAACTGTCGGCCTCAATACATGAGTAGATTTCAATGCGTATCAACACAAGTCAGTCACAACATAGTGAGGACCCAAAAAAACTTCTTCAAACACGTTAAACTATAAAATATTAATCCTCATGGATCCGCAACACGCTAACACCATCATGTCACCCAAGAACACGAAAACTTGGGCACACATCAGAAAAATCTCCGATCACGAACACTTCAATCACCGTGGACATACAACAAGGATAGATAATGATCTAGAATCATCCATGAACGTCATAGGTACATGTGCAACACATGAAATTACCAGAATTTCATCCGCTTCAACCAAGAACAACATCTACATAAACTAAATAATTGTAGGAACACTGATCTTCATAACTTCCACAAATCTTGATGCGAACCTCTAAAAAATTTGGACAACATACTAGAAAGGTTCACCAACAAACCCTTTGAAGTGCACCTTCAGATCTTCAACACAAATAGCTTTCTAACATTCTAACTTTCTCAACTTCGTTGGCTGCCTATTCTATATTTTTTACAATTTTCTCAATCTCCTCGACATATACAGCCTTAAGCATCATTAATGCTAATAGCGTTGACATCAATGAAAACCACATATCAGCAACACAACCACAACATCCAACAATCTCTCCATTTGGCATTGATGGCAACACATGGTGTGAAAAATAATACCATCAACCCAACTAACTCTTCTCCAACAATCTCCCCCTAAGATTTTGCACTCTTCCTGTTTCCTTCATTGCTCTTCTTCCCCACATTTTTCACATTGCTTCTCTCCCCCTTTGACGTCAATGGAAAAGGTACACATGCTCTGATTACAAGTTTGAATCATCTGAATACTCCTTTTGAGTAGCAACCACTACAACATCAATTCAGAACAAGATATGGCTATGAATTCACGGACTGATGCAATCCATATCATTCTAGAATAATCATCAATGAGTAACATAAAGTACCTTTCACCTTGTAGGATTTTGATTCTGGATGAACCACATAGATCAGTATGTATCAAATCCAATACTCCATTAGAGCTATAATGTTTGCTCCGAAAAGAATTTATCGTTTGCTTTCCCATCTGACATTCCTTGCACATAGTGTTAGTAGGCTTCACTAACTTAGGTAGATCTCTAACTGCTTGAGTAGATCTTATCTTGACAATATTATCAAAGTTCACATGACACAACCTCCTATGCCATAACCAACTTACATTAATTTGAGCAATCAAACAACTTTCACTAGAAGTACTCAAATGAAAGATATTATCTTTTGTCTTTGTACCTGAGGCAATCATATTTCTGGAACTTCCCTTTATTCTACATTTACCATCCTTGAACTATAGATTGTAACCTTTGTCTACCATTTTTCCAACACTCAACAAGTTGTGCTTTAAGCCTTCTAGATAAAGAACATCATTAGTATTGTGCTTACCATCAAAAGAAATAGTGCCTCTACCACGAATCACACTAGAAGTGTTGTCTCCAAATCTTACAACACCACCATCATAGTCTTCCAAACTTACAAAAATATTTTTGTCACCAGTCATATGATGCGAGCATCTGCTGTCAATTACCCACTCATATTTTTCTTCAATTTTTGTTGCAAGAGCTTTCTCAACATTCACATTACTAATAGATTCAATGGACACCTGGCCATTCTCTTTGATAGCAATAAACACCCATTCATCTTCATTTCCAGTTTCTTTATCAGATTCTTCATCAGTTACACCTTCTTCAGCATAATAACACTTCCTTTGAAATCTGGTCTTCTCAAGTCTGTACTTTGAGACTCTTTCAAGGCATTTAGATGCAAAATGACCTAACTACAAGAAAAAAATTTAATAGGTAACTTTCCTTTGTACTTACCATGGCCTCTTGATTCTCTTTTCACAATCAATGCTTCTAGTTCTTCCAATTCCCTTTCTTCATCTCATCTTCATATTTGAATGTTCTCTTGGAATTCTCTCCTGAATCATATCTTTGCTTGTTTTTCTCGGATACAGTAGCCTTGAAGGCAGATTCAGTCTTAGGAGTAGACTCACCAAATTCACTTAATTCAAATGCAACAAGTTTTCCAATAAGCATGTCTCTTGTAACATTTTTCACTATATCGATTTCATCAATAGCATGAGCTCTTGTTTTGTAGGAGGGGGGAATAGATCTAAGTATCTTAACCATAATCTCTTCTTCTTCTAAGGTTCCACCGGTGCATCTAATGCTCAACACTAATTCATTTATCTTTTGAGAGAAAGAGAGGATGTTCTCATCTTCACTCATCTTCAAGTCTTCCCACTTTCCTCTTAGACTTTGTAGCTTAACACTTTTCACTAGTGCATCTCCTTCATACAATGTTTCCAAATTTTTCCAAATCTAGTATGCAGTCTTCAATCCTATCACATTTATCATCTCTGAATTTGTCAAGGCACTCAACAAAGTTTCTACTACCCTGGTATTCACTTCTGCTTGCTTGATCTCATCTTCAAAAGAGGGACCATTCTGAGGAATAGTATATAAACTTTGTGTAATCCTCCAGAAAGGTTCACCAATGCACTTCAAGTGACACTCCATCCTGAATTTCCATAGAGAGTAGTTTGTGCCATTGAATCTAGGACTATCCTTCTTGTATGATGCCATCTTGGATCACCTCAAGTTGTTAAGCTTCTTCAAAGGAACTAGCTCTAATACCAATTGTTGGCAAAACAAGAATAGATAACTGAGAGGTGAATCAGTTGTTTCCAAAATCAAACTTATACAACATTAATCAACCTTAAATCTCAGATATTATAATTAACAGTGGAAGCATTAAATCAACAACACATCAGAGACACATGAACACCAAGATTTTATACGTGGAAACCCTGTTAGGGGAAAAACCATGGTGGATGTTAGTCCACAAGATTATACCCTATTAGAAGTATAATGAAGAATAAAAAGGAATGCACTTGCATTTAGGTGCACTGCCTAGAGAACACTGCTCAAAGGGAAGGATCACTTCCTTACATACAATAATTAGATTAAATCCATCTAATGAAATTGAACTAAGAAAATAGCTTCTACAAAAGCCTAATTATAGTTCCAATTAGGCATACAAAAATTCTACAAACTCTTCCACACTCTGCTCTGCTCTTGAATGATCTGATCTTTATTCACACATGTACATCACTTATACACATGAGCACACTTCACAAAGATAAAAATAATCTCACATATATATCTGCTACATAGATTTACATCAACCATTCAGTTAGCCACAAATAAAGGATAAATTACAACTGTCGACCTCAATATATGAGTAGAATTCAAAGTGCATCAACACAAGTCAGTCACAATATAGTGAGGACCCAAACAAACATCTTCAAACATGTTAAACAATAAAATATTAATCCTCATGGATCCGCAACATGCTAACACCATCATGTTGGCCAAGAACATGAAAAATCGGGCACACATCGAAAAAATATCTGATCACAAACACTTCAATCACTACGGATGTAAAACAAGGATAAAGAATGACCTAGACTCATCCATGAACACCATAGGTACATGCACAACACATGAAATTACGAGAATTTCATTCGCTTCAACTAAGAACACCATCTACAAAAACTAAATAAGTGTAGGAACACCAATCTTCATAACTTCCAAAAATCTTGATGCGAACCTCTAAAACTTTCAGACAACATACTAGAAAGGTTCACCAAGAAACCCTTTGAAGTGCACCTTCAGATCTTCAACACACAAAAATTTCTAACATTTTGACCTTCTCAGCTTCGTTGGTTGCCTGTACTATATTTTTACAATTTTCTCAATCTCCTCGACATATACAACCTTAAGCATCATTAATGCTAATAGTGTTGACATTAATGACAACCACATATCAACAAAATAACCACAACATCCAACGAGGAGGACAACAATGGCCAAACCAGGCAACTGGTTACATGCAACTGCCTCCACAACCTCAATAGCCTGCCATAATGCCTCCTCCTAACTCAAATGCTGGCACACCTAGACCTACTCAGTTACCAGCTCAACCCACACCCAACCCAATTAACAAACCATAGTAGCAGCCAGTCTACTCTACAGATCCAAACCAATATCCTTCCTATGCTGTGAGTTTGAGTAATATTCATCTACGTTCAGGAACCACTTTGTCATCATCTTCCACTCCTATTATTACACAACTTCCTATGGAAGAGGAGGAGCATCAAAATTTACCTAATATCCCTACTTAGACAAGTGTGCCCAATAATTCTGAACTAGTTTAGCAAACGGATCTTGACCCACCATTTCGTCAAAGGTTAGAAGTTGCTAGGAAAAAGGAGGAAGCAACCTTTGATATTTTTGATCAGCTGAAACACATATGTGTCAAGATACCTCTATTCTAGGCCATAAAAGATGTTCCCATATATGGTAAGGAAATAAAGGAAGTATGCCTTAAAAATCTTGGGAGGAAAAAGAAGGACCCCACCACTGTTCATGTGATGGGACAGTTGGCAGACATCATGCTTGGGAAAGTTACTATTCCTAAGTATACTGACCCAGTTAGTCCCATAGTTGGAGTCATTATAAATGGAATCGAAGTAAAGAATGCTCTAATAGACTTAGGAGCTGCTATCAATGTGATGACTAAAGATATCTTGCAACAATTGAATGTTACAAATCTGAGACCTACTTCTACTGTCCTGTAGCTTGCTGATAGTTCCACTATCAAACCAAATGGTATATTTGAAAACCTTGTTGTTATTCTAGACTCTTGGGAATATCCAGCTGATTTTATGATCCTTTCCCCTAAAGCTACATTAGGAGGATATCCTATTATTCTAGGAAGGTCGTGGTTAGCTACAACAGATGCTTACTTTGGATGTCGGTTAGGGGACATGACTATTTCAGATGGGAAAAGCACTAAAAATCTTGTCCTTCATCCTCCTGCTCAACCATACCATGATATGGACAACCCTATCTAGCCACAAGTTGGAGAAGAAGCAGAGGAAGCCAATTTAGTGGAACAACTCATGATGATCAACAAAATTTCTTTCTTGTAGTTTCAAGAAGAAGAAGACATATTATCCCATATAATTCAGAATAGTTATGAAGTGCATGAAGAAGCACCCACTCAAGAATCTAGTTTTGCATGTCCATTCCAAACACTTCTACCAACTTCTTTTGCACCTAAATTTCTTGTAGCAACAGATATAATTCATACATTGTTACCTCATGAACTAAAACAACCATGATTGAGTTGATCACACAAGTACAAGTTTCAGAGGAAAAATATTTGAATATAAATAACAAGCTTACTTAGGAGCAGCAATTGTCTCTGAAAAACCTATTAAAGAAGCATCAACAAGAATTTGCATGGGATTACCATGATATGAAGGGTTTAGATCCTAAAATTTGTACTGATAGGATCTACATTAGGGATGATTGCACACCGGTGAGACAACCACAAAGGAGTATCGGCCCTGCATTGAGGGAGATTGTGAAAGGAGAACTGTAAAAGTTGTTGGATGCAAGATTTATTTACCATATCTCAGACAACCAATGGGTGTCTCCTTTGGTGATTGTGCCTAAAAAGGGAGGTAACTGGAGATTTTGTGTTGATTATAGAGAACTAAATTCTTCCACCAAAAAGGATCACTTTCCTCTTCCTTTCATAGACCAAGTATTGGATTCATTTGCAGGCAAGAAGTATTTTTCCTTCTTCGATAGGTTTAGAGGCTATAATCAAATACAAATTGCACCCAAGGATCAGGACAAGATAACTTTCACTTGTCCTTGGGGGAAACATGCCTATTATGTACTTCCATTTGGTCTATGCAATGCACCTGCAACCTTCCAAAGAGTAGTTATTAGTATATTCTCATATATCTCACATGATTGTATGGAAATCTATATGGATGATTTCACTACTTATGGTGCCGATTTTGCAGAAGCATTAGAAAACCTCCAAAAGGTTTTGCAAAGATGTGAGGACCATAATCTCTCCTTGAACAGTGAGAAATGTTTTATGATGATGCAAGAAGGAGTGGTCCTTGGCCATTATATCTTTCAAAAGGGATTTCAAGTGGACTCAACCAAAATTGAGGTAATTAAAAATCTTATATTCCTGTCAAGAAAAAAGATGTTCAAAGTTTCTTGGGACATGCAGGTTATTATAGGCATTTTATAAAAGATTTCAGTAAGATGGCAACACCACTTTACACTCTTCTGACTAAAGATATTGAGTTCCAATGGATAGTAGATTGTGATAAATCATTCTCTGATTTGAAAACAACATTAACCCATGCTCCTATGCTCAAAGGTCTTGATTGGAAACTTCCTTTCCACATTCACACAGATGCATTTGATTATGCACTAGGGGCTATCTTAGGACAAAAAGAGGGAGAAATAGAGAATGAAATCTACTTTATCAACAAAAACCTATGAGGGGTTGAGTTTAACTACATAGTGACAGAGAAGGAGATGTTGGCAGTCATTTATGCTCTCAACAAATTGAGGCATTATATCACAGGATACCAGATCTTTGTCCATATAGACCATGCATCCATAAGATATCTTATGAACAAGCCATTGATCACACACAAATTGGAAAGATGGTTGTTGTTAATGCAGTAATTTGATATCACCATCATAGACAAGCCAGGGAAATAAAATGTTGTGGTAGACTTTCTCTCCAGATTGACAACATCAGAAGACACTCAAGTCATTGATGACTCTTTTCCTGATGAACATTTGTTCTCCATCAGTGTACATACACCTTGGTATGTTGATATAGCCAATTATTTGGTTACAAGAAGAGTTCCCCCTCATTTCTCTTCAAAAGAGAAAAGGGTTCTTATTGAGAATACTTTTTCATTCTCATGGATGACAGGTTATTTATTCTATACTAGACCAGATCATGTGTTGAGAAGATGTATAAGAGAGGATGAGACTTATGATATACTGCATGCATGTCATGATGACCCCTATGGGGGACACTTTGCAACTAAGAGGACAACCATGAAAATCCTCAATATAGGATACTACTGGCCTACACTTCATAAGGATGCAAGTAAGTACACCAGGAAATGTGATAGGTGTCAAAGAATGGGAAGACCAACTAAATCAGATGAGATGCCTCTATACTCTCAAGTAGTTATCACCCCATTTGATAAATGGGGACTTTATTTTGTAGGTCCAATTGATCCGACATCAAAGGGAAAATCTTATATCTTAGTTTGTACTGATTATGTGACAAAATGGTCTAAGGTAAAAGCCATGAAACATGCCAGGGACAATAAAGTTGCAGAATTCCTCTATGAAGAAATCTTCACACGCTATGGAGTTCCTAGGGAGATTGTCACAGATCAAGGGGCTCAGTTCACATCCACTCTTGTCACAAATCAAGGGGCTCAATTCACATCCACTCTTGTCACAACATTGGTGAATGAGTATAATGTCAAGCATAGGAAATCCACTCCCTATCACCCACAAGCCAATAGATAGTCTGAGGTAACAAATAGAGAAATATAATCTATTTTGACCAATATAGTAGCACTTCATAGAAAATACTGGGCAAATAGGTTGCCAAAAGCTGTCTGGGCCTATAGAACCGGAAAACCACAACTGGTTTTACTCGATTTGAGTTGTTGTATGGAAGAATAGCAATGATGCCTATTGAGTTTGAGCATAAAACTCTTAGAAATACACTAGATCTTGGGATAGACATATATGAGGCATAAAAGGATAAGATCATGTAGCTAAGTACCTTGGATGAGATGAGGAAGTCAGCTCTCCACCATACTGAAATGGTGCAAAATCAGAGAATTGAATGGCATGATAAATACATAAAGGATAAGAAATTCCAGCTAGGTGACTAAGCCCTCCTTTATGATTCTAGGTATAAAGATAATGTAGGAAAATTGCAAACCAGGTGGTTGGGACCATATGAAGTGGTAGAGGTCTTCTCCAATGGTGTTGTTCAACTCACAACCATTGACCTTGTCAGATTTAAGCTCCTGGTCAATGGTCATCGACTCAAGTTGTATCATTTAAGCCTGCCTCTAAGCAAAAATTCATGCAACAATACGCTGAGTACCAGAATCCGAAAATTCTTGTAGTCGAAGGAAGTAGACCTACTGTCCGTCCTTCTGAATAGTCAAGGTACACATGTAATCATAATAAAGATTTCCACTTTTAGTGGAATTAACTTCTCCATTATCCACCCATACATTTCCATTATCTCTCTCTCTCTCTCTCTCTCTTCCACCTCACTCCACTCCATCATCACTTCATTTAATTAATCAACTATACTTTTGTGATAACCACATTATTTGGAAAATATGTTCCAAATTTCTAGGTATGTGTGAAACAACTTGTTATATCTTAATTATCTTGAATGCATTTATTTAATTATTGTATATTAATGTAGATATTTCACATAACACATTTTAAGTACTTTGTCCTATTGTACCATCATTACATCCAAGCCTGTGAGGACACATGCCTTAATTTAGGTTGGGGGGGAAGTATAAATCCATCATATCCACGTGTCATACATGTCAGCAAATTTAAAATGAGCCAATTTGAAATAGTTGACATGACAGCCTGCATGTATGATGTGACACTAAATTTCCACCATTTTTCTTAATGATATCCCTCATTTATGTTTCTTTATTGCCTTAGTCATAGTCATAACGTCACCAAAAAGGCAAATTGAAGAGTTGAATGACATTGGAATTAGCACTGAAGAAGAGTTACATGAAGTAGAAGAAATTGGGTTTACAAAGAAGTATTGTAGGAATTTTTTTTTGCAGAAGTGTTTGCCTGATTGTGGATAGAAACAATGGGAGGTCAGTTGATTAGGAATGAACCTATAGTTCATGATGTGTTACTACAGGATGCACACTCTCTGGCCAAATTCAAAAATTGTGGATGGTTGTACTACTTTATGAAACTAGACAATTTCAATGAGGACATTGCTCTAGAATTTGCACATACACTTTCTGACGGTAAGGAAATGGTAAAAGGGCTAGAAGTTATAGCCACTAAGGAGAGAATTGTTGTCGCAATTGGTTTTCCTGCTGAAGGAGAGCCATACCCTATTTCCATGGATGCAAGGTCAGCTCGAGCAGAGTTCACTGAACCTAGTGATCCTCTGCTTGTAGTAGATAAGCAAGGAACACGGAGGACTTCTCTGCCAAAAAAGTGGAAACAAGTTGTTGTCTACATTGTCAAATATATTACCTGTGAAGACCGCCAATCATGCCTCTATTTTGTGCATTTTAAGCTCCTGAACCATACGAGACATGGAAGAAGGATGAACATGCCCAATGTGCTATACAACCTCCTGACAATCATGGTAGTTGAAATGCAAAAAGGTAGGGAAAATTCAGTCTCTCATCACTGTTTGATAAAATTATTAGTAGAAAAATCTTTACAAGAAGTATCTGGTATGTCTTGGGAAGATTTTGTGAACATTGATTAGTTCAGAATGGAAAATGCACGTCATAGAGGTTAGCATCAAGCTTGTAGGGTTAGAAGGAGTTAGAGGTTTGCTAAAACCACTCCTAAAGCTTTAACCTCTAGCACAAACCCTAGTATAAACCCTCTTGCAGTCGAATCAACAATAGAAATAGGCTCCTCTGAATCAGAATTTTAGATGAAGAAATTTTATCCGTATAACCTAATGTCAATGTTCTTCCTAAAAATCCAATTCATACTAGGGAAGCCATTAGGAAAGAGGAAGCACAAACGAGGGAGGCAAAAACTAGAAAAGGGAAGGCTAGGAGCCAAAAATCAGAAAAAGAAAAACCTAGCCCTAGTAAACGAAAAGCTGATGACACTAGTCTTCCTACAGCTATTGAGAAACATAAAATCCCTTTTAAGAAATCAAAACCAGTTGAGCCAGCTACTGTTATACCACCAAAAAGAAGCCCTTGGCTTAGAAGAACACCTAGGAAGGAAACAAAAGTTCCTAAGGGGTAGGAAAATGTTGAAGTGGAGGATATTTTTGAAGAACATGCAAACATAGGGTTAGTTGAGCTTGTTGTTTTTGTAGAGCAGGTTGAAAATCAAGAACCATTGTAGCCAGAGCAAGATGAACAACAAGAATCACTGCAACTGGTGCCATTTGAACAACATGAATCAACATGAGGAAAAACCTTGGTAGGGATACATAAACCTCCCAATTTTCATGGAATCTTGTAGCTTTGAACTTGTGGAATGAAATGCAAAGGAAAGAGGAGGAGTGGAAAAAGGAAAGACTTAGGCTATAGGAAGAAATTAAAAAGAAAGATGCAAAAATTGAAAAGAAAGATGAAGAGATTGCTACATCGAAGGATAAGGTAGATAATGTGGTAGCTTTAGTACCACAAATGATGGCATGCAAAAATCCTCCAAGAGTATATGCACTACATTTGGAGGAGTGTCATCTTTCCTTCAAATTGTCAAGGGTTATTTTAGGCTTAAACCCTTCTATTGAGACCCCACATGAGTTTTCTCAAGCCTACCAAACCTCCCCTCTTGAAGTTAAAAATATGATGTGTGAATTGTACTTGTATAATTATGTTTTGCTTAATGATCATGATTGGCACCCAATGTTGTACATTGGAGATATCCATCTAAGGGTGTTCATGTCATGGATCTAGAATGAAGTCAATTGGGGGGAGAAGTTTAAAATATATAGGGGAAGAGAACTCAATGCTCCTTTGCCTCTTAGAGCTAAATATAGTAACCCTTCAAACATTTTCTATACTTGGCACAAATTTCTTTATCTTCCAAGCTACAAAAACATAATCATGCCTATTAGGGAAGAAGCATACCAGGAATATGAGCAGATAGCTGAAACTATAGGGAAAACAATGTTGGGGTACCTATCGCAGAGGTGAAATAGTTTGCCAAAACAATTGAAACAAGCAAAACCCCATTCCTTGCAAAATTATGCTGCAACATGTAAATGATGTACTAGGTACATACAGATTGGAAGGACGAATCAACAGTATTGGCTTCCATTGACATTTCAACCACCAAATCTATTATGGCCAATATTGGATTACAAATACTATCAGTATGACATAGCTGTAGAAAGGGCAAGGTGGGACATGTTGAAAAAGAAGCAAGGATTCTATTGGGATTCTAATTCAGATACTGTAGATATTGATCTGGGATAGTTGGTAGTTGGTGACTTCAGAGCTTTGGCAAGGCAAAGGAATATAGCTTCATCTGTTGGAGGACCAACAAGACACTAAGTTGGGGGGCAATGGTGAGTCCAATTAATGGCTCAATTTTGATAGGGTTTATCATATATTTTTTGTTGATATTATAGACTATGGCACTTGGTTATTGACACTCTCCATGTTATTTCCTTAAATCCACAAACCTTGGGCATAGACTTATCCTTGTGACTTTTAATTCAATATTAGTTTGTTATGTGATTAATCTTTGTTAATTTTATATGTAGTTGAATGGATGTTACTTTGAGGTAATTATGGATATGCATTTGTATTGTGCATGCTAAAGTTATGATGCAGGTCCAGATTTAGATGCAGAAATAAAAGGAGCTTGCAATGTGGATGAATGCTGAAAAAGTCAAGTAGAGATGGACATTGAAGAAGTCAAAGCTGTTGGAAACTTCTAGCTCATGTGGAAGTTAATCTTAATGGCTATGTTTGTTGGTTGAGTAGATTTAGGAGATGTTATGCTAGATTTTTATTGAAGCAAGTTTGGTTTGACCGAATCTTGTGCATGCATAGCCTCCTTCCTCTTTTTCATGCTTTCAATAAGTGGTGTCCTCCTAATATTTTGGAGTCGATTGCCTTGTTAGTTAAGTTAGTTAGAATCTCCTCTTCTATAAATAATGGTCAGATGCTCCTTTTCAAGAGGTTGAACATTTTGAGGATTGTATTTGCATTTTCAGTTTTCAAGAAATACAATTATGTTGTAATCTTGTTCTCAATGAATAAAATGATATTTTAGTTTGTCACATTTGAGTTAGTACTGGGAAAACTCATTCAAGGGGGCCCACTTGGTGAGAATTCCATCCTTTCAGTTAGTAGTTACTTTTTTGTTTAACAATTAGTTACAATATTAGAAATTGTTTGTTCCTGAGCCATTGGAACTTTGTTGTGTGTCTATTCCTGCAACCAAGGTAGATAGAGTAAATTCATGTTTGTTTACTGAGATTTCTATTTTTATAATTCATTTCAGTACAATTTAGTGGTTGGTTTATGTTCAGTATTTATGCTGCTTCCTTTCAGGCATTTTACTTCTAGTATTACTTCCTTTCTAAGTTATAGGATAGGATAAAGATGGCTACAATGGAATCCTAGTGCATATATATAGTGCTGACCCATTTCAAGTTCACATCCTTGGGTTATATTGAAATAAACCTTCATGATGAGCAAGATAGCTACTTGGTGTAGATATTTAATCTCCAGGTTATAACTTTGAGGGCTTAGTTATTGAACCATTAAAGGAGGCTAACATGACCCATATGCCCAAGGTGGCATATGAGTCCCAGATCACTAGATCTAGAACACATAACCTCAAACATTGAATCATGATTTGTCAATTGTGAAATGTCAAGATTATCCTAAGAAAATGCATTTAATTAGGCTCGTGGATGCAAAATAGGACCAAATAAGTCATAAAGAAGCCCAATTTTAGTAGGAAGGGCCCAAACAAGTATGAAAATGTAAAGGGATACATTTTTCTACACTACAATGGCTAACGGATTTTTTTTAGAATTGTGTTGTGAAATTAAAAATCTATTATAGATGATGATGTCTAGCTTTCAAATATATAATTTTTTTGGTATGTAAATGATAATTTTATTAAGTGCAAAAAGAGATTTATAGTGAGCCACCTTGGCAGATTTGTAGATTTTACCAGACCCCCAAACATCCCCCATCTATAACGCACACAACATGCATGGAAATACATAAAAAAAAGAGAACACCCCACCAACCCTAACCAACAAAGCGATGCCAAGAATTTATAGTCTTCGATCATACCACCCAAACTTTGGCCAAAAAGAAATAAGACATAGAGACAAAGCCCCAACCACCAAGATTATTTAGACACAGTCGATCAAAAACCTCAAAAATGCCATAGCACCATAATTAATCCAAATCCATACCCTCGAATATCAGGGAATCATGAAAGTGACCCCTCCAGTCCACCCTATCAACAACCTCCAAATGTAGAAAATACTTTAAAAAGATCACTCCACACAGATCGGGCACTGTGTTCCCTGAGAGCATGCCCCTTGATATCTAATAAGAAAGGATATTGCTTTACCTAAACACTAGGGATAAAAACCTTATTCATGTCAGGCTGATGAGGAAGGCCAACACCCAACTCCGTGATAATAATCACATCCTCCATGCCACCGAGTAGGTCATCCATAACCAAATTACGGGTCATACAAGATCAAGACCTTGGAGAGATGTGTTAGATTTCCGTCCTTCAAGGATCTCCATTCAAGGGTTTGGTGAGTTGCAAAAATCTAGTATTCATTCATTTTGGTTTAATTACCAAAATGATTTTTGACCAAGGCAAACCCCTATTCACCAAAAACAACCAATTTTTCTCTCTCTTTGTGTTTGCAGATTTGTAGATGAAGAAGAATTGAAGATTGATCAAAAGTGCAATTTTTCAAAGTTGTCAAAGTTGTCAAACCACAAAAACTCACTTATCTAGAATTTAATTTTGACTTTTTGACTATGAAATCTGAGGGAATCGTGAGTGTAGATCCAGGAGAGGAGGACTGTGAAAACATATTTTGGATCCCTATGGCAAGACCCATTCACCCTAGGGTGAATCTGTCCCAAGAGGACACTCAACAAAGGCTTTTAGTGTCAGGTGCATAAATTCATACTCTTCTCAAATCTATTGGAACATTGTGGATTTTGTTAAATTAAGGTTTAAATTGATGATTCATGTTTTACATTGCATAATTGCATTCATGTGGTATTTTCCATTTATCTCCCAAAAGTGCATTTCAGGCTGATTTACCCCATCCTTAGTCACAAGGAAAGCAACAAGATCTCCATTAAGATTGAATCACCTAAGGGTTGAAAGTTAATATTTCCCTAGGGGATCTCTTTTTCCTAATGAAAGTATGGAAATAGGTACATTATCCCCATTCAAAACCTACCTTACCTATTCCCTTTCATTTCAGTTTTGTACCACTCAAACGATACTAGGAACTCCCTCCCCAATATCAAATTGAAACTTCAAGTGCCAACAGATACCACTCCACAAACACCTATCACAACCTACCATGTGATATATTACCCATAAAATCCCATAGCTTTCACCAAGCAGTAAGCCTCACAGGGATCTCGATCCTAGTGAATCCACTATTACAAATGCTAGACAAACACCCCTCACCACCTTAAAACACCCACAAAGCGTGTGAGAATTAAATCGAAAGACACACACAACAAAAAACATTCTTTTGAGGTCATACTCGCTACCATTTTTTGCCCATCTGAATGTGAGAAATGATGGTGCAATAAATCTCCACTACCCTTCTGTACCACACCAACTTGGAGAATGTCTTGAAAATACCAAACTACTACCATAAGCAACACATAAAATGTCCCTAACACTCTCCCCCAAGTTGTCATAGGAAATATATAATTTTTTTTTATTATTGGATTATTTTTTCTTTTTTAATTAATTTCTAAGAAAATTGGTCCATAAACTTGAAATGTCAGGTTTTCATATTTTTTTAATAACTTTAATTTGTTAATTTTCTTGTAAAATAAATTATATGGCATCAATATACAAACAATTATTTACATAATGAAAAAAAAAATTCAAAAAATGATTAGTTTAGGTCGAATTATGGTGTCTATACATGAGGGTTTTCAAAAACAACAATTAAGCCCAATAAAAATTAATAAAAAGTAAATTTAGAAAAAAAATATAAAAAAATATCCTCATCAATCTTCAGCATAATACACATCTTTCCCCAAAATAAATTATAAAAATGATTTTATTTAGGTTAAATTATGTTGTCCATACATGTGCATGGTATGATCCTAAAAAATTGACTTTGTTTTTATACATGCCTATTAAAAATTATTTTGTATCCACGTATTAGAATAAATTACATATTTGAAAACTAGACTCAAAATACTAAATTTTATATTACTAGAATTTTTTATGATTCAATGTGTAAGTGCTTCAAATTTTTTGCCCAACTATGACAAATTCTAAAAATTGGGAAAACCACTTCCACTTTTTGAACATTTTGTGGACCCAAGTTCTTGCACTTACCCTATTTGTGTTTTAGGATATTGGTTTGAGGCATGACTTATACTTCTTTGTGATATATAGTTTGGAATATCTTTGCATGGTTTCTTATTTTTGTGTATTGGCATGATGGAGGATGAGAGCATTCATGCTTGAGATGGTGGTCACCTTGATTCTTGTTGCAAATATCTTGATGGAGCACATGGATGACTTTGATTCCTTGATGCTATATGTGGCTATATGGATTGTTCCCTTGATGTTTGAGTTTACTTATTTACCCCTTATGAAATGTATAAAACAAGTGGGATAATGTTAGAAAAATGTGTTTCCACCTTGTATAATGTTATAATGTAATATTTTATTATTTGTGGTGCACCTAGGGGATTTAGGGATGTGTGTATCACATGGGTTAGCACTCTTGGGGATACTTTATGTGTTGTATGTAACATTGTGAAAATTATTTAATGTGGGGTTGCACATTAGGGAAATATTTAATATTGAGAAACTTAGTACCAAAAAGTAAATGTGGGGATTAATGGTTTTGTAAGCTTGTGGTATTATTCACATAGTTTTATGTAACATCACTTGGTGGTTTTTTGTGAGTTTATGTCGATAAAGGAAAACACATGGGTAGTTTTCTATGGTTAGTTAATTGGTCATTTTGGCTAAGGGATTGAGAGAATATCTTGTTAGCATTTGTGAGGTTTGAAGCATGCCATGGGATGTGTGGTTACATGCTTTCCCACATGGAGTGCTCGTAGAGGGCTTGATGTTTCAAAGTATTCATGGAGAACTTTGAATATGTATTGTAATCTTTATTGTTGAATAATACATGAGTGATGGAAGCTTTTGGAGGTTGAGTTTTTCCCTCTTGAGGGTTTTCCCAGGGTATATCTTGTGTTATCTTTGATGGTATGTTGTCTATTCTTTTACATATGGATTTTGAATACATGTTTGCATAGATTTCTCTATTTGAATTATGTGAAAATTATTTTGGATGGATGCATGTTTTCTTTTAAGAGATTTAAATAAAATTTAATTTAATTTTGATATTATTTATATTTTTTACGTAGACATGTTTAAGATGTTTATCATACTACTTGCCATCAAAGGTAAGATAAATTGTATGTTAATAATTAAATTGAGATCTATTATAATCATTTTAATATACAATGTATATATTATGTATTGAAAGATTTTTTAAAATATAATTTAGATGTATAAATATATAATATTTTAAAATGATATTTTTATTAGCATACAAATTAATTTAAAAAATATAAGTGAAATTGTAAAGTCAATTTTTTTATTTCAAAAATATTTTAATTATTTAAGTCAATATAGTTTGTGCTTTGTTACATTTTGTTTTATTTTTTAATTTATATATAATTTTATTATATAAGTACATAAATAAAGATTAATTATTTATTTTTAATATTTTTTATTAAATTAAAGTTAATATTGTAACAATTTTTTATATATCAAATATTAATATAAATTGTATAATCGCTTATCATATGTATGTAATAAATTTTTTATATTTTCTAGTTAAAGATTTTATGTATAAGATATAATATTTATTAATCTAAAATTATAAATTATAAAATTGTTTGTTTTATATATTATAAATATGGGAAACTAGGGTCCTAGTCCCTTACAAAAAGAAGCTAACAAGAGAGCACAACAACCAAGATAAGAAGCCAACTAACAAGAACCAAATACAAAGGAAGCATCAACTATACCTCATAGTATCATCACCTTTTAATAAACTAACAATCTTAAGATTCATTAGAGGAGTCACAAAGCTATTAGTAGAAATAAGAAACATGGAAAAGCAAAAAGGAGTTATCCATGGACAACAATAGAGCAACAGTCTTTAGACTCCATACCAAGGAATGTGATTCTTCCAATCCTTGTATAAGGAATTTAATTTTTTCTTCCAATAAATAGTGCATTCATTATCCTCCTTTGTATCATCCTATTTCTATTTATTTTTGTTCTTTCTCATTTTTTTTCTTGCATTATTTTCTTTTCTTAATATCAACGTTTAGAACCACCACCCCAATAAGAGAATTCCATATCATATCATTTGTTATATTAACCATATTGAAAATAACATTCTTCATACTATTGACCTTATTTTTAATCTTAGCTAGATTGTGTTATAGTTAATTAGTGATCACAAGTATGGTCTCTAATGATATCACCACCCTCCTCAAATTATTGCATCTTAGCAGGGATTAGTAGGAGCATTTTCATACTCATTAAAATTATCATGGAAGGTATCCTCAACCTTAGAGGCCTTAGAGTTAGTCTCAAATATATAGTCTTTATGGGGAGTGTCATTCAAAAAATCCTCATTTGATAGGTTACCCTCTGAGGTGTTGGAGTTAGAAAAATGAATAGACTCATAATTGATGCTAATTTATTTAACCACCTTATGGGTTTTAGTAACCCTTCCCTCTCTCCTCAATCACGGGGAAAAATCTCTCCTTCCAGATTATTAGCCATACCAAGGATCCCCTATTCCACCTTTTCCTTGTGTTCTCAGTAATACCACTTTTTCTTGTCTTACATACCTTTTTCTACCCCAACGACCTTCAAATAGTTGTCCTTGTTAGGATGGTTAATTTGTTTCATATTTAGGACAAAGGGAGTGTTGACAAAAGGATTGGACTCTATGGAACTTATCTTTTTTTTATTATGTTTGGATAGCTTATCCTTGGTAGGGAGATCCTTAGACCAGTTAATCTTGTCTCCTTTAAGAGATAGGAGTATGTGCTTAGAGGAATGGTGACTAGGATTTTTCTCCATATCAGACTTGGATTTGGGATTTTTAGGTGTGGTGGACTCAACATGTCATTAGGAGAAAGGGTGGGGAGAAAATCACTATTACCCTCAATATTTTGAAGGGTTTGAGAACCTTCATTTTTCCTTTATAACTTTTATTATTTTTTGCCACATTGGGTTCAACTGTAGAGTTTTGGGTAATATTAATAGCCTGAAAATAAAGAAGCATAGGGGTAATGCTGAGATTATACTAGTATAATAAAAGAATTATACCTTGATGTAGGGGGTTGGGACCATTATCTATATAATTATCTAAAGGAGAAAGAAGAAATCAATAAAATTTCACAAGCCTTTGATGCCTTAAATGGTCTAGATAATTTAGGGGAAAATGATACCCATGAATCATGAATAACATTCCTTCTAAGGTAAAGTAATTTATAAGGCAATACCTTACCTCATTCTAGGGGGACGGAACACTAGTATATTATAGCCATTTTGGTGCCTAATGACCTCCTCTTTGTCTTCAAGGAAAGCATCAATAAATAGAGTCTTTGCTTTTGCTCATCCTTAGGACCTTTTGACCTTTGTAATTAACCCCCATGGCTTGGCTAATCAATTATTTAGAAACCATGAATATTAATCCCGCATTTCCACCTTCCTCTTGTTCTAAAAATTAAAAAATTGGTTCACGAGAATCATATCATGCCCCTGCAATGAATAGAAATACCAATGTTGGGTGCAAGGGAAACAAGTTTTGGTTTAATATTGTTGTTGGTTTTGGGCCCTCTAAAAATAGTTGCATTGAAATTCTTGTGACTTGTGAATACAAGGAGGGATTAAATCTTAGTCTCTTGGATTCCATAATGGACAAAATTATGTTGGTAATGGAGAATGCATTAGTTGGTAAGTTTATCTCTTTTTGTCCCAATATATCTATTTAGTATGGAAATGAGCCAATGAAGTGTGGAAATTGAAGGGTGGTGTAACAATGAGTGATATGAAAATAGGGTTGTTTCTATTTAGGTTTTCCTCTCTAGAGGATATGCACAAGGTTGTGTTTGAGGGGCCAT